>OY755185.1:448679-774415 GCA_963576735.1 Bedellia somnulentella | reverse complement strand
CATGGGCTCCCCCGGCGTGGGCTACTCGCCGCCCAGCACCATGGCGTCCTGCATGGGCGGCGGCGCCATGCCCTACGGCGCGCTGCCGCGGGACCAGGAGGCCGCGTCGCCCACCTCCGCCTTGCAGCGCGCGCGCAACGACAAGACCTACCGCCGCTCCTACACGCACGCCAAGCCGCCCTACTCCTACATCTCGCTCATCACGATGGCCATCCAGAACAACCCGTCGCGGATGCTCACGCTGTCCGAGATCTACCAGTTTATCATGGACCTGTTCCCGTTCTACCGCCAGAACCAGCAGCGCTGGCAGAACTCGATCCGCCACTCGCTGTCCTTCAACGACTGCTTCGTGAAGGTGCCGCGCACGCCCGACAAGCCGGGCAAGGGCTCGTTCTGGACGCTGCACCCGGACAGCGGCAACATGTTCGAGAACGGCTGCTTCCTGCGGAGACAGAAGCGGTTCAAGGACGAGAAGAAGGAGACGATCCGGCAGGCGCACAAGGCGACGCAGCCGCACGGGCACGGGCACGACAAGCGCGAGCACGGCGGCGGCGGCGGCGGCGGGCACGACAAGGCGGAGGACAAGGACATGCGCGAGGAGCTGCTGGCGTCGCTGCACGCGCCCGAGCTGTGCCTGGGCGGGCTGGCGGGCGAGCACGCGCCGCTGTCGCTGGAGCAGTACGCGCAGCTCAAGCAGGAGCCGGCCGGGTACGCGCCGCCGCCGCACCCGTTCAGCATCACGCGCCTGCTGCCCGGGGCCGACTCCAAGGCCGAGCTCAAGATGTACGACGTCAACTACGGCTACCACCACGCGCCCGACAACTACTACCAGTCGTCGCTGTACCACCACCACGCGCACGCGCACGCGCAGCCGCCCTTGTGACAGTATCCCCTGGCGTAGGCAGCTCGCCTGCGCCCCCACGCCGCCCCGTGCCCCGTGTACATTCCCATGTAAATGACCACTGTGTAAATAGTTGTATCGGAGCGGACGAGCCGCCGCCGCCGCCGCGCGGATAGGCCTACCGTGGAAAAAGTGAACTCTCATGGAAGTGACTTTCGTTTAATTTGTCGTTCGATCTTTTGACCACTTTGACTTGTAATAAAAACAGTGTAATCGGTCAGGTTTAATTGTTAGATTTGCTTACCGCCAATACGATCATCCGCAGATAGGTAATATCGACCGATCGTAGTCGTTGCCAGATAAAGGAAGCTCGAGCTCGATATCGCTGATACGCGCGCTATCTATGTGTAATGTAACGGCCGCGCCGCGTGTATCGACCGAGCCGCGTTGATGTCTTTCGTAGTAAAGTGCACCGTCTTCCCGCCTCACTAGTTAGCTGCTTACCCCTTGTTATATAATCCGTTTTGAAATGTGAAACACGAGTCAAATTTACAAATGAAATGTGGTTGAAAGTGGTATGTGAATAGCGCCGAGTGTAAAACTGTGCAATGTGTTTGTGTAACAAACTTGTATAAAATGTAGATAGGTAAAGACAGAAATGAATTTCCTTCCACGTCGACCATTGCGTTAATGTAAGTCATGTAAATATAGTCAATAAGACAGTCTGTATATGATATAATATTATAATAATGGTGTTCGGTGTAAGATAGGTTCCTATCGAGGCTTCAGCACATTCCAATCAGAATATATATATTTATAGACGAGGCACAATCGAGCATGCTACAAAAATATCACTTTTGTTCGGCTGAGCTAATAACACTTCTTTGTGATTTTGTTAGATTAAATATTGATATTATTTAGAAATATTTGTTTATTAAATTTTGTAGGGTAATGAAAAGATATCGTTGTTTAGCCTAGTCAAAGTATCTCATTTTTAAAGTATGCTTGATTGATCCTTGTTATAATATATAGATATTATTATTCTATACTCGAATCTAGATAGGATCTACTATTATCATCTGTTAGTTTCAGATTTAATAAGTTTAAGTATTTACAATTAATATTTAGTGGTTTCTTTTGCATTGAAAATAAACGAATTTTAAAATGCATTGGTGTAATTTTTTGTGTCGTAAATAATTCCAAAACGCACTCGCAGATTAATTTGCAAAGACTTACTAATTGTTGGTAAATTAAATTTCAAGATCATTGGTAGCCAAATATTATTGAAAAAAACAGCTTTAAAGGTTTTAAATAATGTTGCAGTAATATAAATATTATCCATTTTAACTTCCGCCATAAAAAACCGGCACAAAATATTATTTTCGTACAAGATAAAGCTTTTAAGTCCAGCGGTTTCACTCTTTTATCACGGCGCTATGCAACTTGCGTCGCTGTCTTTTGTTCGACCTCCGAACATTATGTCACCCTTTTCTTCCACTACTTCTAATTACAACCTTAAGATGCTGCTTTAAGAACAGAATATCAAACTTGGCTTGACTTATTCTTATCTTTACGAAGCTCGGGACACTAATAAAGCAATAAAGTTGAACAAAAAGGCTGACATAAACCGCTGTGTTAATTTGCTTTAAGAAAGCGAAACTGTCCGACAGTTTCTCAATGAATGCAGCGCGACAAAGTATTCATCAATGTAAACGTCAATACAAAGGCTTTGAGAATGTTTTGATCAAAAAATTTATAAGACAAATTGATATCAATGTAGTTGTGGTACTAATCGATAACTACAAATGGATATCTGACAACTAAGGGTTTGGGAACTTTTAAGTGGTAGTTCGGCGATTGACTCATCACCATAGATACTTTTTGCTGTGTAGTGTCGGCTTAGAATAGCACTACCCCATTTCTTCCGGTGGGTGTACGTAAGAGGTGACTAACGGTTTTGGGGCTTTTGAGGGATTTTTGGGCGATGCGGTTGGAGACCCATCACCAACAACCTTTTCCCCACACAACTTCCAAAAGTGGCTGAGGAATTTTTAATTCCTTAGCTCTGGCTACCCCTTCTAGGGATTTATAGCCATGAGTATATGTATGTATGTATGCATAGATACTTTACTGTTGCTACTCTCCCTTAATCAACTTTAATATTAATTATATATTTAAGGCTGAGGAATAGTTTATTATCTCTGCGTCTGGTTATTTCGTGTCACTACGGCGTTTAGACTACTCTAAAACTTCTCAACCGATTCTAATGAATTTTTACTATGTTTACTTGATTGCTGTGAGACCAAATCGTAGCCTTTTATCCTCTTATGCATATATACGTTTTTAATTTCAAGGAATCAATCTCAGTTCAAAATAAAGAATAATTTCAGGATCTACTCGCCTGATTACGATGACTATTTCCCAATCAGAATGTTATATTATTCCCGAATGAGGCTACAAATGATTCCATTCAATCAAAAGTCTTGAAACTCACAAAACTTTAGCAATCGAATGTATTTATATATTATTAATTCGGTATTTTTATATGAAACGACTGGTCAAGTTAGACTTTGGTGTAATTTTTATCATTTAATTCGCGAAATTATATTTGATTTAAAGCAAAATACTTTTTATTGCTGAGTAGTGTCGGCTTAGAATAGCACTACCCCATTTCTGCCGGTGGGTGTACGTAAGAGGCGACTAACGGTATTGGGGCTTTTAAGAGATTTTTGGGTGATGCGGTTGGAGACCCATCACCAATAACCTTTATTTTACCATCTTTTCCCCACTCAACTTTCCAAAAGTGGCTGAGGAGTTTCTAATTCCTTAGCTCTGGCTACCCCTTCTAGGGATTTACAGCCGTGAGTATAATGTATGTATGCAAAATACCCTTTCAACTAAGAAAATATCCTAATGATCTAAGGAATAAAAAAACCTATATATAAAAGAATGTTATAGTTTATCTTTGAAGCCTAAGAAAGAAAGGTATCAAATTAAAAGTATCGAGCAGTGTCGGCGAAAAAAAACATCGATCGTTTTTCTATTAATTCGTAGACAATTATAGTAGTTCAAAGGGTCAGAAATAAGTTTATACGAAGATTAGTTAAAGTTTATTCAATCATATGTAGAGTAAAGAATAGTTAAATGAAAAGTTTCTCTAAAATACAATGTTTAAAATAAAAATATGACGCATGGTGGAGTTTAATATACTTAAACATCACATATTAGTGGCAAACCTATCTTTTACTTTACATAAATTGACTAACTGATATATTTTTTATTTATTTGGAAAACTTCGTTGTTAATTTTCGTCAAATTTTTATGTACAATTATATGAAAACTTTATATAATTATATGATAAATTTCTCTTGCGGCGGGCATATTTAGGCCTAGCCGAACATTAAATGAATTGTTGAATATAAACTTAAAAAGCTAAGTCCGAGCTTCAAATTTAATAACGTTTAATATAATATTAGTGATTGTTATAAAATAGAGAAGGTGCTCAAAAACGCGTCTGAAGAATGAAGAATAAAACAGCATGTATGAGAAGATTGATAGATGTGAACGAAACTAGAGAGGTTTGGCAGGATCATACCGGAGGTTTGGCGACCGATAGTCGCTGCCTATGCCTACCCCAATGGGGACTACCTTCATGGGTATACGTACAAATACAAAAACACTTTATTGAACAATTAAACAATACACAGACATATATAGATTAAAAATACAATAAACAGGTAAACAACAGGCGTACTTATCGCTAAACAGCGATCTCTTCGTATGTAGAATCAGTTTTGATTCAAATTAAATTTCGAACGTGATAGCTCAATGGGTAGAACACCGGTTAACGTACAAGCGACTAGTGTTAAAATTCCGGGTCGGGCCTACAACAATTTGTCTTTTCTAAAGACATATGTGTGGTTAATTTATCACGGTTGTTATCGGTGAGGGAAAACATCGTGAGGAAACCCACATGGCTGAGTTGTACTTAGTCATGTGACCGTGTATTCGTACAAAACGGCGATAGGCCTGCCCCCTATCACGTGAGTACACTGTCCATGCAAAACGTGGGTACTCTGAACGCCAGGTGACAATGTCACGTGATGTTCAGAAGTATTAGTACCTCTGCCAACCCCTTCGGGGATATTCGGCGTGAACGTTTATGTTATGTTTATGTAAATTTAGACAGTATAACCAACGATATTTTAATTTTTTAGGACCTTATCCCGTTAGCATGGTATATAAATGGTATTTGCTGTGTAGTGTCGGCTTAGAAGAGCGCTACCCCATTTCTTCCGGTGGGTGTACGTAAGAGGCGACTCACGGTAGTGGGGCTTTTAAGGGATTTTTGGGCGATGCGGTTGCAGACCCATCACCAACAACCTTTATTTTTACCATCTTATCTCCTCTCAACTTTCCGAAAGTGGCTGAGGAATCTTTTTCCTTAGCTCTGGCTACCCTTCTAGGGATTTATAGCCGTTAGTATATGTATGTATGTATAAATGGTATAATGGAAAGATATAGCATTGGGTTCACTTTTTGGTGATTGCTATTCTTAGCTAACAGTAGATACTTATTGTGATAAGTTGTTCCTTTTTAATATTACCATCTGCTTGTTGCCTCTCTTACATACATACATACATACATACATATACTCACGGCTATAAATACCTTAACGGGGTAGCCAGAACTTTGGAATGAGAAATTCCTCAGCCACTTTTGGAAGTTGATTGGGGAAAAGATTGTAATAATAAATATTTTTGGTGACGGGTCTCCAACCACATCGCCCAAAAATCACTTTACCTCCTTACATCTTGAAATAAATATTTGTTTCGTAGTTTGTTTACAATATATTGCCCAATTCAAGTGATATAGGTAGTAGATTTAATCTCATAATTAAGTTATCTCATCTAATCCTAACATGTATTTATTTACTTAGTTACAAGGTGAATAAACAGCTTAATAGTTGCTTGAATCGTTTTTATATTGAGTTTGTTACATAATAACAACAAAAAAAAATAAGTTAAAAAGAAATTAAACATAAAAAAAGCCCTATGCAGTGAATTGGTCACTGGCTCAGCATGTTGCCACAGATGATGATGTCACCAACCGTGGCGCTGATTTTCAGCCAGTGCCATGCAATTCAATTCGGCCGGCGAAAGTACAACATCATATAATACAATACAGAGATAAATAAATAACAAAACAAACAGAGAGACATACCTGTGTAAAAAGTGCTTGTAAAATTAAAACTAAAAACAATAAAAAGAACACGAAAATAAAATAATTAGATACAATATTTTTAAAAAAAATTAACGCTCGCAGAGTCAGTCTGAGTCCAGTCAGTAAAATAAGTCAAAGTAAGTCAAAGTGCTAAAAATGTTTGTAGTTAATTTCTCGTTGTGTACATATATTTTAATATTTTCAGTAGAAATTGTGTATCTGACTAAGGTAATAAATAATACGTAACCTACTTATCTAAACTTTCGGCTGTAAAATCCCATAATGGATCAACCAGAGCTTCAAAATTAGAAATTCCTAAGAATTTTCAGAGATTAAAATATATGTGATGAAAACATGTTTAACATTGATATAGAAAAGAAGAGAGCCATTTTAACGTTGTCCCCAAAATCTGTTTCAAATCAACACTTAAAAGATCAAAGATATTTTTAGATAAATCCATAACATAACATAACATAAACGTTCACGCCGAATATCCCCGAAGGGTTTGGCAGAGGTACTAATACTTCTGAACATCACGTGACTTTGTCACCTGGTGTTCAGAGTACCCACGTTTTGCATGGACAGTGTACTCACGTGATAGGGGGCAGGCCTATCGCCGTTTTTTACGAATACACTGTCACATGACTTAGTATAACTCAGCCATGTGGGTTTCCTCACGATGTTTTCCTGCACCGTTAACAACCATGATAAATTAACCACACATATGTCTTTAAAATAAGACAAATTGGTGTAGGCCTGACCCAGGATTTGAACACTAGTCGTTTGCACGATAACCAAGTGTTCTAACCACTGGGCTATCACGGTTGAACGCTATAAATCCAAATATAGGTTCCATTTTGCATGGTTTTCTATTCAGTCAGTGGATACCATAACATAGTGTTCTCACACTTAATAACTTCATTAGTAGTAGTAATGTCGCAGTCGGAAGGCTTCGCGGGTGGTTTACAGCTACCATAAATGTTCCAACGCAGCCTTCTTGAGCCCGCGTCTACGGACGGCGCGGCTCCATTGTTCTACTGTATTACACTGCTCATTGCACTATGGTCATAATCATGACCGTTGGTGACGTTTTTTTTAATACAACTTATGTCGTTTTAATGGTAAATTTAATTTTTTTTTTGATTACATACATACATATTCTCACGCCGTTAGTTCCCATTGGGGTAGGCAGAGATTACATGTTTGTGTATCAAGTTTTTCTAATGGAATAAAAACTGCGATATAATTCACAAATTCATTTTATACTTTGATTATCCTAACTGCATTTAAGCTATTCAAATGCGACATTTTAATATGTCATAATCAGCATGTATCAAATAAATGCATAAAAATATACAACTGTATTCAATGATCTCATTCTTAATAATAAGATGTGTTGCAAGATTCAGAACACTTTACAGGTCACCAGTATTTAGAAAAAGTGCTATTTATTCTGCTTAGACCTCTATTAATAATACCCAAATTATTCACAAACGACTTCGAAAAATTACACAATTGCCTACTAGCGTTTATCATGTACAAATATAAAATTCTTATTAAGTTTATCCTTATAAGATTCTTGTGAGGACGAGATTCAGATTTGACGATTCTTCCTATCGAATCGGGAAACATTATCACCTGATGTTGAAGATACTCTTCGTTCAAACAGTAATATGTACAACTAATTGCACATATAACTGTTTAAACACATTGCATCATGATGAAACTGTAATCATGTCATTTTATAATTGTAACAAAATACAGCTTAGATAATGCATTAACTTTTGAAGGAAAGTAATTAATAATACAGGCAATTTATTCACCACGGCTCTAACGATTTTTTTTTACATCAAGACTTAGACAAACTTTGACTTCAACATATCTTACACAAATTTTAAAAAAATAACCCTTTAACCGTGAAATGAATCCATTATCACACCACAAAGATGTTATAACGATGGGACAGAACAATGGACACGGAGCGCGCGGCGTGTGGGCGGCCATTTTATTTCTTCATTTATTTATTTAATATCGCGTCTATTCAGCTTGTTAGAGAACGCTACTGGTGTTAGCTAGTTTTTTGACCAGTCGATGGTACTCTACAATCGTGGTGGGATAAAAAATAAGGATTTGGACCGTCATCGCGGCTGGCTTGAGTGTGATATTGTGTTGTCGAATTATTATCATGTTATTCGAGAGATTATGTTTTTTATTGTTGATCAAACTTTATAACTTTAACTGTATATCGTGTATTTGCTGTTGTGAAGAATGATTTGTTTGAAAGCAATAATTTTGATCTGTTGATAGCGAGAGAAATTTACATTGCCCAACTTCTGAACCTTAAGTAGAGGTAGTCAAGATTTGAGAATCAGTTAATGTTAATTTTAACTTTATCTACATAGAAAGCGGGTTCATTATCAACAAAATATGATTCATTGCAACACCACACTCTCACTTTAACAAAATATGTATTTATGTTAACGAATAAACTATCAAATAAAAGCTAAAAAGAAAGAACTATACAGGACAATCAAATATTAAAAACAAACTAACGACCGATTTCTGAATTGAGTATTCCAGCTTAGAACAACTTAAGTATCGTTCTGTTGCAATGAGACAAAACGATACTTAAGTCGTTCTCAGCTTGAATACTCAATTCAGAAATTGGGCGTAAGCTTCTTAAACATAAGATTTGCCTCATTATTTTAAAAAATATAATTGTCATACTAGTCTAGCTCCTAGAAAATAATAATGACATACAAATACCACGGTAATAAATCTCAAAAAGGGTTAGCCAGACGTTCATAATAAGAAATCTCACGGCCACTTTTGGAATTGAAGTCGAAATAAGATTATGAAACAAATTATGTTTGATAATGGATCTCCAGCTACATTGCTCAACAATCATTTAAAAACCCTACAAACCTCTCGCCTAGTTGAAGGAATGGTTTAGTTCTAATAATATCCGTGAATTCAGATAAAATAATATTAAGTGTTCATTCTCAGTAATCAATTAATATATTATTAATATAATATATTAAATGAATATATAATACATACATATACTCACGGCTATATTTCCCTAGTAGGGGTAACCAGAGCTAAGGAATTATAAATTCCTCAGCCACTTTTGGAAGTTGAGTGGGGAAAAGATGGTAAGAATAAAGGTTCTTGGTGATGGGTCTCCAACCGCATCGCCAAAAAATCCAATAAAAAGCCCCAATACCCTTAGTCGCATCTTACGACACCCGTGGGTAGAAAGGGGTAGCGACATTCTAAGCCGGCACTACACGGCAAGAAAATATAATATACATATATATGTACTCGTGGCTATAAATGCCAGATAGAAAACCTTCAGAACTGAATTCTTACCTCAGAATAATTATGGTACCATAGTTATACAATATTTCAACAAAACAATTGTTATAACTTTTAACGTAGGTAAACTTTTGACACCAACAATCTTCTTTGCCTGCATGTCTATAAAGTAATGCAAAAACTCGATTCAACTCGGATCAAGATAAACAAACAAATATTACTTCGAAATCCAGCTCCAAAATAGAATGTTATGACAAACACCTCTCGAGAATGTCACATATTGTGGTACCCATTGTACAACGTTGAAAAGATATTTTTATATAATTATTTGTTCTGAGAAATTTAATGTAAGGCTCTGCTCTTCATCTTGAGTGACACATACGTAGTGTGACAGGCGTTGCCTCATGTTATTGTCGATTTATTAGAGATCTTTGCTCAAAAAAATATGCTGTACAAATTATTGTTAATGGTAAATAGTCATTAGTCCGTCACAAGAATAAAATGGTAATCTCACACAGTAAGACGACAAAAGACACATTTACAGGCGTTCGAAGTATGAATAATAATAAAGGGCTGAAAATGACGCTCGAGAAGTTTGGCAAGATCGTAGAAAATGCCGAGCGATAATCTCCGCCTACTCTAATGCAAACTAATTGCGTGAGTATGAATTCAACGTTAATAACAGGAATATAAAATATTTTTTGTTGGGTTCTTTTGTATTTCTATTCTAACTCAAACTTTCAAAGCACATATCACAGAATTTGGAAATAAAATTGACCAATGTCTTTACACAATAATATTCTTTAGAATATTTAATTTCATTATCGTGTTCTTTATGTTTTTCTAATAATCAACATCCTCATTAGCTAAAAGTCGTCCACTGCTGGGCAAAGGCCTTAATCTACAACGGCAGGTCCTGTGCTGCCCTCATTCATTGGATTCTTTATCCTCACAAACTTGTAGGGAGACCTACTCACACTGCGTCGTCCGATACGTGGCCGCCACTCCAAAACTCGACCACCACCGAAATTAAACTGAAATCTTTTTTGTTTATCATACGGAACCCACTCAAACTGAACCGTGGTATACTCTTCATTTTTTATGGAGGTCAGTCCACCTCGGACTCTTCAATTGTAGCTGACAAATCATGTGGTGTGGGCAGCTACTGATGTTACGCAATCACAAGTGTTTTACGAATTTGATTTACACTTTTTCTTTTAGACTATATTGAAATTATTTAATTATATGTCTCTGATCAGGTGCCCGACCTAGGTGATGATTAGTTCTAATTGAATTTTAGTCAAACTATTCTTATTTGATTCTCATGAGAATATTTCAAAAAACTGTTAAGTTTACCAATTTTTCAAAAGTGGCTGCTGGATTTTCGATTCCGTAACTTTGGCTACCCTTACTTTGAGTTAATAGTGGTGAAGATGTGCAGGTCTGTATAATTCTTATATGTTAATGGATTAAAGTGAGGGTGACCTGACTTAGGTAAGGTTAGTACACCACTCAGATATTTTTATTTATTCAAGTTTAAGGGTTTTTTTGCTGTGTAGTGCCGGCTTAGAATAGCACTACCCCATTTCTTCCGGTGGGTGTACGTAAGAGGCGACTAATGGTATTGGGGCTTTTAAGGGATTTTTGGGCGATGCGGTTGGAGACCCATCACCAAAAACCTTTATTTCACCATCTTTTCCCCACGCAACTTCCTAAAGTGGCTGAGTAATTTCTAATTCCCTAGCTCTGGCTACCCCTTCATGGGATTTACAGCCGTGAGTATATGTATGTATGTTTAAGGGTTTTGTTTTGTTATCCCAACTCAATGTTATTAAAAGAAAACTAGGTGTTTTTATGTAAAACCGTTTTCGATCAATAAAGTATCTGCTTCTTTTGAAGATTGAGAAGACTATAAGACGATGAAATTAATGTTCTTCGTTGATGAGTCTCGAGTCCGGTCACATCACATAATTACAACGCCGTCACTCTCATGTCAAACAAGTGAAATAAATGGTTAATATTCATAATTTGTTTTAATTACTGCTGTGTAGTGTCGGCTTAGAATAGCACTACCCCATTTCTTCCGGTGTACGTACGTACGTAGGACGCTACCAACGGTATTGGGGCTTTTAAGGGATTTTCGGGCGATGCGGTTGGCCCATCAACAACAACCTTTATTTTACCATCTTTTCCCCACGCAACTTCCAAAAGTGGCTGAGGATTTTTTAATTCCTTAGCTCTGTATAGTATATAAGTATATGTATGTATGTATGTATGTTGTTTTAATTGCTATGTTTTTAATTATGAAAATTGGCACAGAAACTCCTAATTTCCTTCCTCTGGTTTAATAATCCCGAGTATATGTCTTAAGTCTCTACGTACGTTTATGATAATTGAAGGCGTGAGGATAAGGATTGATTGATAAGTGTAGTAATAACGCTGAGTACTTGCAGCGCAGATCAGTGTTTTAATTTAATATCGGTATAGATTTTGCACTAGACCTTGGTCATAAGCGACAGCGAGTTTTATACCTAGAGATTTACAAGAAGAACTTATTTACTTCATAGGGTAAGAGATCGCATCCTGGTATATGTTTTCTCAGTAAGAAGTAGTATTAAATGTTTAATGGATTTCTTGAACTATTACCCAATTTATAATTGAGTTTTTTCCTATTCACACTACTCACCAATCTTTAATCAGTAAGTCTTGAGTGAGACTGCTATTTGGTCTATCAACTATAAAGATTCTAGACAAACAGTAAATGTTTATAATAAATTACAGGTATATGTATATGTATGTTTGTTATTCAATTCCGTGGGACAAATCATATAGTTATCGAAAGAAGCTTTTTGTATCTGTGCCTTGTTCTTAATAAATATTAAAAAAAACACTTTTAAATTCCATACAAAAAAACACCGTTAGTATAAATCCGCTCCGTTCCCCGCGCCGCTTGTCACCACAGCCGCCGCAAGGGCGCGGCCGGCGGTATAAAATTGAAAACTATTTGCCGAGCAAACATCATCCATCAACTTCGGACAGCACTTAAGAGTATTGATTCGTCCGAACCCGCAGGAGCCAGCTTTCAGTTGTAAGTTGAGACCGACGAAATATGAGAAATAAGAGGACCAGATTGAATTGTAGTACCTATTACATACTTCAACGGGTATTATCGTTAAGTTTCACATAGAAAATGACGACCTCCGTAGCCGAGTGGATAGATGACTCGCTTCTCGGTCCGGAGGTCGCGGGTTCGTCCCCGTTGAGAGCAACATTTATGTGATGAGTATAAATGATTGTTTCTTAGTCTTCGATGTTATTTATATGTGTATTATATAATATTAAGTATATCGTTGATTTAGTATCCCATAATACAAGTTCTTTTTAGTTTGGGGCTAACTTGATCAGTGTATAATATGTCCGTATTTTCCTACCCAGCGTAGGATTGCGTCTCTCGATAAGGGCACAAAAGAGCTTAGCTTATCATACTTACAATCATAGCCTTATGTATTCACGTTAACAAACGTGTCGTTTCACGAATATTATAACTTTTCATAATAGGCTATTTGACTGTAATAAAAATATACATTTCTTTTATTGCACATAAACAGACAGTGTATCGCTTCGCTCATTGGTGTTTAATGCGGAATTGACGTCATTTGTGCTACAGCCGCCATATTACTTAAAGTCGCGTTTTCGCGGCACATTTGAATATTCCATTTTCTTTTTCGATTTTTTAATAAAATAGCTAAAATGAAGACAGAAAAATATTTTTTTATGGCTCCTTATAAACAAATTAACACCGTAAGATAGTTTTCAAAACTTAGTCAAATAGCCTATTCTTTAATATTTTCAACGTTTTCTTCCAGAATTGCCTGAGCATCGAACACCCAATGCTAATATGTATACGTAATAATTTCCTAGTTTCACCAAAGCCAACCCAATAATCGCGGGAGATACTGTATGCCATTTATCAAAGGGACAAACAAAATATGATTAATTTGAAAAAGAGGTGTCCAAGTGACCGCGCTCGTAAATCATGTCCGCGACGTTTTGACTTTGACGTCCGATCTATGTCACTTTCACGTTATGTAGGGACTTTGAATTGGGGTAAATTTTATTTTCAGGAAATAGAAAAAATATTCGATTCTTCATAATGAGAATCCACCATAGCTTTATAACTAAGCTAGAGAATAAATGAAGAAGATCTGTAAATAATTCAGTGTATTTCCACGGACTTAAAAGCGAAGCAAATGTAACACCAACAAGTCAGTACATTTCTACCAATCAGGGTGTAGGGACAACTTATTTTGACAATTAGTTTTAAGCGGAAATTATTTTGCAATTTTGACACGGTAGCTCTGCCAATTGAGCTACCGTGTCAATGGCTGCCAGTGCGAAATTCTTCCATACTTTGTTCTTTTTACACTTTTAAATAGTGTTTGCGTTCCCTACCTCCGAATTTTTTACAAATTCGGAAAGCCACATGTCTACCTTTTCAGATAGAATGTAAACTTGGGTTCCGAGGTCGCGGGTTCGATTCCCGCCTGTGTCGAAATTTTCCTTTCCTTTATTTATTATATATAACATGAGGTTTTCATGAACAAAAACATTCAAATTATGTACTACTGACCATAACTGTGCGAGCAAAATGCATTTTTAGTAACCAATAAAATTGCTTCATTCACATATTCTGAGTGATGCGTTTCTCATGACAAGTAAATCAAGCGACTCTAATGGTTTCTAAAATACTCAATTCCTCGTAGAGATCTGGTGCATTCTCAGCCTTATCAAATGGAAGTGGGCTGAAATGTAAGACAATTAGTGATATGAAGCATTTATTCATTTATTCGACGATTATAGGTGTAAAGGTCTTCAGGTATTTATAAGTGCGCAATCCATAATCTGCTTTAAATGGGCGTTCGAATATTTATCATTATTAATCTTATATAAATCATGCGAGCTAAACCCGAGATACAATACACCCTAAAAGTAAGCACTATATTGTAGTTATGAATATAAACTTTAAACTAATTTGAGGTGATGTCTTAGTTCATTTACTCAATATATTAATAATTCATATAACGCCCATTTTTAGATTTTCAGTTGGTAATCTGGCGTCATAATTATTTTCTCTTTTAAATTATCATGTCTTTGCAGTATGTTTCCTATGGATCTTCAAGAGGAGGTCTTATTCAAATTACAAGTATTTAGGCACTGGGTTTTAATGCCTAATTTTTTAGTAATCAAACTAATCAAAGCTAATAAATAAATAAGATTTCAAACTAAAAAGTCCTTACCGACGGAAAAAAGGGTTAATTCCACAATAGTTTATTAATATGAAATTCGTACTTTTTACCTTTTACATGCTGGTTGATGACGCCGATTGATGGCTTGCTAATAACGTATTCAAAATATTAGTGCTGGTCTGTTTGTTCGTAGTAGAATAACGTAAACACTGGGGCTTTCACTGATGTGATCTAATAGTTTTTATGTCCATTATCAGCAGGACTAAAAAAGTTTAACTAAATAACAGCATATAATCTAAAACTCATTCAATATCGGCATTTCACGATATCGCATGATAAATGATGTTCAGTAAGCTCGTTTCTTATATGTACGTACTCATGAGGCTGCTATCAGTCGAGCGGAGATAGTATCGATTGCCCGGCAACTGCCCGCCTTATCGAATAGTCGATATTTTTGTTTGCCCATCACCATCGATGGCATCTCGAGTAACTCGCATATTTGAGCAATAACTTGTTTGATAATACTTATAGTGCTTGTTCTGTGATTAGCCAGTCACCAGCCGAAGCCAATATATGTTTTACTTTTTCTATTAGAGCTCGATTACGGCTGGTGTTCCGGCGCGAGTTTATTTGCGTTTTGTTTGCATGCTAATCAGTTGTTCTTGTTTGCGCACTCTTCTGCGAGTTGTCACAATGATGACATTGTTTTGTTGTTTATCTAAACTGTATGTTCGAAAACTGGACAGACGATCATATGACAACTAAGCCGACATCGTGTCATTTTGCCGTGTAGTGCCGGCTTAGAATGTCACTACCCCTTTCTACCCACGGATGTCGTAAGAGGCGACTAGAGTATGCAGCTTTTTAAGTGGTTTTTGGGCTATGCGGTTGGAGATCCCATGATACTTTATTTCTACCATCTTGTCCCCTATCAACTTCCAAATGTGGGTGAGAAGTTTCTAGCTCTATAGCTCTGGCTACCTTTTTTGGGATTTATGGCTGTGAGTATATGTATGTATGTATGGTAATGGGTCTTCTATTGATTAGCCCAAGTGAGCATAACTGTTTCTTAAAGAGCCCCGGAAACATTACGCCCGATTTCTGAATTGAGTATTCAAGCTGAGAACGACTTAAGTATCGTTTTGTCTCATTCAGTTGTTAAGATTTCAATGCGACAAAAAAAAAAAAAACATTTATTTTATTCATCATTACAAAAACATTATACATTTCGAACTATCCTAGTAAGCCCCGTAGGACCTGTAACAGGACAGCGTCGGTCCTCCGTTTCGTGGCATAGTGTGGTAACATATTTATTTCATAATCAACAGAACGATACTTAAGTTGTTCTCAGCAAGAATACTTAATTCAGAAATCGGGTGTTAGTCGCTTCGACTATACTACGAGAAGCTATATTTCCAAAACCACACTTTACTTACGGTTATCACTATAGAAGCTTTGGAAAGAGAGTCTTCAAATAGTGGAAAGTTTAGCGTTGTATTATTAACTGCATTAACTGTAAATTTTCTTTTGTGGTCTGGCATACAAGTAAATATCTTCTGTTATTCCCAGGTAATAAAATAATCGAAGAAAAACTAAGCAATTACTTTTTTTTAAAAACCCTCACAGTTAGCATTCACTAAAAGTTATATCCTCCCTCGCTTAGTTTAAAATCTTATTGGAATTATGTTTTACTCACCTTAAAAAAACTGGCATTGGGTTTGAATGAAACTATTACACAAACTGTTGGCTTTAAAATTTCATTAGAATCCCATCTCCTGCCATTTCCTATATTATCTTATGCGAGTTTTCAAACCGAAATTGGTTTGTCTCTCCGTTTGTGAACACCGTAAAGAGGATTATCCTTAAATTACAATACCAAACAATTCAGCTTAACTCGAGTTTTCCTCGCTAATTACCCTAATAAGAATACCATGCACTACCCTCCAATACTGTAATAACACAAATATAAAATTGTGGCTTTAGCTGAACATTTAATTACAAAATATTAATGTTTGAGTAAATATCAACGAATGAGGGCTAAGCCTTGTTAGAATGAAATGAAAGCATATCGCATTAGCTAAAGAAGCCATTATTAAAAAGTATCATGTTTCGGAACGCAGCGGGTTTCGTCAGCCAATAGAAAAGTTGCGCCAACTCATCCACCAATCAGACGCACGCATTTTTTGTGCTACAGTTAATGGATTGTTCTTGATTTTGATTTATGCATTGTCTTGTTTTGTTTTTGTTCGGTTGCTCTGGGTTTTGTTCATTAGCGTTTTTTACCTCGTTCTGTGGAATTATTGTCTTACAAAGTACGACACTTGATAATATTAAAATAGATCAGTATAGAAACCGCCGAGGGGTCTTAAAGTAGATTTTGCCGTGTAGTGCCGGCTTAGAATGTCGCTACCCCTTTCTACCCACGGGTGTCGTAAGAGGCGACTAAGGGTATTGGGGCTTTTTATTGGATTTTTGGGCGATGCGGTTGGAGACCCATCACCAAAAACCTTTATTTTACCGCCTTTTCCCCACTCAACTTCCAGAAGTGGCTGAGGAATTTATAATTCCTTGGCTCTGGCTACCCCTTCTAGGGAATTATAGCCGTGAGTATATGTAAGTATGTATGTATGTAAATCTATATGTGGGTTTAAGGCCAAGTTAGCTACAAAAAATACTACAGTTATTTTTCAATATATTTTTTGTTGTGTTGTTCCATTGCAATGAGAAATTATAAAAAACAATCGTTATATCTCAATGGATAAGAACTTTCGTCCATCATGCAGAAAAGCGTGGGTTCGCCGGGTCACACCTACACCAATTTGTCTTTTCTAAAGACATATGTGTGGTTAATATATCATAAGCGTTAACGGCGAGACCTATATGGCTGAGTTGTACTTGGTCATGTGACAGTGTATTGGTACAAAACAGAGATAGACCTGCCCCCTATCACGTGAGTGCACTGAACTCCAGGTGACAATGTCCATGTATTGATTTCCATCTTTCACCCAGATACATTTTTAGTGCCGAAGGTAGAAATATTCTCTTTTACTTTATTCTCTATTCTTTTATTCTCTATTTATTCTTTATTCTTTTATTCTCTTTTACTCTTACTTTTAGTAATCGTGCTGACAACAAAGTTAAGCAACTAAATTTTTGTAGGATGTAAGACTTTATTGCATTTATAACTATAACTGAAATATAAGTGTTTCTATGTATTATTAATAGTATAATAATGAACCTGTGTAGTGTCGACTTAGAATCTCTACTCTCTCGCTACCTTACACCATTTTTAATCGTGGACAAGCTCCTCTTTCCCACTGGGCACTCTGGACAAGTGCCCAGGGCCCCGTGAGCGATAGGGGCCCCCTCGTCTCTGCCAGATCACGAAACGAAAGCCGACATTTATTGCCGAAAAACTTTTATGATTCGAATACATCGAACCTGAATTACTGACTACAATAAATACCAATTCGCTCACATCTTTTACATGCGCCAAGATAATCTACTCAGATTTTTTAATAATTAGGCTTTCCAATTTCCGCAATCTAATGGTATACTAGGTACATAAAATTCCCTAAAACATAAATGCTTCATGTCTCGGTTTCTGATGCGTTGATCTCGAGATATTTAATTAATAAAATATTAAAAATATTTTTTTTTACAAACGAAAAATAAATATGTACGCTTTTATTTACAGATAATGGTGAATTTCAAAAAAATGATTCTATTGGCCTAATAGCTGTCGATATCTAAAAATATTAGTTAAAATAATGTTTCAAATTATTAATGGTCAACCGACTGAGGTTCTATTTCGACAACAGACATCTCTAAGATCTACTCGCAAGATCCCTATAGCAACGTAAAACTGATCGTGACTGGACCGAAAAATGAATCTAGAAACTTGCTTATCTATTTTCCTTGTTTATTCGCACAAAATAGTGTTATGTCAAAGTCACAGGGACCCCACTATCCTCATATGCCCAGAGCCTCCAATAAGTTAAAGAAGGCGTTGATCGTGGATGTAAGTGAAAACTAAGGGTGTTGGGGATTTTGGGCTAACAACCTTTATTTCACAATCTTTTTTTTACTTAACTTCCAAAAGTGGCTGTGGAATTTTATATTCTGATGCTCTGGCTACCCCTTGTAGGTATTCAGAGCCGTGAGTACATGAATGTATTGAATACAACAGATACAGGCAGTCCCTAAAAATTATGCACTTATATCTGTGTTCATTCCTTATTCAAGCTTATATACCCAAAAACTATCAAATAATGCAGCAAACCCAAGAATTATGGTTAACTAAATCAACAATGGGAACACAAATGAAAAAGGATTGATTCGAATAGGTAATTTGGTAAATCAGGTGACACCGACCGCAAATTTTGTGTAACGTCGGTTGAAGCGTCGCTCCCGAGCTAAGTACCGCGCATGCGCCCGCTCTGAGTCAATACTATGCACGGCCCGACACACCGCTACCATTCTCTACCATTCCTACTCTTAATGCCAAAAAAATATTTCCGCTCTCTATCATTGGTGGTAAAATTGAGAAAGACAGAGTGACGGTAGGAAGAGGAGAAATACATGGTGAAATGAACTACGTTTCATGACTTCAGAGACATTCAACAATGCATTAAGGCGTAAAGATATTATTACTGTATGTGTATACTAAGGATAGCTCTTTGTATAGTCAAAATGTGGGCTTAGAATAGAACTTCTTCAGTTTTGACCCCGTGTTTCTAATATTGAATACTTATTGGGACAAACAGTCTATTAATCATCACTTATAAAGAAATAATAATTTACCTGTACCTGCCTTATATACAACTTCTTATAACCAGATTAGTCATGGTAAGTAGTCAATACGATTGTTTGTACATCAATACCGAAACATACATATACATACATATACTCACGGCTATAAATCCCTAGAAGGGGTAGCCAGAGCTAAGGAATTAGAAATTCCTCAGCCACATTTGGAAAATTGAGTGGGGAAAGGATGGTAAAGTAAAGGTTGTTGGTGATGGGTCTCCAGCCGCATCGCCCAAAAATCCCTTAAAAGCCACAATACCGTTAGTCGCCTCTTACGTACACCCATCGGTAGAAACGGGGTAGTGCTATTCTAAGCCGACACTACACGGCAATACCGAAACTGTTACGCCTTTTCATCATTCCTCCCTCACACCTCTGTCGCAATGGTTAGGTTATCATCATATATGTTAGTCAACTAGCTTGGATATTAATCGCCTTTAATGAATCACATATCTTTCCTGTGCCATCCTTACTGATTATGCCCCTTATAGCCACGAAGGACTGCAGAAGTGACCTTTTTTACTTTTTACTTGGACAATTAATCTACGAGATACCTAGATGGTGTGTACTCTTGTTTACAACAAGGAGGATAAAATAACCACTAATAAACATAAAAGCAACCGTGATAGCTCAGTGGGTAGAACAACGCATATCGTGCAGACGATGAGAGTTCAAATCCCGGGTCGGGCCTACACCAATTTGTCTTTTCTAAAGTCTTATGTGTGGTTAATATCATGGTTGTTAACGATGTTCGAAAACATCATGAGGATACCCACATGGCTGAGTACTATTTAGACATAGGACAGTGTATTCGTACAAAACAGCGATTGGCCTACCCCCTAACACGTGAGTACATTGTTCAAGCAAAACGTGGGTACTCTGAATACTACTAAAATACTTCTGCCAACCCCTTCGGGGATGTACAAAAATAAAAATAAACCCTTATCTCCTGCAATGAATTTGAGCTATATACCATGGAGCTAATAAACTCGTTAAAGAATTACCTAAACATACATACATACACATACATATACTCACGGCTTTAATTCCCTAGAAGGGGTAGCCAGAGCTAAGGAATTATAAATTCCTCAGCCACTTTTGGAAGTTGAGTGGGGAAAAGATCGTAAAATAAAGGTTTTTGGTGATGGGTCTCCAACCGCATCGCCTAAAATCCAATCAAAATCCCCAATACCCTTAGTCGCCTCTTACGACACCCGTGGGTAGAAAGGGGTAGCGACATTCTAAGCCGGCACTACACGGCAATAATAATAAATAGGAATACCTAAACATAGTATTCCTCTTTAATATTTAAGCCTTAAATGTATTTTCAAAGAAGCGAAGTAAAAAGAAGATCAAAAAGGAATTCTATTAAAAAGTTGAAAGTCCCCGTCCCGATACAGATCTTTGCTGAGCTAATAATACTGTTGACTCATTATTGTATAAAGCTGTTACACTTTACTCAGTATTAATACGGTCTGCTGACTTCTTTTCAAACTAAATTCAAGGATTCTGAAGTTAACGGGGTTTTTTTGAAGTTTCAGAATATTTGAGCTGTTTGTATGACCTTTCGATGTCAACTGAATATATGCTCGGGTGCTAATCAAATGTATTTGCATAAGGGAAAATGGAATGATATATAATATGAAAAAAAAAACATCATATAATTAAAAACATTACAATAGTTATAAATTTATTGTGGATATTTTTGTCTCACGATCACACGAACTGAGGAATATTTTTATTATATTGATTCGGAATTACCAGTACCTTAGCCACTTTTTAAAGTTGATGGGTTTCCATCCACATCGCCTAAAAATCAACAGCAATAGACATAAATGAGTTATTGCATTTCTAAGCCGACTCTAGGTAGTTTTATGCTTACACTACTCGCCCTAGTAGTGTCGGCTTAGAATAGCACTACCCCATTTCTTCCGGTGGGTGTACGTAAGAGGCGACTAACGGACTTGGGGCTTTTTAAGGGATTTTGGGCGATGCGGTTGGAGACCCATCACCAACAACCTTTATTTTACCATCTTTTCCTCACGCAACTTCCAAAAGTGGCCGAAGAATTTTTAATTCCTAAGCTCTGGTTACCCCTTCTAGGGATTGGTAGCCGTGAGTATATGTATGTATATATGTATGTACTACACGCCCTACACTTCACCTATGCCAACTTGAGTATCGACGGATTTGGGCTTTATGGTGTACATACTCTATATTGGCCCTTTTGTCACCAAAAGCTTTGATATTCAATCGCTATCTGATACGATATGTATGTTTCTCGAAACGATTGAATGAAACCGATCCGTTTTGCGTCGCCGATCAATCTTGAAACGAATAGTGAACTTGCGATAGCGCGGTTCGACGCCCGATAACTTGATACTGACACTGAAATACTATCATCGATTGATACTCTACTATGAGCTACGTAGGAAAGTGTTGATGTCTGTAAGCCCATTACTGTCCGCAGTTGGACATAGGTCCTCCCACTAGAATAGGGTAAATTTAATTAATTTATCGATCTCACCTTCCAAAGGACGAAAGGAGGAAAGAGATCGCTTTTAGCGATAAGACCGCCAATTGTACCTCACTGTAAACTGTTTGATCATATTATTATTTTTGTAAATTTGTGTTTGATGTGCAATAAAGAGTGATTCTATTCTATACATACATACATATACTCACGGCTATAAATCCCTAGAAGGGGTAGCCAGAGCTAACGAATCAGAAATTCCTCAGCCACTTTTGGAAGTTGCGTGGGGAAAAGATGGTAAAATAAAGGTTATTGGTGATGGGTCTCCAACCGCATCGCCCAAAAATCCCTTAAAATCCCCAATACCGTTAGTCGCCTCTTACGTACAGCCACCGGAAGAAAAGGGGTGATTCTATTCTATTCTAAATTAGGTAATTATGCACATTATGTACGGATGATGTAAAGGAGTTACACTCATGAAATTACCGGGTAGTGCCGGCTTAAAATGTCGCTATCCCTTTCTGCCCAAGGGTGTCGTAAGGGTGAATAAGGATTTGGTGCTTTTTAAGTGGTTTTTAGATACTTTATTTCTACCATCTTGTCCCGTATCAACTTCCAAATGTGGGTGAGGAGTTTCTAGCTCTAAAGCTCTGGCTACCCCTTTTTGGGTTTTCTGCCCGTGAGTATATATGTTGCAGGGATATGATAAAAATGGGGATTTGGTCAATTCCCTAAGGGAGTTGATCAAATCACGGAGGATGTTAAAATAACAACACGATTTTACCTTTTCCCTAAACAAATCTAGTGAATTGAACAAATCCCCAAATTGGTTCAGTGGAATGACAAAAATAAGATATACCTTCATAGGGGGGGTGCAGGGGGGCAGAGCCCCCCTGCTTGGGGGGGTCGGGGGGCGAAAGCCAATGAAAAATTAGGTCACATTTAGTTAGGTTAGGTTAGGTTAGATTATGTATAAAACGAGCGAGCGTAGCGCAGCGGAGCGAGCACCTAAATGCCTGAATTGAACAAATCCCTAAAATAAGTAGTATACCCCGCCCCCCGTCCTCTATATGTAGCAAGCTGCAAGCAAGCAAGTATGGCATATAAGCATGCATCAGGCATTTAGGTGCTCGCTCCGCTGCGCTGCGCTCGCTCGTTTTATACATAATCTAACCTAACCTAACCTAACTAAGTGTGACCTAATTTTTCTTTGTCTGCAGGGGGCTTGCACCCCCCCTATGTAGGTATATCTTACCAAATAAATCTTTAAAATACCATTGTAATATTATTTTTGTCATTCCACTGAACCAATTTAGGGATTTGTTCAATTCACTAGATTTGTTTAGGGAAAAGATAAAATCGTGTTGTTATTTTAACATCCTCCGTGATTTGATCAACTCCCTTAGGGAATTGACCAAATCCCCATTTTTATCATATGCCTGCGACATATATATGTATGTACTAATGATAGCTTTGTAGTGTCGGCTTAGAAGCTGTGTAGTGTCGGCTTAGAATAGCACTGCCCCGTTTCTTCCGGTGGGTGTAAGTAAGAGGCGACTAACGGTATTGGGGCTATTAAGGGATTTTTTGGGCGATGTGGTTGGCGACGCATCACCAACAACCTTTATTTTACCATCTTTTCCCCAAACATCTTTCCAAAAGTGGCTGAGGAATTGCTAATTCCTTAGCTCTGGCTACCCCTTCTAGGGATTTATAGCCGTGAGTATATGTATGTATGTATGTATGTACTAATGATATACAAAAATAATAAACTCCCTACTGCATATCAAAATGGGAAAACATTAATTATTTTCTTTCAACTTCTTTTGTCGTATCTGTCAAACCAACCCCTTTAAGGCAACCTTTGTTTGCTAATACCAACAAGTTTTAGCATCACAGCCGACAGGTGTGTGAATGTGATTGTAGTAATTTTTCCGTTTCTTACAACTGTTTACATGGAATACATGAGTAATATGACTGAGAGTTAAGAGTAGTACAAAGAGCAGTTTATGCAGTCTCGGTTTGCAATAGTGTTGTATAAAATGTACTAAACACTATACGAAGTTCTACTTGCTTGAATTATAAAATCTTAGAATCTTTAAAATATAACTATAAAACCATATTTAAATTGGAATTTCATCAAACTAAGGAAGACAAATTTTCTCAGAATATTTTGAGTATATTTCCTCAGTAACAAAGGTTTTAGATTTTGATTAAAATGTTTCTGTTTAACAATATTTTTTTGTATTCTTTACCTCGACATACCATAAGATAGTTTTATGCTCACATCTTTCCATAGAAATCCTAGTCCCAAAACTAAAATTTTAAGTTCTATTCTATATATATTCCATATTATAGCTTACAATTGGTACCTTCAAAAATTCTATTCAAAGTAGGAATCACTTAAAAAATTAAACATTGAGTGGGTGATAATCTGATTTGTTCTTCCAATAATTGGATGAACAGCGCCGAGTCAGAATAAACTTAAGGTCCATCTCACCATTAGCGACCTCCACTCGACGAGACGTTTCCAAAAATTACTGGACTCGTAAAATAACAGCTCTGAATTTTTTCACTGTTAAATAAAGTTGGAGATTTTGAATTTACCTTAATTGTTAGCTTGGAAGGTTCATGCTATAGAGAGCCAGTTTTGGTTTTAAAAGTTATCAGTTTGTTGTTATAGCATGAAAATTTTCTTTCTGGTTTGGTTAAGCTTAACTGTACGCCTACGGTTTTTTCAAAAAAAAAGTTCGTTGTAGATTAGTGGAAAAGAACTAAGTTCATTTGCTATTTATATGCCCTGGGACCTCTACATTTTGTAACGTTTTACGTAACGTAAGACACAGATTGAGTTTTGCTATTCTAATGTCAAGCTTAGTATTTAAATAAATTTAATTAATTTAAAAAAAAAAACATTCAAATTTAAATAAGATTCTCACAAAGTCAGAAGACTTCACTTAAAAATAATACCATTACGAAAATTCTCCTCCGAAAAGTTCATTCTTACACAATATAGGCCAAAGGCCGCCTATTATTGACGCCGATATATATTTAATTTTGTACACATATGTTGCTATAATTATTTCAAATTTTGAATTAAAAATTTCTATTGCAAATTTTTGTTTCGAAATTGTTATGTATTTATTTGCATAACACCGTCCATCGCCTCCGTGATTGGCCGGTACATTTTTTCCGATCAATTGAACTTATGAAGTGGCGGCGATCAAGTCCTCCTTTCAGATTTCACTTTGACGACTTTTTAATATTCTTAAGTACTTCTGTCATTTGTAACTTCGTTCATTATAGACTAAGTTTTACCCTTAAGTATATACGAACATAGTATATTAATCGGTATGAAACATCCATCAAGTACGTTTTTTATTTAAATAAATTAATTATTTTGGATAGGTTGATTTCGATAAACCTTATGAATGTTCCTCCAGACTTGCAGGCAATATATCATCAGCATGGTTGGAATTTATACTACAGATCTTATTGTATTTTCATGCGAATTTAAACGCATAAATGTAGCTGTGAATGTTTTACAAATGAAGAGTAGGTCAAAAAATTAATAAATAATTAATAAATCTTCGTCGAGAGACTATTTTTGGTGGTCTTGGTAAAAATCGATCAAAATCATTGTACTAAATTATATCTATAATAATATTAAAAATAATAAAACCTTTAATTCGTCACTATAGTATTCTATAACTTAGGACCCTAGCATGCTGATGAGAGCTTTAACCAAACTTAGGATAAATAAATACAAAAAACACCTTTTAATTTGGAATATTATAACATTAAGTAGCTAACTACGAAGGTATGGAGCCGACATTGAGACGTCCTGGGCTCCCGTTATCAGGCGAGATAAGGCGTGACATCCTGGAACCACGAGCAAACACACTTATCAGAAAGATGCGCATAAGTTGCTGCTATATCATACATACATATACTCACGGCTATAAATCCCTTAACGGGGTAGCCAGAGCTTTGGAATGAGAAATTCCTCAGCCACTTTTGGAAGTTGATTGGGGAAAAGATGGTAATAATAAATAAATGTTTTTGGTGACGGGTCTCCAACCACATCGCCCAAAAATCACTTGAATAGCCCCTATACCCTTAGTCGCCTCTTACGATCACCCACGGGTAGAAATGGGGTAGTGTTATTCTAAGTCGACACTACATGGCAAATCTGCTATATCAAACGAGTATATTATTTCTAACATGTAATGTTCAAGGAAAGGAGGGGGAAATGATGGGGAACAAGTTTTATAGTATTTGTGGAATTATTTTTGCTGATTAATAGAGTTTTGGAAGAAAAGAAATACAGCCATTATTGGAAGATTGTGGAAAATGTCACATAAAGAATAGTCAATGATAGTATCTAAGTCCAGAACACTATCACTCACTTAAAAAATCCCACACTATTACTTGCAGGTGGCAGGTGTCCGAAGTACGAAGAATAAAAGAGCATGTATGAAAAGATTGATGGATGTGAATGAAGCTAGAATCGTACAAAGTGGCGATCGATAGTCTCTGCCTACCCCAATGGGAACTAACGGCGTGAGAATATGTATGTATGTATGTACTATTACTTGCCTTGTACGACGCGACGTGATAAGATACCTACATAGCTAAAAGGTATATAAATTTTTAGTGCCCTAAAAAGCGTGATTTGTTTTTCTTACCCTCGTTATTCATAAATGCTTAGGGAAATATACAAGAGGGCGAGCTTACGTTAATTTATTTTTTGTCTGTTTAGGTTTTGCTGCACTACTAAATGGTGACGGCATGTTAACTAATTGCAAATGCGATAGGACAGCCCTCTATCATGTGAGTACACTGTACGAGCAAAACGTGGGTACTGTGAACACCAGGTGATAATGTCACGTGATGTTTAGAAGTATTAGTACCCCTGCCACTCCTTCGGGGGTTTATCTACGACGTGAGTTTTTGAGTTGAGGTAAGTCACATGCAACAACAAGTAATTTTAAAAAGGTTATGTATGAAAAATTAAAAACTAAACAGAAAAATTAAATATTATTATTTTTTATTTAAAAAAGAACCGCCTTCAAAAATCCAACTGAAAAGTATAAAATAATTTTTATTTATTTTATTATGTACAACTATATTCAACTTCTTCTTTTTGAAGTCGGTGCCAAACCAATTTTCATGACAAAGAAGAACGAATATTAGTGGCCCGCCCAAGTTGAGTGAGTTCTCCACCCCATCAGCGTATACCATCCTTATAAACCTTCCTTTTTAATCAATTAATCAAAAAATTCGTATCAACATTCATTTCGTAGTTTTACAGATTAAAGTATACATAAGGATGTCCCTATATCCCAGACATGGATAGAGAAAGCGACTTTGTTTTATACTATGTAGTGATTTAGATTTACGATCGTCTTTTTACAAAGTGTTAGAAGTTTTGGTTGTGCCAACTCGGAGCATGCATGTCCCTGTCGAATTGTTAATTCCGTTAGTTTGAAGTCTGATAATCTTACATAACCTAACCTAACGTTAGTTTACTATCTCGCTATCTATCTTAAATTATAATTTACTAGTATTTACAGTTTTACGGTGACATGTATATTATGATAATTTCTCTGCGGAGTGCGACGCATGCGCACCAGGCTAAGCACCGCTCACTGTCCCCCAATTCCATCCTTTATAAAGCGATGTCGTTGCGAGACTTGCGAGCGGATGAAATTTCTTGATTTTTGAGCGCGATTGTGTTACCTACTGTTGTTGAGGCACTATCGATTGATTTATTATTCGTATGGTTTTCTCTATGTAGCAATTTTCATTTTGGATTTGTCTGTTTGGCACCGACTTCAAAAAGAAGAAGTTGAATATAGTTGTACATAATAAAATAAATAAAAATTATTTTATACTTTTCAGTTGGATTTTTGAAGGCGGTTCTTTTTTAAATAAAAAATAATAATATTTAATTTTTCTGTTTAGTTTTTAATTTGAAGTTTTTGTTTTTCTTTTTTATTTTATACTTTTTAGTGATAAGTTCTTAAATCACTCTGAGTTTTTTTAGTGAATTAGTGATAGTTTTTTAGAGATAAGTTTTACTGTCCGTTTATTTTATAGTTTTATTAACAGGTAGTTTTATATTTGTTATAATGACTTTAGCTTACTTGTTACTATTTTGTTTACCTGCGGGCCTGGATAGAAAATCAAAGGATGCTTTAAGGAAAAGTCGCGTAAGGGAGAACGAAACACCCATCGAAAAAAACAAAGACTTCAGCAGGGCAAGCACGAGCCGTATTTAAACTAGTTATCGCGTGGGATAAAGCAGCCATCTTTTACGCACTTACTTAGTATCGTATACTGCCATCTCATTTTAACCGATATTGTGTCGATAACTCGTGCTTGACCTT
This sequence comes from Bedellia somnulentella, assembly GCA_963576735.1. Taxonomy (NCBI): domain Eukaryota; kingdom Metazoa; phylum Arthropoda; class Insecta; order Lepidoptera; family Bedelliidae; genus Bedellia; species Bedellia somnulentella. The sequence continues at coordinate 746,113 of OY755185.1, read as the reverse complement.
CAGAATGAGAGAGATCGTCAGCGTGCTGCTCTTGCTGCCGAAACAGATGAGCAAAGAGAAGTTCACCTATCACAAATGCGAAGAAACACTCTTATATATATGTAGCGTTGAGTCGTCTAAAATCCCTTGATGAGATGGCTTTAAGTGATATTGATTCAAAGAAATTACTTAACCATCCCCATGACGAAAGAGCCTTGATTGAAATGACCAGAATGCGAAACATGATGTTGCAATATATATTTTTTTCTTCAATATAATTAAGAGTAATTTATTCATATTTTTATATACTTTTTTGTTTAATAATTTAGTAACTTTGTTTATTACTAATAAAGAAACTTTATTAACATTATATTGATAAATCTCTGTCTAGTATTGATAACTTTACATACATACTTATATTTCAAACTAAGAAACCTCCTTTTTTTCGAAATGGTTAAAGAACAAACCTTCTCCTGAATGTAATAACATAAACTGATAATTCTTTGTCTAATAATAACTAAGAACCTTCAAACTTACATACATACTTATAGGTGAAACTCAGAAACTCCTTTTTTGAGACGGTTAGATCACTAAAACCTTGTCCTGAAAGTAACAAGTACTTTTCTGAAAATCGCATCTAAATAGCTTAAGCGAAACGCGAGATAATGGCCGACCAACATACATACATGCAGGTCAAACACAGAACCTCCTTTCTTTTAGAGTCGGTTAAATCACTTAACCCATCTTCTAAAGGTAACGAATACTTTTCTGAAAACCGCATCCAAATAGCTTAAGCCAAACGTGAGATAATCTCGGACCAACAGACATACATACATGTCAAACACAGAACCTCCTTTCTTTTTTTGGTCGGTTAAGGCACTAAAACCTTCTCCTTAATGTAACGAATACTTTTCTGAAAACCGCATCCAAATAGCTTAAGCCAAACGTGAGATAATCGCGGACCAACAGACATACATACAGGTCAAACACAGAACCCCCTTTCTTTTTTTGGTCGGTTAAGGCACTAAAACCTTCTCCTTAATGTAACGAATACTTTTCTGAAAACCGCATCCAAATAGCTTAAGCCAAACGTGAGATAATCGCGGACCAACAGACATACATACAGGTCAAACACAGAACCCCCTTTCTTTTTTTGGTCGGTTAAGGCACTAAAACCTTCTCCTAAATGTAACGAATACTGTTCTGAAAACCGCATCCAAATAGCTTAAGCCAAACTCGAGATAATCGCGGACAATTATACATACATACATACATACATACATACATACATACATACATACAAACAATCGAACTGAGAACCTCCTTTTTTGAAGTCGGTTAAAAATATTCATGAATGTAAAGGAAGCGCAGGAGTCTAGCTATGACCGTGCAAAGTGCCTGATCTAATGGGATATACATACATACATATACTCACGGCTATAAATCCCTAGAAGGGGTAGCCAGAGCTAAGGAATTAGAAATTCCTCAGCCACATTTGGAAGTTGAGTGGGGAAAGGATGGTAAAGTAAAGGTTGTTGGTGATGGGTCTCCAGCCGCATCGCCCAAAAATCCTTTAAAAGCCCCAATACCGTTAGTCGCCTCTTACGTACACCCACCGGCAGAAATGGGGTAGTGTTATTCTAAGCCGGCACTACACGGCAAGAATAAAAAACTCTTTATTGCACATAAAAAGAGGTGAAAAAATTACAAATAAACAGAATTAAATAACAAAAGTACAATTGGCGGTCTTATCACCAAAAGCCTATAAAATACCTATGCATGAGGAAAAACACTTTTTAAAATTGTAAAATACCTTAAAGTATTATTTGTTTTTGTTGAGCAGACTCACGAGAAGGGTAAACATTGAGATGATAAGATTATAAATACGTACGTGTCATTCTAAACCAACATCACTTTGTTAATGACTACTATTAGGCTAATGACTCATAATTATGTTTTTCAATATTTTTGTTGTGAAGTTAGTAACCAAATATTTTAGTAATAAACCTCATACATCAAAAACTATAATAAAAATTGTCATGCAAAGGTGAATTATACATTATGTGCTGATAACGCGCGGTAGGCTCTGAAAATCAAAATAAAACATACCTTTTGGAAGTCGATTAGGGAAAATATGTAAAATAAAGTGTAGTTGGTGATGAGTCACTAGCTAGCTACATCACCAACAATCACAGCAAATACACATATTATACGTATAAATAAAATGTATGCTATATTTAAAGTTTATAAATTCTATTATATACTAGTGGATCGTCCCAGCTTCGCACGGGTAGCGTTGTTTTTTTAAATATCTGAGGTTTCTTTCTTCAGTCACTGCTCAAGCATTGTGAAATTCAGCGCAATGTTTACAATTTATTAAATTTATAGGACTCCCTAACCAAACAGTGCAGTTTGGTGATTTTGAATGCGCTTTAATGAAATGTTCAGTATTTCCGTTTAATAGCAAATTTTGGAATAAAACGCTATGAAGTATTTATAACAATCTGAAAAATAAATCATTACGTGATGTAGGATGCAACTACTGGCGCCATCTAGAATGTTATATGTAAATTAGTAAAGATTTGGTTTTGGTCACGGGCGCGATGGCTTATTTTATGTATAATTTCGGTGTTTCTCTACCGATTTCTATGATTCTTTTTTTATTGAATAGGTAATAATGTTACCTTTTTTAAATTAGGGTTGAGTGAGAGGTTTACAAACGTAAGAGTAAATAAATATAATCAGAATGTTCCGAACTGCTAAGCTATCAGGAATTACACGTGTTATTGTGAGTCAACCGTAAAAGATAGACATAAACTGTAGAGGATTTTTTTTAGATAGTTTTATGAAGAATATTTCCGTCGTACATTATTTTCTATGTAAGTTTAACCATTAAGGCTGCACACGCGACGGAAGCTTAAAAAATGGAGTAACTTCTCCCGTTTTCCCAAAATTTCCCAAAATTCCCCTTTACTACTCTGCTGGGAAGTATACAAAAACCTGCCCAGAAGTATGAAGAATAATTGTACCAAGTTTCGTTAAAATCCGTCGAGTAGTTTTTGTTTCCATAAGGCACATACAAACCGACAGACAGACAGACAAAAATTTTACTGATTGCATTTTTGGCATCAGTATCGATCCCTAATCACCACCTGATAGTTATTTTGAAAATATATTTCATGTACAGAATTGACCTCTCTACAGATTTATTATAAGTATAGATTATTTATTTTATGGAATACTATATGTAAGTGTGTTTTTTTTATTGATCTATAAAACCAAGTACAAAATTAGGAAAGTAACAATACAACAATATTGACGACATATTTTTCTTTTGCACTCTACTTGATGTAGATACTGCATGCTCGTTAATAATATACATAAATAAATATTTTATCTTAGACCTATGATTGTAAACACATGAATACAAAAAAATACATTAATAGTAATATTTAAAATAGATAGATAATAGTTTGACGAATAATTTTTGTTTTTAAGCAAATCAATTTAATTTATTGGACATCTACCGCACATGTTTTTAATCCAACAAATCTTTCCATTCATGGGTTGTCTGGAAGAGATCGCTTTGGCTTTTGTACCGATCTTTTTTTTGTAATTGTTGTTTTTTTCGTGATGTGCAATAAAGAGTTTTTATTATTATTATTATTATACCCACGGCAGTAGCAAAGGTTTATTTCAATTTCAATATTAGCACGTTACCAAAAGGCAGGACAAATCCAGTGGAATCATTTGGTAACGAGTTGCTCAGCGCATCGCCTGTCAATCCCAAAAACACAGTCCCTTACAGTTTATATTAGTAAATGTATCTCCAGTGAAGAATCGTGGCTAAGTTGAACTTATTCATGTAACAGTGAATCATTCAAAGCGGGCGTAAACCTGGCCCCGTCACGTGAATGCACTGTCCAAGCAAAACGTAGGTACTCCGAACAACAGATGACAAAAATTGCACTTAATTTTTAGAAGTATTAGTACCTCTGCCAACCCTTCGCAGACATGCGGCGTGAACGTCGAGTTTCAGTTTATATTACCAGTCCACCACGCTCAAGTCAACCAGCTGAGCAAACAAACGTACTTTGGCACCAAACATATACATAGCTCTCTACAGCTAACCCACATACTGACACCTGCTGCAATAATACACTACACGAGTATATAATACCTAAATGTGCCAGTGTAATGCATATATAAGGTTAATGCTGGTAACTCATCTCATTATCTGTAATTTGACGAAAATTGTGATCTGTTGCTGTGTAGTGTCGGCTTAGAATAGCACTACCCCTTTTCTTCCGGTGGGTGCACGTAAGAGGCGACTAACGGTATAGGGGCTTTTTAAGGGATTTTTGGGCGATGCGGTTGGAGACGCATCACCAACAACCTTTATTTTACCATCTTTTCCCCACGCAACTTCCAAAAGTGGCTGAGGAATTTCTAATTCGTTAGCTCTGGCTACCCCTTCTAGGGTTTTATAGCCGTGAGTATATGTATGTATGTGATCTGTTGCAGGTTCGATCCCTGCTGAGGACATAAATATAGATGTTTGTTCCTTAGTATTAGATGCCTTATATATGGATTATATTACTAATTACATCGTCGTCTTACAATCCCTTACTACAAGTAAAAATTTTACTTTTCTAGCAGCTTACTTGATTTGTGTTCTACGTCCGTTTATATTTTTTATTCCTTCAAAAACTGAAATGGTAGCACTTTGGAGGGCACGTGGAACTTGTACAGAATAGGCTCCTGCCTTCTGTGGAGACGCAAATCTGCGGTTGTTAATAAATTAATATCTGTAGTAGCAACAAGCCATCACTGCCTTGGTGTCGTTCGAGGCCAAAAGACGGGATAATATAAAATCATTATCAGAAGGCAAGCACGAGCGCTATTTTATCGTCACGGTAACGGTTAGAATGAGATGGCAGTATACAACACTAAGTAAGTGCGTAAGAGATGGCTGCTTTATCCGACGCGATAACCAGTTTAAACACCGCTCGTACTAGCCGGGCAGGTCTATTTAGAGTGTATATTTCTCAAAACTGCTGTTTCTTCTTTTGGGAATATAGCAGTTGATTATCTACATTTTTATTAAAAGTTAGTTAAATTACATGATTATAATAATAATAATAAATCTTTATTTCAGGCAAATACAGTCCATACAAAATAATACAAACTAGTGTTAGTAAAGATTTACTTAAAAACTATGTTAGAAGATAAAATAAACGACACAATAAATTGATATATGTTATATACAAAATTTACACAGTCCTGAGGTGCATACCCAACCAATTATAAAGCGAAAAGATTGGTTTGTGTATTTGATTGTCTGTAATGCTTTGGCTTCAAAACCAAACAATCTATTTTTGTTTTCGTTAATATAAACCTTCTACGTCAAAAAGGCTGGCGTCCGAAGTATGAAGAATAAAAGAGCATGTATGAAAAGATTGATGGATGTAAACGAAGCTAGAGAGGTTTATCAGGATCGTACGAAGTGGCGATCGATAGTCTCTGCCTACCCCAATGGGAACTAACGGCGTGAGAATATGTATGTATGTAAACCTACTACCTTCAGAAGAAAAATATGCTATGAATCATTTCTCTGAATTCCATAAGGAGTGAGCAGAGATTTAAGAACCTATAGTGATTTGAAATTGACACTACCCGTGCAAACACATCCATTTTTCTATCACTGATATGTAAAAAATATTAAAGAAAAACCCCCAACACATCGTGTTTTACACATTTCATCATTTGATACGTTTCCCCACCGCATTAAGGAATAGGCCGTCCATCAACGAGGGTCCAAGACAGAGGGAATATTAGATAACCCGCCGCCGCAGCCTTTAAGGGGTGTTTGCTTAGTTCACAGGAATTAGCCGCTCCCTTGATGAGCCGGACTGCCTTTCATTGCGACCTGTGTCGGATTTCTTTGCTTTCTGTATGGATTTGTGTAGGGGATGAGGAACGATATTGTTTACAGGTATTTGTTGAAAAAAAATGTATTATTTATATCGTCAATTGTACTTCATATTACAACTACATTCTTTTTTGATATCTTGATTTGCAACCAAGAGTTCTATTGCATGCTTTTATTTTTTCCACCTATAGTTTCGTTTTAACACTATTTTGAGAAACATTTTATACAATGGCAGTAGTAAGCATTAGTAAGCTGAGAGCTTTTTTAATTTACATATTCAGTAAAAAAATGATTATTTCCGGCGTTAAAACACATGGATAGCCTTAACAATTTTGTTTATTAAAGGTATTACTTATATATATAAATTAATTTTATATAAGCCAATGTGGAAGGTAATGTTAGTAGAGGACGACCTCGGAGGACACATTTGGATCAAATAGAAAATGTGCTCAAAAAGGCAGGTGTCCGCAGTATGAAGAATAAAAGAGCATGTATGAAAAGACTGATGGATGTAAACGAAGCCAGAGAGGTTTGCCAGGATCGTACAAGGTGGTGATCGATAGTCTCTGCCTACCCCAATGGGAACTAACGGCGTGAGAATATGTATGTATGTATGTATGTATATATGAATTCCATAACACTTGTCTAGTGGGGGCTGTGACAACTAACAACATTACCGTGAAACAATGATATCGTTTTCGAAAAATTAGGTCTTTATTAAACATCTTAACTAAACTGAAATAAATGTGACAAGTCATTATGTCAGTAAATCCCCCAATATCAAACCTGGACTGTCCGAAGCACTGACTAAACGGCCACAAAACCTAGCATCTAGAACTAATAAGGGCCCTATGTTCCCGAAAGTATCATGAAAATGTGGACAACTTAAACGAGACGATAAAAGCAATTTCCTGTAGCTCTACGACATGTGCCCGCTTGAAGTATTTCGAATAAAAGCACGTAAAGTATACATCCTGCGACGTAATAAGAGATATTCGTTCGTGGAACAAGTAAAGGCGGGTAAACACACGTGCGTTTTTTTGGTCGCAGCGTCACGTTTGCGTATTGCGTCGTCTCGCGAGAGCAAGTCGCACCGACCCGCTAACTATGGTGACACTTCTTAGAAATACATTTGTGTAATTTGTGTGATTTACAACACGCTTCTAGAGCTGTGAGAAAAATGTGTGTGTGTTTTTTGGCGGTTTGATAACCAGTTCGAGCAAATAATAATTGATGGCTTGAGGAAGTGTTTTATTTCAAATGCGAACTTGTTGTTTCGGTGTTATGAGGTTGTTCTTCTGTTTATTACAAAGCTATTACAAGTATTTCCGACATAAAGTACCTCCTGATTTTAAAATTTTAAACAGAGATTAATAAAAATAGTTTGTAGAATGCATTTAAAAAGGAAAAAGTTTTTTTTTCAATATTTAGAAGTGCTTTAGTTATTGATTATAACATATATAATCTAGATTTTGAACACACTACACCTATCGCTATTAGGCTGTGTAGTGTGGCTTAGAATAGCACTAACCCATTCCTTCCGGTGGGTGTACGTAAAAGGCGACTAACGGTATTGGTGCTTTTAAGGGATTTTTGGGCGATGCGGTTGGAGACCCATCACCAATAACCTTTATTTCACCATCTATTCCCCACGCATCTTCCAAAAGTGGTTGAGGAATTTTTAATTCCCTAGCTCTGGCTACCCCTTTCTTGAGATTTATAGCCGTGAGTATATGTATGTATGTATGTATGTACACCTACCGTTTACTTTTCGTACTAATAAATCTAAGCTAACGAGTTGGGAACAAACCATATGGCTGAGTTTTAGGTACTCACATTTGTACAAAGCAGCGATAGGTCTGCCCTTTATTACGTAAATAGAGTGACAAAATATCACGTAATGTTTATAAGCAAAACGCTGACACACCTTCGGTAACTACCACCACATATATACGAATAATACGCTCTTTTCTATGAGCTGCCTTCGACAATTAAAGTTACATTGGTCTCCTTGAAATAATAAGTCCGGTTCGTGACAGGTCCATAATTGTTTCTGCGAAGTGCAATTTCCCGCTAACGAGCAACGAGGTGCTAATCCGTTCGCCATCCAATAAGATGATGCTAATCACCGCTCAAAGGAAGCCTCCTCGAAGCCTCTTTGCATGCGACTTGTTCGAGAGTGCTTTGTTTACTGATGCAGATTGCAGCGTCTTTATAAGCATTTTTATGAGCTACTTAGGCTGTAGGAAGATGTTTGTTGTATCTATGTCTATTTTAGATCTATGTACAGTATTAAAGGTAGTCATATCATATGTCTCTGGTGATTTCTTTTGAAGCTTGCAACTGTCATTTTGTGTGAATATGCACATGATTGTTGGAAATAATCGTACTTCATTTATTCTCATTAGGATATCCAGATATCGATCGCAATTCTTACTAACTTATCTCATATTTGTAATAAATCATTATGAATTGAGAAAAAATCTGAAGATTGCTGCTCTCCCTGTGCAGTGGTGGTCAATGACTATAGCAGGTGGTTGTCTCACAGTGTAGCCATGCAAGCTCTGTAATATATTCCAGAATTCAACCCGTAATCTTATAAAATAAATAAAACTATAAATGCTTTATTTACGAGAAACAATAGTTTTAACAAGTTCTTAATTTAAATGATGTCCTGAGCTTGTTCTGCCTTAGTAGTTTAGATTAACATACCAATTTTTATTTATCCATGTAATATAATCAATATCATCCAAAATATCACAGACAGAAATGACAAATACCTCCGCAGAGGCTGATTCTATAATATTAGAAAACGTTACAGGTAATCAAAAGCTTTCAATTATCTTTATTCATACATATTCGTATTGTTGAATGTGAAAAAGAAGGATAAAAATAATAATATATTAATTAAATTTACATATGCAATTTACAACTTATTTACTAATATTTACAAGTCACAATACGCGCCCCGTGTCATATCTGGTGTAAAAGTGCCTAGCACGCTTGCAGCATTGCCACGTTGTATGGCCAACGATATTCTTTGAACCAGATAAGACACGGAGCGTGGATCTGATCCAACGTCCCTCAAGCGCCGTCCAATGCTCCGGACAAGCTCCCACGCCTCATCGCACCACGCGCCGCTCACCTCGACCGCAAACGGCACGAACAAGTACGTGTCCTTCAGAGCCAGGTACTTCGCGTGCTTCTGAGCAGCTGCTCACTCCGCCGCGGCACGTGGGGCTCTCGTGGCTCTGGGTAGCTGGGATGCTGCGTATGTACTGACGCAGGTGGCGTCCCACACGAGGCATCGCCCCTTCTCCCACGGAATGAGAGTGAGTCCATCCGGACGTTCAATATAATATTTACCCTTATTTCTTAATAAAATGATTTCATCCCTACTTAAGGTACTGATTTAACATTCTTTAGTCTCGCTGTTCTGTTTCTCATTCAAAACAAACACACCAATTTGAATTCAAATGCAATGACATTAATTTTCGAAGCAGTTGCCTGTACAACTTTGTAAATAATTTCAGGCAATTATAAAATCAAATTTGATAAGAAATAAGGTAATATATTTTGACGCAATTCTCATCAACTCTTACATTATATATACATACATATACTCACGCCTTTAGTTCCCATTGAGTAAGGCAGAGCCTATCGATCGCCACTTTGTACGATCCTGGCAAACCTCTATGGCTTCGTTCATATCCATCAATATTTTCATACCTGCTCTTTTATTCTTCATACACCGGCCTTTTTGAGCATATTATCTATTAACACTTTACACCCACACGGCTCTAAACTCAAAATTTTAAACCTGACATCAAACGACATAAATTCATAAACGCTCAACCAAGTGAACAATGCTCGAGAAAATTTGCAACACACAGGTAAGTAAAACTACCAACACTATAGTGTACACACACATACATAGCGTGCTCGGTACAAAGAGGAGTGGTGCTATGCAAACATGGCGGCGCGCTTTCATCTGCTTTGACATGGCGAGACGAGGCGAGTGATCTTCACGATGTGCGGCCTATTCTAGAGAAAATTTAACGCCGTTTATTCGTTAGATAGTTATTGTTTTTTTTTGTTGTTAGTATTTTATAATAAATATATGTTGTTAATGAGTGGCTGCTTAATGAGGAGTTGTTAATTTATAGTGAGTGTAAAAAGTGCTACTTTTATTTTTAAATTTTATGTTCTTATATACATTATCTATTTGCATGGTAGTGATATCTTATAAAAACAAGCTCATCTTTGTATTTAAAATTCGCACAAAAATATTAGTAATGTTGTATAAGTTTTGATTTGATAATACAAATACACATATATTTTACGCATATATTCGCCGTGTAGTGTCGGCTTAGAATAACACTACCCCATTTCTACCCGTGGGTGATCGTAAGAGGCGACTAAGGGCATAGGGGCTTTTTAAGTGATTTTTGGGCGATGTGGTTGGAGACCCGTCACCAAAAACATTTATTATTATTATCTTTTCCCCAATCAACTTCCAAAAGTGGCTGAGGAATTTCTCATTCCAAAGCTCTGGCTACCCCGTTATGGGATATATAGCCGTGATAGTATGTATGTATATATTTTAAACCATGATAGGGTAAAGATTGTAGAATAAAGGATGGTTAGTGTTAGGTTTGCAGCTATCACCCAACAATTACCGGAAATGCAACGATTCTCTTAATCACCCCCTACGACGTTAGTGCTATTTTAAGCCTACAACTATTTGCAATAAAAACAAAGGATGCTTAGAAACATAGCTTAGGCATAACTTAGGCTGCTGCTGAAGTCCTGAATCGGGCATATACCTTAGACTTTTAATAAGTCAAATGTGTGGTTAAGTTTTCGAAATGGAGAACGACGAGGAGACGCAGCGGTGAAAAACACATGGCTGAGTTGAGTATAATAGCCTATGAGATAGTATGTTCATCAAAAGCGGTACTAGGTCTGCCCGATGCCTTCTTTCACTTGAATGCACTGTCATGGCGAAAAGTGAGTTAGAAAGAAACTATCTCAACGATATGTCCATATCAATGCATTAAAAAACAAAACTTTAGTACCCCATTTCTGGAAGTTTATAATTTTGTATGAAAGTGAAAAGACTACGGCTTCGTAGTCATAATTGTCTACGAACAACATCGTAGCAGAATTTCGTAGTTGACGAAATTCCTACTAACGTTAACTCAAAATTATTTATTCTGTAACATTTACACATTACAGAAAACTTAACAAAATGCTAATGTAATTTTGTTTGTTACGTTTTCACACGAATAATACTCAAGTTTGTACACGCGAAACTTTGTACCTAAATTTAGGAAGTAACATAGTGGCTGTACAGCGTCAGTTTAGAATAGCACTACCCCATTTCTTTTCGTGGGTGTTCGTAAAGGGTAACTCAGGGTTTTGGGGAGTTTTTAGGTCATTCTTGGGTTTTGCGGTTGAAGACCCATCTTTCTGGACAAAAGTCATATTATAGTTCTAAATATCTACGTGCCTTGTCAAAACCATCAAGGATCCTAGGGCTGGCACATATTTTGGCCAAAATCTATATTTATTGCTAATAAATAAAGGAAATAAAAAATTTGACACAGGCGGGAATCGAACCCGCGACCTCGGGTATACGCCCCCGTCGCTCTGCCAATTGAGCTACCGTGTCAATGGCTGCCAGCGCGAAATTCTTATATCCTTTATTTCTTTTACACGTTTAAGTAGTTTCCTACCTCCGAATTAGTAAAAAAAAAATTCTCTTTCTTTCCTTTACTTATTCTTTATTAGTAATAATCCTCCCCACATGAGGTTTTCATTAACAAAAAGATTTAAATTATATTTATTGCTACACTAAGAGGCAAGGCAGCCAGCTTCTTAAGAATCCTACTCCCTCTCAGTAACAGTAATTTTGATAAAAATAATTAAGATTCCTTTTTGTATCGTTTAGTGCATATTTTAATATTGTATTGTGAATTTGGTAAAAAGAATGTAAGCAAATAAATTCATAATAGACTTTTAAAGATTTTGAACAAAATTTAAGTTATGGTAAAAAGCGGAGTTACGTCCGAATATGGTATAATCATCATGGTTCAGATTTCATCATTTAAGCGTTGCTTACTATAGTATTTCATAATATAGTACTCTAAAGTAGCACGAGCTATTGTTGGCATGATCAGTGATGGAATTTTCCAGTGAAATGAGCGAAGCAGGCTGCCCACACAGTTAAGTTTACCGATGACGTCGGGCACACTAAACACCATAACGTCCGTATATCTCGGCAAACAGGGAATTCACACAATTACTTGTAATCTAAGATAGTTTTGCAGTCTTTAAATATGTAGAAAAATGTATGTATACTTGATAATGCGACATGATAGTCCAGTGGGTAAGAACACCCGCCCGAAAAACAGAAGGGCGTGAGTTCCAATCCTGGGACGGGCCTACACCAATTTGTCTTTTCTAAAGTCATATGTGTGGTTAATTTATCATGGTTGCTAACGGTGAGGGAAAACATCGTGAGGAAACCCACATGGCTGAGTTGTACTTAGTCATGTGACAGTGTATTCGTACAAAACGGCGATAGGCCTGCCCCCTATCACGTGAGTACACTGTCTAAGCAAAACGTGGGTACCTTCTCTGGAAACTAGATGGCGCTTGCCATGTGAGTTCAGGAGTATTGGTACCTCTGCCAACCCCTTCGGGGATAAAACGGCGTGAACGTTTATGTTATGTTATGTTTATGTTATGTTATACTTATTTATAGCACATCAATTTCTTCTGACTTTGTAATGAAAGCTTAAATATATGAATAAATAAATAAATAGATGTGCACCAACCCTAGAGACCTATCACAAACCATCTGAGGCTGAGGACTTCCCAATTTAAAAGATCTGGCTACCCATTATGGAATTCATAAGTATGATTTCGTAGTCCTGCTTAACTCAACTTTTATAATAACATCCTTCGAAATTTTAAAATATCCGCTATCATAATTTTACCACGACAGAAATAAAATTCGGGTCTAAATTAATTTGTGGTACTCAAAGTAGAATTAGCAGTTGTGCGCTATGAGGCAGGGCTGACGCCAATAAAAATTTAGCATGTTTTTACACCAGACACCACTCGAGCCTGTCAATTACTTGGCTCCCTTCAAGAAGGGTGAGTATTCTGTTCCATTACTACACTCGTTTATTTTGTGTATTCGCTTTTTTTAAACGAAACTTTTTCTCAAAAATATACTTTTGTTTTTTACTTTTTAGAATGTAAAATGAAAATAATGATAAACCCAATCCTTTGGAGGCAAATCCTAGCGGTTTTTGTGATTGGCTATTTATTCGTATTGCGTCGTCCACAACCGCCAATGTCCATTAGAAAAGGCACCTTAGTCTAAACACAAGTTATGATTACTAAGAAACTAATTGGCTTCTACTGCGCCATCGACAACCACCAATGTTGTAGAAGAAGCATTTTATTTTTATTCCCAAAAAGAAAATAACTAAAAAATTCACTAACAAATTCACTATAAATATCAAAACGGTTATAGGTATTGGTACGAGATTGAACGAGTGGTGTTATAAAGGGGGTTGCAGGTCCGCACAGGGTGCAAGTATTCGCGAAAGGCGGCCAGATGGCGTAGTGTTTGCATTCCCTGTTTGCGTTGAACTTTGAATTTTCAACTATTACGCGGGGTCCCGGATTCCCGCCGCGCCCGGGCACCTGTGCATGTTTACCGCGCCTAAACTACAGAACACCCTGTATGTTGTATAGCGAGGGATTTTGGTATATTTCAGTTTTATCATTAAAGTTTTGCTTTGGAAGTAATTTTGTCTATAGGTGGAATTCTTTTTTTATTATTATTTATATGACTAAATATATCCTGTTCCTACCATAATCACTCCCAATAATAACAAATCAGCCTTCGCTTACGCCTCCAGCTAAGGCAGATCAAAAAGGTTTTGAGGTTTATCTGAATTAAAAAATAATAAATGGAAAAATATTTTACGTACAAGGGTTAATTAAGGCATTAAATTCGATCCTATTTGTTTAATAGGATTTCATACATTGCAGGATCTTTAAAAGCCAGCAAAGAAATATTTGGAAGCTCGTTATCTAAAAGCACATATTTTTAAAATTTATTAAAAATGCTACAAAAATACTAATAAAACTTAATTCAAAGCCCCGTCAAAGTTGATATACTTATTACACTTGAACTTATTGGCCGAAAAACGATTCTTAGTTTAATGCTTGAGTTTGTAAGGGATCTTTTGGTTTGGATAAAAACATGTTGCATAAACTTTAATTTCATTCTATACAATCATTGCATTTTGTTATCATATACTCTTAGTATCACATTTATGCATACAAATTTCTTGTATGTACATAAACTCACAGTGTGAAATACCAAAAAGGAGTAGGCAGACTTTAAGAATCAGAAGAGTCGAAAAATATGGTTGGCATCAGATACATTTTACGGTAACCACAAAAGAAATGGGTCAGTTATTTACTAAGCCGAAATTACCTAGTAGGTACAAATAATTCTTTTCTGAAGTCATATGACCAAACGGAGCGCAACGACTATTTGACGTGGCACGATATTTATCGTGTCCGGACAGGGCAATCGCGGATCGCGTGCCAGTAGCACATGCCAGTTAAAACAGCAATTAAACAGCCTGTGTAAAGCTCGCCGACTTATGCTCGACATTGTTTGATGTATTGAGGTTAAATTTAGGAAGTGTAGCTCCTCTATAATTTGTTCATCGCTATGTAACATAATTTGTTAATAAATTATATATAAATTATTTGATAATTTGTAAGATTAAACCCAGTCTGGAAGGATATTGCAGGCTTGAATCACCTGATTATCCGAAAATTAAGATGATTCTGAGCTTCGGAGGGCACGTTAAGCCGTCGGTCCCGGCTACTATTACGGTTGTAGTCGTTAGTCTGCCAACCCGCAATTGGCCAGCGTGGTGGACTATGGCCAAATCACCCTATATAGGGTAGGCTCGAGCCCCTTGGTGGGGACATATATGGGCTGTGAGGATTATGTAAGATAAGTAAGGTAATACGAGAGCACCATTTATAATCTTGATGCATCTTTTTTATTTGTCTTTAGCTAGTTTTTGGGTATATGATTGTGTACCTGAATATATGTTTACCTTAATATGCAGGCATACAAAACGGCTATAAATACCAATAAAACATACATACATATACTCACGGCTATAAATCCCTAGAAAAGGGGTAGCCAGAGCGAAGGAATTAGAAATTCCCCAGCCACTTTTGGAAAGTTGTGTGGGGAGAATATGGTAAAATAAAAGTTGTTGGTGATGGGTCTCCAACCGCATCGCCCAAAAATCCCTTAAAAGCCCCAATACCGTTAGTCGCCTCTTACGTACACCCACCGGAAGAAATGGGGTAGTGCTATTCTAAGCCGGCACTACACAGCATATACCAACCCAATAAAACGGTAGCGTAATGTTCAATATTGGAAATTACACATAACTTGTGGAAGTTTAGTGAGATTGTAAACTCACTTTAAAGGCCCCAAATCTATAAGTCACCATTTGCAATAACCACGTCAAGAAATAAGGTAACGCTATTCTACATAGCTATTCACATGTACATGTTATTTACAATGAGGCACTTTAAATATAACTATTACATCACAATGTTTTACATCCGATGTATATCTATTATTGTTTTGTCCTAAATTGTTATAGCACGTGTGCCCTTATTTCCCAAAGCATGTTTTTCTTAATTATCAAATTAATAATCATAGATGTGAACGATATTTATACGATATTGGACTGTCTAAGTCTAGTGAACAATCTATTTCCCTTTCTCATTATACATACATACATAGATATACTCGCGGCTATAAATCACTTAAAGTAGCCAGAGCTAGGGAATTAGAAAGTCCTCAGCCACTTTTGGAAGTTGCGTGGGGAAAAGATGGTGTAATAAAGATTGTTGGTGATGGGTCTCCAACCGCATCGCCCAAAAACCCTTAAAAGCCCCAATACCGTTAGTCGCCTCTTACGTACACCCACCGGATGAACTGTGGTAGTGTTATTCTAAGCCGACACTAGACAGCTGTTAAATTCACTAACCTGTTCATTTCTATATAAAGTTTTTCAAGATATTTTACCTTAGATGCAATGTTTGTGTAATATGTGACCATAACCATTTTTCTGACAGATATTTAAACGTACACATTAGCTACTTTAACTGGTCTCTGCCCAATATTATCTAATCCCAAAAATAGCTCGCTATATACAATGGCTACCCTCCAATAATAATGCGTCTGTACCCTCTAAAGACAGCAATAAACTTCAATAAACTGGCACCGCCTCAAGTGCCCCTTCGGGACCGCGCTGTGCCCCCGAGACCAGAGCGGCGGCGGCGGCGGCGGCGGCCCGCGGACTTGTTGAATATTTAATTAATACATCCTGTATTTTTTAATGAACTCGTTTCATATTGTCTGTTGAATAATGGTGATTAACTACTTTTATTTATTCTGGCAACCTGTTAGGTTTATATCATTCGCACAACTTGTGTTAAAAATAAAATTTTGGTAAGAAGAAATCACATATCTTTGAAACAACTTCTATAAACGTTGAAAGAATTATTTCAATTGATTTACTACTACAATTTTTATATTATAGGTTAATAATTTATAAGGCACATTTTAAATTAAATCTGCGGATAGAAATGAGGTAGGCTCTGTACTCGTACCAGAGTCACAAGACCAGTAATACGGAGCAACCAAAATTATTTTGGCTTTGAAAACCAACAAAACTATTTCGGCAAATTCCTCATAATAATAGCAAACAGTAGCTAAAATCAGAGTATATTTAATGTGTAGCAATAATTGTCGGGTGAGCGCGCCGGACTACCAAAGGGTGTGCCGACATATGGCCGACATTACAACAGCTTTTATTAACTCTGCTGTCACTCACTACTGAGTATTAGCCGCATGGCCTAGGGCTTAGCTTACTTTTTTCTTCATATACAGTATTGTGCTTGTTTTGGGGATCATTTTGGAGAGTATTAAATATTTAATACATTTTATTTTTATGTTTCATTATAAATTTAATTTATTTTTACATTGAAATTATAAATAATAAAACAACTCTTGAGCCTTTAGATAAAATAAAACATAGTATTTTAAAAGTAAAGAAATGTATTATTATACATAAATACATACATACATATACTCACGGCTTTAAATCCCTAGAAGGGGTAGCCAGAGCTAAGGAACTAGAAATTCCTCTGCCACTTTTGGAAAGTTGAGTGGGGAAAAGATGGCAAAATAAAGGTTGTTGGTGATGGGTCTCCAACCGCATCGCCCAAAAATCCCTTAGTCCGTCAAAAATACCGTTAGTCGCCTCTTACGTACACCCACCGGCAGAAATGAGGTAGTGTTATTCTGAGCCGACACTACACAATTTATTAATTTATGATTATTATATCTCTATTGCATAAAGTACTATAATCAATAACTTTAACATATTCCTGTTATAAGAGTATAGCTTATTTTATATTGTTGAATGGCAATCAGTTATCTTAAATTATTTAAATACAGCGCGTCCATTTTGCAAACATACAACCAAACTAAAACACGGTAAATCATTATACCTTATACACACAAATGGACGCAAAAGAGCATCCTGTATAAAGATCTAAGCTGCGCCACCGCAGGCGTTTAGCCGCTGACATGCATTACGTCCCCCATTGTGCGGATCATGCGCGGGCGCGGCCGATTGTTGGGAAACATACTATAATTGAGTTACTTGCGCGTGAAATTCCGCGGTGAACATTATTTTCATATCGTTTTTCGGTTCAGCTATTCCGTTTAGAAATGGGGCTTGAATTAAATGTTTTACGTTTAAAGCTCTGAATTATTTAAGAAAGCAGAAATATTTGAAATGATGGATTGGTGAGCAACAATAATAGTTAGGTCCCAAATGATAGATAAACTTATTATATTTCAACATTATAATGAAGTTAGACAAATATACATACATACATATACTCACGGCCATAGATCCCAAAAAGGGGTAACCAGAGCATCAGAGCTGGAAACTCCTGAGCCACATTTAGAAGTTGATCTTTAATGAAGTGATGAATTCTCATAAATTGCCTCATTGTGGTCTCATAAATTCAAATATAATGTGAATGAAGAAATAAATCAGGTTGCAATGATAAGTTCTAAAATTTTTCTTATTAATAAGGCTCATAAATGATTGTAGGTACAACTACTAAAAGTCAAGTTTGAACTACTTGAATTTAAAAAACTTTAACTTCAAATATTCATTAAGTTTCATCGAAACTCAGAACAATACAGATGTCCTATAAGTTTTCTATTCATCCGAATTTTAATAAAGCACTTTGACGCCCTCCAACACGCATTTGCAGTACAAATCTCCCAATACTATAGGAGAGCCAAAGCAATATCCCGCTAAGCATTCTTATGATAGATTTATTTTCAATATAGTCTTTGAAGCGTTGTGATAAGGGTACTTTTTGTATGGCACGACACGAATTGTGCACAAATGCACAAGTGCACGCACCCTGTATAGCTCAATACGCAACTAATCGTCGAACAAAAGCGACAGTTTAGATATAAATACAAATCGTGTTGTTTTTGGTTCGACCCTTGCTGTGCCTGGATTTGCTTAAATCGACACATTTTAATTCAATTTTAAATATGGGTTGGGTATTAATATTTGTACTTCATAAAAAGATATATTTTTTTATACTATTGACCATCAATACGTACTGTTTATTAATACGAGAGCATAGAAGAATAGAAAACTCGAATAGTATCATCTGTATTAACAGCCAATGTTTTTTTTCATATAAGATGTTACTCAGGCCAACTACATGATGCTACTTATCATACACAGTCGCTCGGTAGTCTCCATATATAGACACGCTGACTGTTATACTGTATAAGAATATGTCGAGTTAGCGAAGACCCATTCCTCCCGCACGTCGAGGTCGGAGGGTAGAATCAGAAATCCCGTGATTTTTATTTCGCGTTTGGATGTCGCGGATATGGGCCGGATTAGTGTGATGTGACGAACCGAGGCTAATGCGGACCCTCCTACATATTTAGATTCACTAGATGTTTTGTTTATTTGTTAAGAATTGCTTCATTTTAATTATATTTTTCACATCTGTCTGGCGATGCAACCGTTGTTCTTCCAAATAAATTTATATAAGAACTGATGCTACAGTTAATGTAAATGATTTCATGTCAACAAATGACGGTTTTTTTGGGTTATATTTCACACAAAAATGTTATATCTCTGTGTAAAATTATGAATTCTCTAGTTTACCAGCTACTCTCAAGACATTTAAGATCTAATTATATAGTTCACTTGTTGAATATTTATTAAACAAATTTTCTTCGTTAGAGCTTGTTGTGTAATTCTGAATAATTGATCGTTAAATATTATTTAATAGCAAATAAGTAAATGTTTAATTTAATTTAGAAGTTACACCGTACTTATAAAAAAACTCAGCAAAGTTCACTCAATTTATTTTTCAGAAGGAATAGTCATTGATATATGAATCAAGTTCAATGTCAAATATCAAAATGCTGACTTCTGATTTTCAGATGAAATGAATTTAGAAATGAGGTTGAGATTTATTAAATCTTTAAGATTCCGTGAAATAGTCTCGTACATTATGCAAGACCTTATTGGAGGTTCTATTTCCCGATTAGTATTAAAAATAGCTGTATTGTATTGTAATAGTATTGGCGGTGTAGTGTCGGCTTAAAATAACACTACCCCATTTCTTCCGGTGGGTGTACGTAAAAAGCGACTAACGGTATTGGGGCTTTTAAGGGATTTTTGGGCGATGAGGTTGGAGACCCATCACCCCACTAAACTTTCCAAAAGTGGCTGAGGAATTTCTAATTCCTTAGCTCTGGCTACCCCTTCTAGGGATTTATAGCCGTGAGTTGAGTATACGTATGTATATGTATATCTTAAATTTGATATTCCTGGTAATACAACAGTGATGTTTTACATTTAGTGTTGCTACTGTTTCAACAACGTTGCTAATATAACCTAACACCTTCTCATTTACAGCATTACTAAGATGTCATGTAACTGTGTAGAATAACATATACATAAACGTTCACGCCGTTTATCCCCGAAGGGGTTGGCAGAGGTACCAATACTCCTGAACTCACATGGCAAGCGCCATCTAGTTTCCAGAGAAGGTACCCACGTTTTGCTTAGACAGTGTACTCACGTGATAGGATTACCAGATTTTATATCATATTCATATCCAAACTTCTCTTGCTGACATAGAATGGCTAGATACACAGATCACCTACGCCACGGCATCACAAAGGACGGACACGCACGAACGCCCCATCTGAAACCCGGGAATCGAACTGCTAATGAGCGATAATCCACCCCTACACTACTACGCCTATGACGCCACAATCAACTTTCAACCTTATCACATACTGCATAGAGATGTTATTGAAATTTACGTATCTATAGCCGAGTTGGGAGTGAAATAGATTGAACTCTATTGAGTAGGAAATAAGGCTGTGAGGTTTATGTGATTTCTATTTTGCGATTCAGTGATTTGAGTTGTGTAAACAGTACGAGTGTTGCGATTTTGGATTTGAGTAATGAAATATTGTGATGTAAATAATAGAGATCTCGTATTGTTGGGGTCATGTGTGCTGTACACTTTGTTCAAGTCTTTTTTGTTGAAACAATTAACTCGTAAAAGATATTTTATATCAAGACAAGTATTGAATAATAAATATTATGTAAAATATAAAGAAGGAATTAATTAATATTACCAACATTAATATGCTACGAGAAAGGGGGTTTTCGATAAACCTGCCAAGAACGTAATTATATTGGGAAAATACATACTTAATTATTCAGAAAAATACTCCATTTATTCTTTCTGACCGCTTCCTTAAGAAACATTTTGTAAATTTCTGGTGTTGCTATTATGCAACTTGAAATTTTATTTAAACACTCTTACTTTTCAAAATGAGTGGGTGAGTATTTCTTAAAAGAGAGTCTTACGCATAAATAAAAGAAGATTAAATATTTAAAATTTAATTTCGCAAGACAAGGCGAAGAAACTTTGAGGATAAGATTAGCAGGAAGAACTGGCTCTGTAATGCAATAACAACGTTATTACATTTTTAATAATCATTTCCTTCAGTGAAATTGTTATATTCTTGAGAATCAGCATTCAGGTATTTAGTAAAGCATTATCATACATAGACTGTAGTAGTCGTAAAGAAAATAATAAAATAGTTTTAAAAAGACGTACTTTTGGCGGTCTTTTGATTCAATCTCTTCTTTTCAACCTTTGGATGATAAATGTAAATGTAAAGGTGTTTGTATGTTTGAATTTATTTTACTTTATTTTTCTCATTATTTCTTTTTTGAATCCCAACGAAATTAATTTTGAGATAAATGCAAATTGGATGCAAAAAATAATTCGACGCGGACAAAGATAGCATTAAAGACAATGATTGAAACATATGTTTTGTTGTGTAGCCGTGTAGTGCCGGCTTAGAATAGCACTACCCCGTTTGTATGATGGGTGTACGTAAGAGGCGACTAACAGTATTGGGGCTTTTAAGGGATTTTTGGGCGATGCGGTTGGAGACCCATCACCAACAACCTTTACTTCACCATCATCATCACTCAAATATCCAAAAGTGGTAGAGGAATTGCTAATTCCTTAGCTCTGGCTATCCCTTATAGGGATTTATAGCCGTGAGTAGTAGTAGTAGTTAGTACATATGTATATTTTGTAGATTTTATTTAATTAAGTTTGGTGTATAGCCATAGATAGGTTATTAGCCACAGTATAGTTAACTCTTTCATTTACAATTGTGTTAGCAGTACTGTGGCAGGCAATCTGTGATTGGACGTATTCCTGATTTATTTTATTACTTTTATTTGTTTATTCATTGTTAAATATCCGTAGATTATCCTTAATAAATAATATCTTGCTTGGCGATAGCTCGCCACCGACACCTTGTACTCTCTCACGTATTTTCATAAAATTAGAGCAGCAAACATCACTTGCTATGTACGTTGAAATATCTCAGAAAGGGTAGATTCCTAATAAGATATTCGAAACAATGTCCACATACGCAAACAAGGCATCCACCTGTCGCGACCCTATTCTCGTGTTGGTAAGACACGCACACACCTGCGCAAACACGCTTTTGGTGAGTTATTAAAAATACACACTTTGACACGGCATTGTGCATGCGTCTTATAGATATTCGAATGAATATTCTTCCGGTAAATTTGTAATGAGGAATGGTAAATGAAAGAAAATAGGCCTTATACCATGTTGAAGCCATCTACAGTTTTCTGTCTTAGTACCTCTTCACTCACGACACGGCTGTAATTCCATTTAGGATTTCAACCATATCTCCAAAAACACTCATCATCTCCAATAATCTTTCAGTATGGTATATTTATTATTTAATTATAAGTACTACACTGTGTGACAGATTCTGAACTGGAACAAAACAACCCCGTTTTTTTATTGCACTGATGAAGCAAGAGTATTCGAAATATATGTACAAAAAAATATCCATCTATGAATAATCATTGCCATAAAACACGTTTAAAATAAAGGATTGCCGGTGGTGGGTTTTTCAACGCCCAACAGTCACTAACACAACTCCAGAACCCTTAGTCGCCTCTTACAATACCAAGTGGCTAAGCCAAAACTACACATTAAATACAGTGCAATTAATATTTTTGGAATCATCTAAGAATATAACAGATTTACTAAACTCTACCTACCCCTTGATAAGAATGTATACGTATTTATTGTAAATCTATACCAACATTTCATCATGTTTGATACAATTGTTTTTATTTAAAGGTCACGAACCCTAAAATGCGATTGAAATTTATCAAAAGATCAAAGATACAACTTAATAAAGTCCCTAATTTATAGTAATGATAATTACAAGGGTAATAGGCATGTTCCGGCAATGTAACGCATATGTCTGACCATTTGTACACCTCCAGCTCTATCATAATGAGTGACGTAAACTGTTAAATTTACACTACCATACATCCAGAACTGAAAGATCTAAAAATGTACAAAAAAAGTGTCGCTTACGCTTTTTTAGTTTCGTGACGTTCCATTTAGGGGTGAGCCTGAACTGTTGTCGTTTGATTCTGTTTGGGGGAGTTGTTGTGTGAATTTATTGATTTAAAGCGATTCGTCCCGGGGATTTGGTGGAGATTTATGATCATAAATGGGCCCCATGTGATTATCGCCAATGAATTTATTGGCACGTCCGTTTAGTACCGAACTTTTATTGCTCTAACACAACCCTAATTACGACGATGCTAAGAATTGGTTACACGTATTTGATTAGCAGTACCTTATACTTATACGTTCGACAGATTAAAATATTTATTGAAACATAACATAACATAAACGTTCACGCCGTTTATCCCCGAAGGGGTTGGCAGAGGTACTAATACTCCTGAACTCACATGGCAGCGCCATCTAGTGTCCAGAGAAGGTACCAACGTTTTGCTTAGACAGTGTAATCACGTGATAGGGGGCAGGCCTATCGCCGTTTTGTACGAATACACTGTCACATGACTAAGTACAAACTCAGCCATGTGGGTTTCCTCACGATGTTTTCCCTCACCGTTAGCAACCATGATAAATTAACCACACATATGACTTTAGAAAAGACAAATTGGTGTAGGCCCGTCCCAGGATTGGAACTCACGCCCTTTTGTTTTCTTGTTTTTTGTTTTCTTTCTTATTTTTTTATTTTTATACAACAAACATACATATACCGACGGAAAAAAATTGCTAAAAGGGTTGGCCAGAGCTTTGAAATAAGAAATTCCTTGGCTACTTTTGGAAGATCACCACAACGCCCAAAAATCACTTAAGAAGCCCCTATACCCATAGTCGCCTCTTACGATCACCTACAGGTAGAAATGGTGCTATTCTAAGCTGACAGGTATTTGGAGGTACAAAGGAGCGTAAATGATGAAAATTTATGTGTGTGAAAATCACTAGAAGAAAAACAACACGTAAATAATATTTCTGATTCTTTCCGATGACAACATTTAACGTCATCGCATAAAATTATATTTTTATGACGCACACTTATTATTTTAGTAACCAAATAAATTTTGTCTAAAATAGTATTTAATATATCTAAATAAATCAATTAAATAATCATTGTATTTTCTAAGACTTTCACGATTGCACATTATAATTAAAATAACTATTGACTTTCGGATATTTTAATCGCGTGTTTTTACATGGTTTTTTAAAGCCCGACGTTTCGAAAGCTTTACATTTTTCATGGTCACGGGAAGACTGAGGTGTTATTTGTCATTATACATAAACGTAATAACATAAACGTTCACACCGTATATCCCCGAAGGGGTTGGCAGAGGTACTAATACTTCTGAACATGACGTGACTTTGTCACCTGGTGTTCAGAGTACCCACGTTTTGCATGGACAGTGTACTCACGTGATAGGGGGCAGGCCTATCGCCATTATACAGTACTATAAAATTATTAATACTTACTACCTTTAAAAAATTTAAGTTACATTTGCGTTTAATATTTGCTAAGTACAAAAAGAGCTTATGTTATCTGGAGTCTTGCTAGTGTTCTTCCCTTGCTTGGTTATGCTTATTACCGGGTTCCAAGCGGGTGGTAATTGCCAACCATCATCTCTATTGAAGTTTGGATGTTTTCTTTATTTTAATAGATTCGCGTATCATTCTAGGTATCAATCGATTCTCTTTTGCTAGAATTGTAGGTTTGTCAAAACGCATGTGGTGGTTTGGCTTATCGAATGTGTGTTCACACAAAGCAGAAACATCGGCCTTAAAAAAACCATGTAATAGCAATTAAAATATCCGAAAGTCAATAGTTGTTTTAATCAAAATAATCATTATTAAAAATTGTAATGTAATAGCCGTGTAGTGTCGGCTTAGAATAGCACTACCCCGTTTCTACCGATGGGTGTACGTAAGAGGCGACTAACGGTATTGGGGCTTTTAAGGGATTTTTGGGCGATGCGGCTGGAGACCCATCACCAACAACCTTTACTTTACCATCCTTTCCCCACTCAATTTTCCAAATGTGGCTGAGGAATTTCTAATTCCTTAGCTATGGCTACCCCTTCTATGAGTGAGTATATGTATGTATGTAATGTAAGAATATTTTAGTAATAAATACTTACAATAACTTCAAAAAGGCTAGGCTGGCGTCCGAAGTATGAAGAATAAAAGAGCATGTATGAAAAGATTGATGGATGTAAACGAAGCTAGAGAGGTTTGTCAGGATCGTGCGAAGTGGCGATCAATAGTCTCTGCCTACCCCAATGGGAACTAATGGCGTGAGTATATGTATGTATGTATGTATGTAACTTCAAAAAATAACTTTAATGTACGTCGCCTACTGCTAATTCAGGACAACCCCGAGTTGCCTTGCTCACCCCGGAAACACATAGCACAATGGGTTGGGGCAGTACTATAAAGCACTTTTTATACAAACAAACTTTAGATAATATATAATATACATATATACTCACGCCATTTGTCCTCATTGGGGTGAGCCGAGACTATCGATTGCCTCTTTGTACTATCCTGACAAATTTCTCATGCTTCTCTCACATTCATCTCTCCTATCTCAAGAACTTCATCATGGTGTTAATAGTTAAATCGATGAATTTTCAAGATGATTTGGTATTAAAGTAACGAATAATAAAAATCAAAATCAAACAAATATTAATGGGGAGCGACAAACGCATTTATTAGATTTTTTTAAACGATATTGATAATATAAACAGGTTGACATTTAAATTGCGTTAATTTTATTATGCAATATAAATATAAGTTCACGGGAGCCCCATACAATAAACATGTTTTCTTTTATTACATAGAAAATGGTAAAACGCCCTTCGTGGGCGTACTGACGCGAGTCAAGTGCAAACTTGACCGGTTTTTGGTTTATGTCCAGCAGAAAACGTCTTTTTGTTATAATTCAAAATAATCCTCGAAATGAGCAAACAATAAATGATGTCTACCGCATAATAAGAAAATATCAAAATAATTTCTTCACGTTATCACAAGTCAAGGCATAAACGGCTCTATTCACGCCGTTTAAGTCGCTTTTTGCATATTTTGTCGGAATATTTGCGGTGGCACTCGAAACGACGTGTGTGTGCCACGTGGCACAAACAGAAAACGCATGCCACTGCAATATACTGACATATTACAATCCACACCAGTTTTAATTAAGCCCCGAGTTTCACTACAATACTAAAAGGGTCAGGTCTTCCTTATTGGTCAATTTGGAGCAAACAATATGCTAAAATAAAGTGTGTGAGTGTTAGATATGTATTGCATTTTTAATGGTGTAAGATTGACGCGATTAATGTCATCAATAAATTTGGATACCTGTTGGTTTATAAAGCCGTTTATAAAGCTATTTCTTGCATCTGTCTGTAGTTGAATTTGTACCAACTACATAACACAACATAACATAAACGTTCACGCCGAATATCCCTTGTGATAACGTGACTTTGTCACCTGGTGTTCAGAGTACCCACGTTTTGCATGGACAGTGTACTCACGTGATAGGGGGCAGGCCTATCGCCGTTTTGTACGAGTACACTGTCACATGACTAAGTACAACTCAGCCATGTGGGTTTCCTCACGATGTTTTCCCTCACCGTTAACAACCATGATAAATTTGTACCAACTACTACGTTTAAAAATACTAAAAAAATATAACTCTGTATTGTTGCTGTATTGTACCTGTAAAGTGTTATCCCGATAATTTGTAATAATTACTAGGCAAGCCAATGAATTAAAAATTAAAATATATTTCATTATTATTTGAAACTATTTATATTTTTTATAATAGTTATATAATTATATATTTTTACGTAATATATTATTTATAAATAAACAATCAATGAGATACTGAATAACTTAGAAATCAAGTAAACAATATAAAAAATATTTCTAAGTAAGAAAAATGTGTAGGTGGAAGCTTTCCGAAGAAATATTTTTAGCCGATAGAATAAATATTTATGAAAATTACTTTTGTTATTTTAATATTTCGTGTGTAGGTATATTTGATTCCTTTTAGACATAGATGTACTATTTTGAGAACTAATAATAATCATAAAAATATCCCGTCCAGTTTTGGCTGAAAACGATTTTGTATCAAATAGTTAGATAAAAAATAGATCATAGAAGGACGCTGTCTACTAAGATATTTAATATTCAGTTTGTTTGAAATATCTATTCAATCTCAAAGAGAGGTAGGCATATTTGTTTTCGATTATTTTACCACGTACTTTTAATATGGCGATAAAAATTTGTGAATTATTTGTATTTTGTCACAGTTGTGCCCTTAGGCAATGAATAAATACTATCTCTCTTTCTTTCTTTTCTTTCATATTTTGAAAATTTTTGTTTATTATAAATTTTGGAATATTTGGACATAAAATGATGTTGAATCTCACCTTGAAGGATCATACATACATAATACTCTCGGCTATAAATCCCTAGAAGGGGTAGCCAGAACTTCGGAATAAGAAACTCCTTTGCCACTTTTGAAAGTTGTGTGGGGCAAAGGTTTTCCTGGAAGCAATGATCGTTACAAATAAACCAGCTCGTACAGAACTCACGGGTAGATTTAAGGAAGTGCTACCGAGTGTTAATTAGTAGAGAGTTTTTTGTATTCTACTTACATACATACATATACTCACGGCTATAAATCCCTAGAAGGGGTAGCCAGAACTAAGGAGTTATAAATTCCTCAGCCACTTTTGAAAGTTAAGTGGGGAAAAGATCGTAATATAAAGGTTGTTGGTGATGGGTCTCCAGCCGCATCGCCCAAAACTCCCTTAAAAATCCCCAATACCCTTAGTCGCCTCTTACGTACACCTATGAGAAGAAACGCGGTAGTGCTATCCTAAGCCGACACTACACAGCATTAGTAGAGAGTTTTTTGTATTCTTCTTATCTTTACAAAACACCTAGTGAGGTGACGGTAACATTAATACCATCTTAGTTGAAGGGGTAGCCAGAGCTTCAGAATAAGAAATTTTTCAGCCACTTTTGGGAACAAGTGGGGTAAGGATTTTAAAATAAAAGGTTTTTGGTGACGGGTCTCCAACCACATAGCCTAAAAATTACTTAAAAAGCCCCAATACGAACACCCACGGAAGAAAGTGGTGTGTGCTATTCTAAGCCGACACTACACAGCTAGGTTTTAAATAACAGTGTTTATTTTTTTTTGTTTTGAATTGATTGATGCGATAGGTATGTATGTACAAGTTAAAAGTTATCCCACTTTTTATTCACGGTTTGTTACGTATACTTATTTATATGAAAAGTAAAAAACCCACTATGTTCATTATTGTGTCCTGAAGGCAAAAAATGTATAAGAAGATATATATAAGAATAAGGGTTATGTTTCAAAGAGGAGGATGCATATCAAAGGTTCCCAGCGTCCCTCTAAGAAGAGGGCATGCTTATAATCCGAAGGTTGGAGGGGTGGGCACGACCGCCCTATCTTTGTAAACCACGCAGAGGGCGGCAGTTCTATCTTATTCTGTGCTATGTGTTTTATTGCGATTTGCGATACATTTGTTTGGTTTAGGTATCTTTTATTAACTTCAAAACTGTGCCCTGCGGGGTTCGGCAAGGGAATATTCTTCTAAATGAGTTTAGTTTTTTTTGGGTTTAGTATCCGGACACGAGTTTGAATGGACCAATAATATCATTATATTAGTAATTCTGCATTAGGTAGTAATTAAAAACCGTTATTTAATTTTCAACAGAAAAGGGAGCGAAGGATTATTATTTTTGGTCTTTAGAAGAAGAAGAAGCAGAAGAAAAATTGTTTATTTGGCACACAACAAGAAATACAGAGTAGTAGTAGTTTTTTCTCCTTAATAAATAAATAAATAAATAAAACTCAGCATGTGTATGAGAAAGTCAAACAACTTGATTGATGAATTTCTCATACGCTGGTTTTCAGTTAGCGCCATAACTAAAACTAATATTACAACTTAATATAAATAAGTTAAATTTTCAATTTCTCTCCTCTACCCACGATCTTAATCTACGTTCTGAACATAATCTTCTATTAAGCATTCCCTCCCATTCAACCAATTACTATGGCTCCTCCTTCACTGTGCAGGCTGTTCAATTGTGGAACGCACTTCCGGTAGAGATTCGTCAGGCTAAATCCCAATCTATTTTCAAGGATATGGTAAAAAAGCACTACCTCACTGAAACGCTATAATACTGTTGCAAATTAAATTATATATATTAAGTATATAAATAAAAATATGTATCATAATATTTATATGTATTATAAGTTTTAATTTATTGTATCATAGTATTTATATGATTGTTAATAGTTTATTATTTTGTAACTAGATTTAAGTATGACTGGATTGTTGTATTGTTTGTGTAGATTAGTTGTTGTACATCTATCTCACATGACTCTAATTTATTGACCTCTCCATTCAAAGGTTGTCTGGAAGAGATCGCTTTTAGTGATAAGACCGCCAATTGTACTTTTGTTAATTCATTCTGTGTATTTGTAATTGTTTTTCCATATTTGATGTACAATAAAGAGTTTTCTATTTCTATTCTATTCTATTAAACAAACAAAAATAATAAAACAACAAAAAAAAATACTAACAGACATACAAAAAAGAAGATACTTTTATAGATAGATTTTATAGGTTGACCTTAAAGATGCCCACTATGTATAGTGTGTGAATTTTGAAATAACTTTATTTAGAAGAAATAACGACACAATATAACGTTTGTACGTGCTATGACTTTGATATACTCCGAGAGGTAAAGACGGTAAGGTTCGATAAGGACGGAGAGGACAGTGGCGGATTCACCATCAAACGCAGCACATCAGCTGATGTATTTTATTGTCCAAGAAATCACCGATCCGCTCCTAAAGCCTATCTAATAGGCCTACTAAATCACATTGAATGGTACAAACATCTTCAAATGCACTTGAAACTTATTACTTTAAACCACAGTTAGGTTTCTCCAGTCAATGCTCACCTTTTGTGAAATTTCAGTTTAGGATATAAATCTCATTTTACTTCTAAAGGTAATATGTATTTTGTTTAAAAATCTTTATATATATTGCATATGTATTGTATTTATTCAATATTATTTATTTTATGGAATACTATATGTAAGTGTGTTAGAACTTAATAAATATTTAGTAATATTTAAAATAGATAGATAATAGTTTGACGAATAATTTTAGTTTTTAAGCAAATCAGTTTAATTAATTGGACATCTACCGAACATGTTTTTAATCCAGCAAATCTTTCCATTCATGGGTTGTCTGGAAGAGATCGCTCTTAGTGATAAGATCGCCAGTTGTACTTTGGCTTTTGTAATGTGCAAAAAAGAGTTTTATTATTATTATTATATAAATATATAAAATTATATTGAAGAAAGTATTTTTAAAATTGGTTTACTCATTTTGGAATGGGAAGTTGAGTTATGAGTTTTTTTGGAGGATTTTGGACAAACACATACATACACATATATTTCCTCTTTATAATAAGTATATTTCCTCTTTATAGTAGTATTGCTGTGTAGTGTTGGCTTCGAATAGCACTACCCCATTTCTGTCGGTGGGTGTACGTAAGAGGCGACTAACGGTATTGGGGCTTTTAAGAGATTTTTGGGCGATGCGGTTGGAGACCCATCACCAATAACCTTTATTTTACCATCTTTACCCCACTCAACTTTCCAAAAGTGGCTGAGGAGTTTCTAGTTCCTTAGCTCTGGCTACCCCTTCTAGGGATTTACAGCCGTGAGTATATGCATGTATATATGCATGCAATAACTATAGATAGGTAACACCCAATCAAAATATTGTTAGGCATTAGATAATTACGATCCGGAAATGATATAAACCTAGGAGAATTGGTAAACTGGGTGCAAATCTGAAACTTAACCAAAGAGTTGTGTCAGTCAACTTGGTATAGGAAAAGCAGTATCTAATCTCAGCCCGAGGGTAGGCTATTGTACGAAGAAATGAATAATACTGATTATAATTTAGAGGCATCAAAAGGTAGCCAGAACTCCTGTCCGGCTAGTACGAGCGGTGTTTAAACTAGTTATCGCGTGGGATAAAGCAGCCATCTCTTACGCACTTACTTAGTATCGTATACTGCCATCTCACCGTTATCGTGTCGATAAAATAGCGCTCGTGCTTATCCTTCAGAAATGGATACATACATATACTACCAACAACAAAAAAAAGTGCCAACCAGAATTAGAAATTCCTTAGGCACATTTGATTATTAAGCAGGAATAAGAATGTAAAAACAGAATGGTTGTGGATGGGTCTCCAGCAACATCGTGCTAAAATCACTTATTAAGCCCTTAATCGCCTCTTATGACATCCTCGGACAGAAATGGGTTAGTTCTGTTCATAGCTGACTCTACTCAGCTTCAGAATTACATAAGAAAAGTTTAGAAAAAATTAAGTAGGTAAGCATCGAAAGCTCTCCAATCTTTCTCCATCACTGCATCTTCTGTTTAAAGTTAATTTAAAGTAAATAGTCTTATAACCTAAGATTGGGAGCTCAAATAATGAGTCAGTCGATTCTTGGTATTTCATCCTGAGTATAAGTAGCCAGATATGTAGAGAAGTATAACCTTGTAGCGACGCGCTATCAGTACACAATGTCACGCACTACATAGAAACGCTGACAGTGCAAGAAGAATCACATTCCACAGCAACACGAAACCAAGTAATATACGTCACACGCGTCATCAAGACTCGCCATACAAATCGTACATCGCGCAATCGAAGTTTCTAAAACATTTACTATATATACAAGTTCCAACTTAATACAGTTGGACCGCGGTCCCCAGGCATACCACCGCCTGGCGGAAGATCTTCCCTTTTCCCTTCACAACCTGATGTACAATTCTAACGTAACGTAATGACGTTCACAGCCCATATTATGTCCCCACCAAGGGGCTCGAGCCTACCCTATATAGGGCGTTTTGGCCATAGTCCACCACGCTGGCCAATTGCGGGTTGGCAGACTAACGACTACTACCGTAAAAGTAGCCGGGACCGACGGCTTAACGTGCCCTCCGAAGCACGGAATCATCTTAATTTTCGGATAATCAGGTGATTCAAGCCTGCAATATCCTTCCAAACTGGGTTAAATCTTACAAATTAAATTTGTAAGATTATCACCCCCCAGGGATCGAACCCGAGACCTCCGTACTTGAAACCAAGCGCTCAACCGCTGGACCACGACGATGACAATGACGATGCAATATTAATACATTGCAACCTAAAACATTATAAACATGCAAAGTAATTATACAAGATGATTGTGCTCCTAATTACCCCTTTCCACCAATAACCGTAAATATAAGCAAATTCGAATACTTTGCATGTATAACCCAGAGAGTTGTACAGAATAATAAGTTGGAATCGCCACTTTTCAAACAACGGGAGTTTCAGTATAGTCTATTATCACGAGTTAAAATTTCTGTTTGATTTGGTTCATTGTTTCGTTTCAGTGTTTTACTTGTTTATTTTATTAGCTCTTGGTGGTGATTTATTCCTTTAGGTTTATTTGGATGTGAGTCTTTTTAGAATATTGTAATCTTTGATAATATAGGTACTGTAAAATTGTGATGTATTTCGCTGAAAATATCAAAATATATATTATCCATATTTACGTTATTGTTATTTATTACATATTATTTTTTTTACAAAATAATTTATTTGAATTAGTTTTATGATTACAGGCATATGAAAAAAAACAACGATTCCAATAAATAAAGATTGTGAGCGAACAATAAAAACTATTTACTCGTTGTCTAGTCTATAGCAGAAATAGCTCAGCAGAAGGACACGGATATTGCCGAAACTCAGTTAACAAGGTAAATAGAGAGCGATACGAATGGCGCTGCCAAAACAAGTAAGGCACAGCACTACTAAACCTGCAATAATTAAAACAAGCAATAACTAAACTGGTAACACTGAACACGGGCGTCCGGCCGCGAGCTGGCAACCCCATCGTATCGAGCGCTTCTTATTTGAAACACAAATATTTGCGCGCGAAACTTTTCCACCGTCTCCGGCCTTTATTAATATTTTATTATTTTGTCTTGTAGCTCCGTTTCGGAAATTTGAAACTTCCCTTGTTAGCAACTCGCGCTCTAAAGCGATTATATTTTAAATTATTTTAATTAAAACACTGTTCAAACTTTGACGTAATACGCGCTTTGTACACATTAACTTTAACAGCAAATTTTTGGCTTAATTTTCTCTTGGGTTATATTTTTAATGCGAAATTATCCGAGTTTAACGGTTACTAAAATCTAACACCAAATCATTTACTATTACCAAAGACTAAATTGTAAAAAATAAGTAATTTTTCCTCAAAAACTGTGTATGACCGCACAACAAATAAGGTAGGTGTGACACGTCACTGGGGGCGAGCGTGAACGTGGATGACACTCCATGTTGCGAACACGTGACACCCGCAGCCGACGTGGAGTGGCTGTGGAGTGTGACTGCTACAATCACACAATACAATAGTTATGGTTTACCAGAATATAGAGAATAGATGTGGTAAACTAATATTTTTTTTTGGTTTAACTGATTCTTCACTTAATTATAATCGTAGCTTTGTAATCCGTAATCCGTGGAATCAAAAATTCTTCAGCCGCTTCTGGAATTATATATGATCAAGAATGAATTGATGATTATCTGTTTTTCACGTCATCGTTCTTCAAATACTTCCTAGTCATAGAGAATTTAACCAAATAGA
Organism: Bedellia somnulentella; assembly: GCA_963576735.1. Taxonomy (NCBI): domain Eukaryota; kingdom Metazoa; phylum Arthropoda; class Insecta; order Lepidoptera; family Bedelliidae; genus Bedellia; species Bedellia somnulentella. Next base: position 712,294 of record OY755185.1, on the reverse strand, counting down.
GAAGAAACGAAGAACGTCAATATCCGCTTATTATTCAGTGCATTTCCACTGATTTAGGCGAAGAGAATGTATGACCAACTAAAGTGAGAACATTGAATTAACCAATCAGAGTGTATGGACAACTTCTTTTGGCAATTAATTTTTAGCGGATTTTTTGGCAATTTTTGTACTGAACCGTGTTTGTTTTCCGCTCTATGCAGTTAAGGTCTCTGTGTTCCTAGTCCACCAATACGAAGTACTTATTCTAAACTGACATTACACAGCCACCTGTCTCGGCCAAATGTAGTTTTTGAAGACTTATTTTCATTCCATCCTATTTCAAACAAAACCGTGTAACCATAAAGTAACTGGAGAGCTTCGAGGTCTTTTGTATATCACGTGAAATTGGTTATTTCGTCTCTTATTTAGTCTTATAAATTCCAAATGATTATTTACTTTGTCATGTGACAGTATATTCGTACAAAACGGTGATAAGCTTGTCCTTTACATGTGGTCCACCGTTCAAGGATAACGTTACCCACTCTGAACACCAGGTGACAATTTCACGTGATCCTCAGAAGTATTAGTACCTCTGCCAAACCCTTCGGGGATATACGGCATGAGCGTTTGAGAGTGAGTCGAGTTGAGTTTTTTAAATAGTGTGGCAATGTACATTATTTCGTTTCAACTGTATTTTACTAATGCTACACATAAATAAATATGTGTTTTACGTAACACGGTTAGTCATAATAACATCGCTAATCCCGTAAATCGTAACTCACGATCATGAATGTATGTATGATAATTACGCAGGCTATGTTCGTGAAATATGAATCATGATTGTGACAGATAAGAAGGCATTTGAAATATACGCCAACAACTTAAATGATACAGCCTCCATTTTTTTTAGGTTAATTAAAAAGAATATAACATATAAAAAAATATAATAGACATTTAATGAAAGTTTCATTCTTCGCCTCATTGTTTACAAAAAAGCATTTCAAATGTAGTTTCAAATTGTAATCAGATCTTTACGCGGAGTTACGTAGGTCCGAGTATGGCGAAATTCATAGGGCTAAAAGCCTGTGACTAGTTGTATAGGAACCCTGAAGGCCAAACTTGTCGTCTCTCATATACTATATTCACTTCAACAGCTGCTTATACCCAAAGCATTAGTTCTGCAGTTAATGTTATTTGCAAATTTTTAGAATCGTATCAATTTTTTTTTAAGAACGCGTTTCCAAAAAAACAAACAATTCCCAAAACAACAAGACTATGAAGGTTTAAGCAAGAAAACACTCCCGTGTTTTTACAATGTTTAAGTACAGGACAACTTGTGTTACATACGTTATGGTACGTACATAAAATAATCGACACATTCTAAAATGGTTTGCCTTTGTTCAACGATTTCCATTAACTAACACACTTAATACGATATGACTAAGTAATGCCAGAATACAGTTCGTAACAAACAGTCGTATGCATACAACCTCTCAACACAAAGGTTTCATACTCAAACACTATTGTGTCCCCGTCACGTGGATTTTAGTGACCATCTTTTTAATTTTAAAATTCCGTTCATGCATTTGTTGTTATACCGTTGAATATCATTCACATTTGGCCGTCACAATGAGCGCAGTATAGGAGCACAATGGCCGCATCACGTGAAGAGACACGAAGGTTTGCCCGTGAAATGTTGTTGTGTGGACTACTGTGGCATGTTACTCGCTCATTCAACTCCGCATTTCGGATGTAAAACAAACTGACATCATAAATGATATTTGGACGGCTTTTTTTTTGTAGAGTATACGTAATGCAAACTATTTGCCTTTTGAATAATATCGCACCTATTTTTAAAGGGTCCTGTTTTTCTACGGTGAATATGTAATTGATAGAGATGAAAGTCGATAAATGGACAAGTATATTTTAAGTACATTACCGTAGCATTTCTGATTTACATTTGTTATACTTATACGGATGATTCAAAGATTTGGGATTAATCTTTTTATGTTCGTGTTCCTAGCAAGGCTTTTGAGAGAATACATTTTACAAATAGGCTTGGACAATCGAACCAATACTTACCTATTACTACTCAAGCCCATTTTTGCCAATAGCCGCGTACTGACTGCCGCGAGCCGGCTCGCGAGGCAGCCTCGGTCAGTCAAGACGTGCCGCGCCCGCGGCAAACGCTCGCGCTGCCTCGCCCGACCGTGCCGCGGCCCGAGCCAAGAGTTGTCGGCTTTTATCAAAGATCAAAAGCGCCTTAGTTTTTGCCCCGCTCAATCAAGACGTTAGTGTTTTGCCTCGCTCATTCGTTGTGTGTTAGTTGGGCGGTATCCGTTCAGGTACAAGTAAAACTGAGTGTCGTGCGTGCCTCAGCCTCACCCTGGCTCGGCCTTAAGGAAGAAAACTTACAGACTGAGGCTGCCTCGCGCGGCATGTGTATCGCGGCAAACGTCCGAGGCTGCCTCGCGAGGCGGCTCGCTCAGTCAGTACGCACCTATTGGGGTAGGCAGAGACTATCGATCTATTCTGCTTCCCTCAGATTTGTTATTCTTCTCATAAAAGCTCTTTTATTCTTCTCATTTAGGGCTTTTGCTTTTGTAAGTACGATTGAACTTTCCATCCCTTCTATGTGCCCAACTGCCCATACCTTATTAACATTGTTTTTCTTATTTTGTACAATACTTCATATTTTTTTTAAATAATCGTTCACGAACTACTTATTTACTACTTACTATTTATTGCTCACTCTGTCCCAAAACCTTATATCGACCCCATATTGAATCTGAATACTGACTAATATGCTAATTGTCACTGATGGATTTAAAAGCCTGCTACCAAAATAACCAATATGCTCTATTATCTGATAGTTGTTTGCTGTGTTGTGTCGGCTTAGAATAGCACTACCCCAATTCTTCCGATGGGTGTACGTAAGAGGCGACTAACGGTATTGGGGCTTTTAAGGGATTTTCGGGCGATGCGGATGGAGACCCATCACCAAAAAACCTTTATTTTACCATCTTTTCCCCACTTACTTTCCAAAAGTGGCTGAGGAATTTCTGATTCCTTAGCTCTGGCTACCTCTTCTAGGGATTTATAGCCGTGAGTATATGTATGTATGTATGTTGTTAGTAACTGTCATGACTAATTTATTTCTTCAGGGAAAGCTTAATATTTAAAATGACTGTAGTAGGCTGTGTAGGATTAGCTTAGAAAAACACGAACCTATTTTTTTCCACTGATGTCGTAAAAGACGACTTACAGTATTGGGTTTTATAAGTAATTATTGAGCGATGTGACGAGAGACTATACATACATACATATACTCACGGCTATTATTCCCTAGAAGGGGTAGCCAGAGCCAAGGAATTATAAATTCCTCAGCCACTTTTAGAAGTTGAGTGGGGAAAAGGCGGTAAAATAAAGTTTTTTGGTGATGGGTCTCCAACCGCATCGCCCAAAAATCCAATAAAAAGCCCCAATACCCTTAGTGGCCTCTTACGACACCCGTGGGTAGAAAGGGGTAGCGACATTCTAAGCCGGCACTACACGGCAAACGAGACTCATTCTCTTTATACTAAAGCTCTGTCTTCCCCTCTTTGGATTTTTGGCCGTAAGTATTTGTTTATATGTAGCTCATCTTTTTTTATATAGATCAAGTAGTTTTTGTTGAGACTGATGTTTCTTTTTATTAATTTTATGTTAAAAGGAACTACACCACCACATTTTTTAAAAATAAACATAAACTTTCACGCCGAATATCCCCGAAGGGGTTGGCAGAGGTAGGACAGTGTACTCACGTGATAGGGGGCAAGCCTATCGCCGTTTTGTACGAATACACTGTCACGTGACTAAGTACAACTCAGCCATGTTGGTCTCCTCACGATGTTTTTCCTCACCGTTAACAACCATGATAAATTAACCTCTCATATGTCTTTAGAAAAGACAAATTGGTGTAGGCCCGACCCGGGATTTGAACACTACTCGTTGGTACGATAACCTGTGTTCTACCCTTTGAGCTATCACGGTTGTTTAAAATAAAATGTAGAAAAAGCAGTGATTTTATGAAAAAGTTACTGTATTGCATATAAACACTAAATTCGCAAGTTTATGGGAAGCATTTATCATTACAAATATTTCAGCAGGAACCGAAAAACCTTCATTCAGCAAAGCAAGTAGGAAAACCCATTAAATTAATGTCAAGGTAGTGTTTTGCTCAAGGATTATGAAATTTTATGTACTCGGCTCACGTATTTATACAGAACCGGTCCATAGACGGACAAGTCCCACTGTCTCCGCGTTTATTCACGCTTATGTTCATTATATTCACGCTACTCATAGCGTCACTTCACGCTTTTCATTTTACAAAGACAATACCTACACTTCTGTGCAACATATACATTAAAATAGACAATTTTTAGATAGATCTTATTGTATAGACTTAGAGGATATTTTCGTTTGGAATTGACTGCATATGATTTATTTGCTAGTCTTTGGTGATGGAGCGAGAGGTAAAACTTCGTGTTTTGTTTAAAATCCGGTCATTTTAATGATGATCAGTTGGACAATGTTAATGCAATAAATACATATTTAATTTGAATGTTTTTGTTCATGAAAACCTCATGTGGGGATTATTACTAATAAATAAAGAATAAATAAACATACTTACATACATACATACATATACTCACGGCTACAAATCCCTAAAAGGGGTAGCCAGAGCTAAGGAATTAAAAATTCCTCATAGGCTGAGAATAAATAAAGGAAAGAAAAATTTGGACACAGGCGGGAATCGAACCCGTGACCTCGGGTATACGCCCCCGTCGCTCTGCCATTGAGTTACCGTGGCAATGGCTGGCAGCGCGAAAATCTTCTATCCTTTGTTTCTTTTACACTTTTTAAGTAGTGTTTGCGTTCCCTACCTCCGATTTTTCTTTCCTTTATTTATTAGTAAATACATAGTTAGTTTAGTTGTTGTCCCCTAAGCGTTGATTTTCAAATGTTAACATTTCTATTAAAAATTTTAACACCTAGGGATTACTTAAGAAGATTATTTATTGATAGTTAAATAAAAATAAATCATTTATCGCGTAGTGGCGGCTTAGAATCTCACTACCCCTTTCTAGCCACGGGTGTCGTAAGAGGCGACTAAGGATATGGGGTTTTTGGGGGGTATGTTTATGAAATTTATGAATATTTACTACGGGACAGGTACTTTATTAGGTCATTAGCTATGATCAAATTCGTTGTTTGTTTGTAAAAAAATGGTAGTTTACGGTATAATTTGGTTGCCGTGTAGTGCCGGCTAAGAATGTTACTACCCCTTTCTATCCATTGGTGTCGTAAGAGGTGACTCACGGAATGGTGCCTTTTTAAGTGGTTTTTAGGCGATGCGGTTGGAGACCCATCACTAGCGATACTTTATTTCTACCATCTTGTCCCCTATCAACTTCCGAATGTGGCTGAGGAGTTTCTTGCTCTGAAGCTATTAACCTTATATCGGTTACATTGCACACGCAAAAAATATATCGTATGGTTTTAAAAGTTGACCTGATTAAATAAAAATAATTATTCAGATATATTCTATGCAGCATTCATTCTAATGAGATCGCATTTCGAAAATATCTTAAAGACTTTAAAATCATTACATTTTGATGAGTCTTACTTTTAGAATCTAGCACTGAATGACGTGACCAACGATATGTTTTATCAACCCTAAACAGGAAATATTGGCGCAAGTATATTTATTAGGTACTATTTTGCAATAACACAACACAACAATTTGTCGAAACGCATCAAACAAATACAACGAAATCTTATAATACGAAATGTAAGTTTCCCCATTATTGATATAACAACGATTCCCGATCCTGTTATGTAATAACCGTGACGCAAATACAAGTGTCCTTAACTCCTTAGACTTTCGAAATTCAAGTAAATATTGAAAACTACCTGTAATAACCTCTTTCTAAACTTCCAAACTTCCGGCACCGACAAAGCATTGCCAGCGAATTCGACACGCCCAAATCAAAATACATTATCGACCAATAAATTCGTCGACAAAAGCTGGCAACACTGGGTGTATAAAAAAATAGCATTCGGTATTCGATTCGCACAATCAATCAAGCGATAAGCCAATAAACCTCAGCGATGCGCTTTTGAATTTCAATTTGATTTTTAAACACTTTTGTGAAGAACGGCCGGCGGCGGAGGTTGCCTTCAGTTGCACTATAAAGGACCGGAAGCCAACGTATCCTTGTCTCTTGATGAATAGTACTGGATCCGATGTTACACGTTTTATTGCTGAATAGATTTGCTATAGAACATTATTTTTTAAATAAAATACATTACGCTAATCATCTAAAAAAGCTTATGTATAGATTCGTTCTAGTTTAAGGGATAGTGCTGTAGATATCTAACACAACGTACGGAATTTGTAGAATAAAATACAACATAGACGACGTGATAGCTCAATGGCTAGAACACCGGTTAACGTACAAGCTACTAGTGTTTAAATCCCGGGTCGGGCCTACACCAATTTGTCTTTTATAAAGACATATGTGTGGTTAATTTATCACGGTTGTTAACGGTGAGTGACAGTGGCAGAGGTACTAATACTTCTGAACATCAAGTGACATTGTCACCTGGCGTTCAGAGTACTCTCGTTTTGCTTGGACTGTGTCCTCACGTGATAGGTTACAGGCCTATCGCCGTTTTTTACGAATATACTGTCATATGACTAAGTGCAACTTAGACTTATGGGTTTCCTCACGATGTTTTCCCTCACAGTACACAACCATGATAAATTAATTACACATATGCCTTTAGGCTCAACCAAGAATATTAACCCACGCCTGTCTGCATGAAAGCCAGGTATTCGACCCATTGATCTTTAACAGTTGTTGGTAAAAAGGTATTCAAAAAAAGATCTTTGCTGGATCTACAAACTCATACGACATCCACGAGAAGAAATGGTTAAGTGCTATTCTAAGCCGACACCATCCAGCTTCAAATATTAAACTATAGAATCATATTTTCTCATCATAACCTGTGAACACTCCGGAATCTTCCGGAACAGATAAAAATGCAACAAAGACATACTTAATAATACAACGCCTCCTGCCCCGAACACGGTGACACGATGTCAAATAAAAAAAAACATCCGGCGATAAAATTAAACATCCCTCTAAAGGTAGATAGTAATAATGAAATATGTATTACAAGCGTAATATTGTTAGCCCCTGTTTAGTATTGTGTTCTTTCTTTGATAGTCCGTTTGACTTGGGTCCATTGTGTGTTATTGTGCGTGAAATCGGTCGAGCCTCGTGATAGATATTTTTTCAATTGTGGGATAGCTTTTGTATGGTGAATGGATGTTCTACTAATTGCTGGGGTGATTCTAACATCTTTTGGTGTGTTGAACAACGATGGATTGAGGACTACAGTCATATGTTTTTGGGTTTTGTGACTGTTGTTGACTTTAGAAGTTAAATTGTATTAGTATTTGTTCTATGTAGTATTAGGAATCGATTTGTATGAAATTATACACACATACATATATATACTTACGACTGTAAATCCCTAGAAAGGGGTAGCCAGAGCTAAGGAATTAGAAATTCCTCAGCCACTTTTGGATGTTGCCTGGGGAATAGATGGTGAAATAAAGGTTCTTGGTGATGGGTATCCAACCGCATCGCCCAAAATCCCCTTAAAGCCCCCAATACCGTTAGTCGCCTCTTACGTAAACCCACTGGAAGAAATGGGGTAGTGCTATTCTAAGCCGACACTACACAGCCAAAATTATAAAATTATCTTAATAATAAAAAGTAAGTGTGATATATATATTTTTAATAAGCTAATACAAACATACATACACTCACGCCATCAGTTCCCATTGGGATAGGCAGAGACTATCGATCGCCACTTTGTACGATCCTGGCAAACCTCTCTAGCTTCATTGACATCCATCAATCTTATCAATCATGCTCTTTCATACTTCATACTACGGTCGCCTGACTTTTTTTATAAGCTAATCTCACGATAATTATATAATTCAAGGGCCTTGTTAAGATCATCACAGGTAATAAACGTAAATTTTTTAAGAAATTCCTAGCTACATATAAACGATGCCATTCAGATATTATGGTCAGAAATTGAGGAAATTAGAATTGGTGCACATGGTAAAAAAGTTAGAGACATATTCGATCGCTGTATAACGAGAAAAATATATTTTAAGAAGTAAGAACAATTGTAATAAATAAAGGAAAGAAAAATTTCGACACGGGCGGGAATCGAACCCGCGACCTCGGGTATACGCTCCCGTCGCACTGCTAATTGAGCTACCGTGTCAATGGCTGCCAGCGCGAAATTCTTCTATCCTTTTTGTTTCTTTTACACTTTTAAGTAGTGTTTCGAAGTTTTTCTTACCTTTATTTATCCTTTATTTATTAGTAATAATCCCCACATGAGGTTTTCATGAACAAAATCATTCAAATAAAGAAGTTATGTATTTTAATCCGCAAGCCGCATACAACTGACCCAATATTACTCAACTTTTTTCACCCAAAAGATGCACGCTTATGCCGGCATGTTGTCGCGAGCTTTCACTCAAAGTACATCTCGACAAGTGCTTTGCTAGAAACCACTTTCTTTGCCGCCGCCGCCGCCGACTGGCTAATTAATGTTAATCAAACATTGTCCCCTTTACTCCGACTCTTCAAACACCATTGCGATCCACTAGAGAATATATCATGGTTATAATTTAGCATCACGGCGTAGCTAGAGGCACCGGAATCACTTTACTTTTAAACAGTTAATATTGTTTAATCATCTGCCCTACCCAGCCACCGATAGTTAAAAAACGAATAAAAATTATAAAGATTATATCTTTAACCAAGAAACAAATTTTAAAAAAGTGACTTTTTTACTCATAAAAGTGATCACCACTTTTGAAATTTCAGTGAAGGCCAACCACGGAAGTTAGATGAAAATCAAATTGTAATTATGCTAAACTGTGGAGATTATAGAAGCATGAATAATGATAGTAAAGCTACAGATAATATAATAATATCTGAGTTGCGTACAAAGTGGCGATCGATACTCTCTGTGGACCCCACTGGTAATTAATAGCGTGAGTGAGTATACGTTTGTACATACATACAACATATACTCACGGCTATAAATCCCTAGATGGGGTAGCCAGAGCTAAGGAATGAGAAATTCCTCAGCTACCTTTGGAAAGTTGAGTGGGGAAAAGATGGCAAAATAAAGGTTGTTGGTGATGGGTCTCCAACCGCATCGCCCAAAATCCCTTAAATGCCCCAATGCCGTAAGTCGCCTATTACGTACACCCACCGGAAGAAATGGGGTAGTGCTATTCTAAGCCGACACAACACAGCAATACGTTTGTATGTTTAAAATATGCTAATCTCTTTACCATAGCTTACTCACTTTCTTACATGATACTTACATACTTGCATACATATACTCACAAGGGGGTAGCCAGAGCTTTAGTGCTAAAAACTCTTCAGCCACATTTGGAAGTTGAAAGGGGACAAGATGCTAGAGATAAAATATCGTCGGTGATGGGTCTCCAACGGCATCGACTAAAAACCACTTAAAATAGCCCCACACCCTTAGTCTCCTACGACACCCGTAGACAGGGGTAGTGACATTCTCAGCCAGCATTACACGGCAACTACTTACAGGCCTTACAGGGTTACTACCTACAATTTTAATTTTAACGTAATACCTCTGAATACAATAAAACCAACATACATATACTCACGGCTATAAATGCCTAGATTGGGTAGCGAGAGTTAAGAAATTAGAAATTCCTCAGCCACTTTTGGAAAGCTAAGTGGGGAAAAGATGGTAAAATAAAGGTTGTTGGTGATGGGTCTCCAACCGCATCGCCCAAAAATCCCTTAAAAGCCCCAATACCGTTAGTCGCCTCTTACGAACACCCACCGGAACAAATGGGGTAGTAATAAAACCATATAAATAATAGGAATAAAACATAATGATTCTGTTATCTAAAAAACCTACAAACACACTTGTTTGTACAAGTATTTTATTTACGTTTTTAGGTTTCGGCAAATCTTCGTGTTGGGTAATTAATGGAATTAACAATTAGGTACTTTTGCAGAGATAGCTAGAGCTAGATAGAACTCAAACGTTAACGCCGTATATCTCTCAAGGGGTTGGCAGAAGTAGTATTACTTCTAAACATCACGTGACATTGTCACCTGGTGTTCAGTGTACACACATGATGGGGGAAGGCCTATCGCTGTTTTGTATGAATACACTGTCACATGACTGAGTACAACTCAACCATGTGGGTGTCCTCACAATGTTTTGCTTCACCGTTAACAACTATGATCAATTAAAAAGACAAATTGGTGTATACTCGACCCGGGATTTCAACCATCATCGTCTACACGATGAGTGGTGTTCTACCCACTGAGCTATTATGACTGTAGCTTGAAATAACATACATACATATACTCACGGCTATAAATCCCTAGATGGGTAGCCAGAGCTAAGGAATGAGAAAGTTGAGTTAGGAAAAGATAGTAAAATAAAGGTTGTTGGTGATGGGTCTCCAACCACATTGCCCAATAATCCCTTTAAAGCCCCAATACCGTTAGTCGGAAGAAATGGGGTAGTGCTATTCTAAGCCGACACTACACAGCAAAACAAAATCATTCCAAAGAGTTATCTGTAAGAAAGCACTACATGGGTGCATGGTATTAAGAAGCGAGCAAGTTGGCAAATATTTGATCAACAATTGAGTGACGCAAGCGCAGAGATCAGTGACTGACAACGTTCATTATAACGCCACTATTCCTCTGTTTTTATCATCTTTTCTTTTATCTTGTCGCGGGCAATTTTACTAATTAACATACATACATATACTCACTGCTATAAATCCCTAGAGGGGGTAGCCAAAGCTAAGGAATTAGAAATTCCTCAGACACTTTTGGAAGTTTTGTTGGGAAACGATGGTATAATTAAATTTGTTGGTGGTGAGTCTCCAACAGCATTACCCAAATATAAATTAATAAGCCCCAATACCCTTAGATACATCTTACGTACACCCGCGGGAAGAAACGGAGCTATAAAACTAATTAAATATATACTATATATTCTCTTTGCTGTTGAGAGCAGGTAAAAATACTTGAAATATCATTTGATTTGAGCAACCGTATTTAGCATTGTGATGTAGAAAAGATTTTAAGAATTGCGAGAATCTATCAAACTAAGGCATTTTTACAGAATACAGAATGAAGGTATATTTACCATTTGTTTCAGATTAAATTTCACATTACAGACAATTAAAATATCTATTACTCTTGAGCGCTGGCAAGATGGAAGAGATCTATTTTTTTATGAAAATTTGCATACTGAATTGAAGAAACCTTTCGGAAAGTAACATCACCTGAGCCGTGTGAAGCTGGGGAGGTCTACTAGTCACGTCACGTCATAAAATACAAATTTCTCTTAAAGTATTTTTACATAATGGCTACACTATTTATTCTGCTCAGTTGTCAAGTGGAATCTGTAGTTTTCTGAATCTACTCTGAACTTGGGGAAAACCGACATCATTTATCTTCATTATCATATCAGATGCTAAAATTATATCACAACTTACTTAAATTAAATACTTACATACATAATTATATACGTATACTCATGGCTATAAATCCCTAGAAGGGGTAGCCAGGGCTTCAGAGCTAGAATTTCTCAGTCAGTTGAAAGATGATAGGGGGGGGGGGGCAAAATGGTAGAAATACAGTAGCATTGGTGATGGGTCTTCAACTGCTTCGCCCAAAATCACTTAAAAAAGCCCTTTACCTTTAGTCGCCTTTTACGACAACCGTGGGTGGAAATGGGTAGTGAGTGACATTCTAAGCCGAAATTATACGGTAACATATAAAAAAAATATGTGTGCATTTGCTTTCAATGGCGTGTTAGTGACGCAAATGGTATTATGATTTGAAATGCGGTCACAACACCAACCTACGTCACTTCCAACTTGCCTCTATTGCTCACGTGAACTTTTATGAAATGGTAAATAGAATATTTATAAACTGTGTGTTTACTTAACTTACATATGATAAAAATAATCGTCACAGTACTACAAACGTTATTCTATAATAAGCGGTCCGCCCCGGCTTCGCACGGCTAGGGTTAAGTATTTTTCACTGCTTACCCCCTACGATATTAAGCGCGATGATAAATAGCCTATGTTGCTTCTGTAAGTTTTAGCTTTCCATTGGTGCAAGAATTTTTGAAATCGGCCTATTAATTTTTGAGCTTATTCATTACACTCAAACAAAGTAACGTAACGTAACGTAACGTAAAAAAAAAAACGTAACGTAAACGTTCACGCCGTTTATCCCCGAAGGGGTTGGCAGAGGTACCAATACTCCTGAACTCACATGGCAAGCGCCATCTAGTTTCCAGAGAAGGTACCCACGTTTTGCTTAGACAGTGTACTCACGTGATAGGGGGCAGGCCTATCGCCGTTTTGTACGAATACACTGTCACATGACTAAGTACAACTCAGCCATGTGGGTTTCCTCACGATGTTTTCCCTCACCGTTAGCAACCATGATAAATTAACCACACATATGACTTTAGAAAAGACAAATTGGTGTAGGCCCGTCCCAGGATTGGAACTCACGCCCTTCTGTTTTTCGGGCGGGTGTTCTACCCACTGGACTATCATGTCGCTATCAAACAAAGTATTCCTCTTTATACTATTAGTATAGATGTATTCCAAGTCGCGTCGAGTCTATTTATATTCAAAATTAATAATGGAGTCTGATAATATAGTTTGTAGGAATCCAATATATACAAACTTCTATAGTTAGTATACAATGTTTAGTGGTCTTAGTGAATCGAAAATATTATTTGATTATTTTGATAAAAAAAACCGCAGCGCAATGTATGTTATATCGGCATAGATTACCACTAAGCCATCTCTTCACATCGGGTTTCGTAAGAGGAGACTAAGGGTAATGGGGCTTTTTAAATGATTGCTGGGCAATGTGACTGAGGAATCATAACCAACCCAGTTTTCTCCTCCGTGTCCAAAATTCAGACCCTGCTTTGTATTGCTTATTGTTTCCACAAGATCTAACACATATTTTATGCCTGCGTAGTGTGCAAAGTGCGTATTGCCTAATGGATTTCATAGCATAGCATTAGTTAAAGTAAACAGCATTCTGAAGGTGAGGTGTACACGCGTGGCGGCCGAGCCAGTCGACTTGCTAAATGATAAAGCTAACAGAATTATTCTAATCACACCTACATGTAAGTATGTTTGACATGTATTTGATAACATGATATTCTTGAAACCGCATGTTAAAAACTGTGCCTTTTTTGTTGCCAACAATGTGAATTTAACCATGAGACATACGGCAGAGTTACTTGATATTTTCCTGTAGTTTTCGGATCCACTAGCTACATAAGATTCACATAAGCCATAATATGTGGATGGTAATGTCAGTACACTTCCCTTCCCTGGACACTAGATGGCGCTGCCATGTGAGTTCAGAAGTATTGGTACCTCTGCCAACCCCTTCGGGGATAAACGGCGTGAACGTTTATGTTATATGTTATGTAATGTCAGTAAAGAATGACGAGGGAGGACGGATATAGATCAAATAGAGAATACACTAAAAAAGGCAGGCGTCTGAAGTTTGAAGAATAAAAAAGGGCTTGTATGAAAAGTGGATGACTGTAAATGAAACTCGCTAGCGGATCTAATGTATGAGTGTATGTATGTATGTGTATAAGTATTGTATAAATTTATTATGAAAGAAAGTATTTAGCTCTCCTATTATGTATGCAAAGTTCCGTACGTGGATATTTATCGTCATATATGTAAACATATACTCACGCCGTTAGATACCGTTGGGATAGGCAGAGACTATCGATCACCACTTTGTACAATCCTGGCAAACTTCCCGAGCTTTAATTTTATTTATCAATCTTTTCATACATGCTCTTTTATTCTTCATACTTCGGCCGCCTGCCTTTTTAAGCACATTCTCTATTTATCTAAATGTGTCCTGCATATTGCCGTGTAGTGTCGGCTTAGAATAGCACTACCCCGTTTCTACCGATGGGTGTACGTAAGAGGCGACTAACGGTATTGGGGCTTTTAAGGGATTTTTGGGCGATGCGGCTGGAGACCCATCACCAACAACCTTTACTTTACCATCCTTTCCCCACTCAATTTTCCAAATGTGGCTGAGGAATTTCTAATTCCTTAGCTCTGGCTACCCCTTCTAGGGATTTATAGCCGTGAGTAAATGTATGTATGTATGTATGTGTCCTGCATGGTCGTCAGCGCCTATTGCCAGCGTCAGCGTCATTACCTTCCACAGTGGCTCTATAAATTGTTATATATTTGGACAAGTTGGGATGCCTAGTAATAGTGGTTCAAAAGTTAGTACCTGCTTTAAAAACCAGACGACAAAATGTTACTAGTTGTTTACATTTGGCCTAAATATGAATCTAGTCAAGTCTTCGGCTACCTCTTTTGGTGATTAAAATTGTAACTATAAGAATGATAGAACAACGCGGGGGGGACGCAATGACTACAACGTTTGTACATATCTAATCACATAAAAATAACTCTAAATCTTGTAGAAAACCATTTGTGTTGGGAATACTGAATAAGAAAGAAAATGTACCGTGTAATGCCGGCTTAGAATGTCACTACCCCTTTCTACCCACGGGTGTCGTAAAAGGCGACTAAGGGTAAAAGGGCTTACCGTTTGAAACCCATCAACAATTATACTTTATTCCTACCATCGCTCCCCTATCAACTTCCAAAAGTTGCTGAGGAGTTCCCAGGTCTGAAGCTCTAGCTACCCCTTTTTGGGATTTATGGCCGTGAGTATAATATGTATGTATGTAAAGAAAATTACGGCACCAATACCAGCTGTCCTTAAACTCGCGCACCCGCAATGGCTGACATGGCCAGATAGCATCCGTTAATAGAAATGCGAAAGACCTAGCTAGCTAGACAAATAATTTAAAAAAAATACTTATACAAAGTAATTCAAATGAAATATTGATATTATTTGCTAAAATTCACAGTTTGTGTTCTTCAGTTCTTCAATTCAGTTTATGTACAAGCAAATAAGTACACTTGTTAGTACCACACCAAACGGAACATAAATAGTTCCCTGCCAGAGGCGTATCCAGCCCTCCAAAAAATGTTGTGGGCATAGGCACATAAAAATCTCTTAGCCATAGTATTATTATCATCATGCTATCAGCAGACCATTAAAGTGTGAGGTCGTGGTTCGATTTAAGGGTTGTAGGCATCCCCATGTTGCTCATATGACTGGATCTACGCATGTTCCTTGTCGATTAACATATATGCACTAATGCATAAATTATCTCTTAAATAGCTTCCCTACCACTTATACATCTGTTCTTTATCAGTTCAAATCACAAGTCCGCGTAAAGTATCATCCAATATCCAAATTATAAGCAGCAAGATAAATTAAACAGTTACCACCCTAAATCCAAACAAGACGCGTATTTGCTCGCCACATACACAATGAAAACAGAGATAATCTTGTTCAGACACAATTAGGTACACAACCGCGGCTAACTACACTGAAAGCGGTTCAAATATAAATATTATATGTTTATATATTGATAGAGTTGAGCGCACTCCAAACACTGCGTTTGTGGTGCCAATATTAACTTTAGTTATCATCGCTTGCCTCCGAATTGGCTTTCTCGGGCCAAGTTCAAGGTCGGGACCGAGGTTTTCTATTCAGCACATATTTTGTTTTCAGAATTACTGTAAGAGATGGCGTTACTTGTCTGATTGTTTTAATCGGGACTCAGTATTTAATGCATACATACATACATACTTACGTGTATACTCACGGGCATAAATCCCAAACAGGGGCAGCCAGATCTTCAGAGCTAGAGAATTCAGCCACATTTGGAAGTTGATAGAGATTTATTTTTTAGATTGTTATAAATACTTCATAGCGTTTTATTCTAAAATTTGCTATTAAACGGAATTAATTTTGTCTCACTCTGTTGTTAAGATTTCAATGCGACAGAACGATACTTAAGTTGTTCTCAGCTGGAATACTCAATTCAGAAATCGGGCGTAAATATTTAATGTATATTTAATAAGATTTACGGGCGACCAAACGGAAATATAACACCTTTTATTGTTTTTGACGTAATTATCAATTACCTATAAGGATATCAAGTTTAGCGAGAGGACACAATAGGCTGTAATGGTCCATTGAGGTTGGTGCTGCCAATTATTTCACTGGTGTTCAGATTATAGATTTGTAAAAATACACTTTCACATCAAAAAGTACAACTCAGCCATGTGGACTGAAAATAAATACAACATATAGCTAAATCTACGAGTACCGCTTGGTTGTAATATAAGTACTTGGTTTAGAATGGTAAGTCAGTTCTCCAAGCATATTTTTTTACGATAAATGAAGCACTTTCTTTCTTTAGCTGTGTAGTATCGGCTTAGAATAGCACTACCCCATTTCTTCCGGTGGGTGTACGTAAGAGGCGACTAACGGACTTGGGGCTTTTAAGGGTTTTTTGGGCGATGCGGTTGGAGACCCATCACCAACAACCTTTATTCTACCATATTTTCCCCACTCAACTTCCAAAAGTGGCTGAGGAATTTATAATTTCTCAGCTCTGGCTACCCCTTTTAGGGATTTATAGCCGTGAGTATATGTATGTACGTATGTATGTTTCTTTACCAAAGTATTTGCTTTGACAATTAAATATCTTCAAAGGGTTGACTTGTTAATCATGGTGAATCAAGTAAATGGTACAAATACTTTATTTAATATCCAAAAGTTTTTAAAAGTTTACCTATATTTCTAGCAAATCTGTTTTCTAACGTGACCCCGAATCCAACTTTCCAAATATTGTCAGAGCCGTGCACACAACCATTGAAAAGTGTACCTAAGGTTATCAAGGCAAACTTGCTTGTGTTACTAAATATGTGTGTTCGTTTGTCCTCGAGTGTGCCCTGCGTACACACGAGCTGGTGTCGACTAAGTACATATTTAGTCGGGACAATACAAGAAAATACTTAGACGTTATCTGGGTAATGATCATCATTTTGTTATGACTATTGTTTCGTAATCAAATTGGCCTTTGAGCTGTTTTTAATGAGATATTGGTGTTTGTTTCTCAGTAAGAGTTATGCCTTGTGATTTCAGTAAGGCTCGCTATTTTCTTTATTAGAAAATCCGCCTTGAAAACCTAGTTTATCTTTCATGGTTTTTAACAAAGATCACGGATTTCAGTGGTTTTGATGTATATGTTGTGGCCACATTGTAAATCATAGAATATTATTTTATTTAAGTAAAATAACTTACTTTATTTACAACGGTACTGTTATGAATGACACAAAAAAGACAATCTATTTGTTTGTATAGCAAGCAACTACCTCCCTTAATCAATATTATAAAATTCGAGCCGACTGTATTTTAATTTCTGGAACGACAAATTGTTCGAAAATATATATAACCTCTTTTTAGGGGTTCCGTACCAAAAGGTGAAACGGGACCCTATTACTAAGACTCCGTTGTCTGTCTGTCTCCAGGCTGTATCTCATGAACCCTTCGTGCGTGACCGACTCGCACTTGGCCGGTTATTATTTGGACATCACCCACCGTCACATTCCTTAATGTTTAAAGTAGCAGCCTGTACACCACTGATACTTCAGACCTTCTCCTAGCCCAACCCGAAGACATACCGAGGGTATTGAACAGCTATCGTTGTAACAAACATTTTATAGAAACATCATTAAGGTATAATGAAAACGACTCATTCTTCATAGAAAAGAATAGTTTATACATACATATACTCATGGCCATAAATCCCAAAAAGGGGTAGCCAAAGCTTTAGAGTTAGAAACTCTTCGGCTACATTTGGAAGTTGATAGGGGACAAGATGGTAGAAATAAAGTATCATTGATAATGGGTCTCCAACCGCATCGCCCAAAAACCACTTTAAAAATCTCAAAACCCTTAATCGCCTCATACGACAACCGTGTTAGAAAGAGGTAGTGACATCCTACACAGCAATATTTTATACATAATGAAACAATAATTCTCAAAAAATCCAAGAAATTGGAAACCCGAGTGCTGCGCAGTTGCGCGCGCGCCGACCGCTCTGCAAACAAAGATGGCGGACGATAACGACTGTCATGTTGGCTGTAGGATCGAGGTTACAGAGACGCGTTGTATATTCTAATTATGACTTTATTACTCCTCTGTTTGATCACGTTAACTCATTGCTTGGGTATTTCAAACAATTCGGTGAGCGTCATTTTATATCAGTCTGTGTTTTAAAAAGGAAATAAGGGCATATGATACGTCGGACTAACTAAGCAATTCTGACCAGTAACTAGTCGGAAATAGTCGACTGGGACGCTAGAATTGACGTAAAGATAGGAAAGCTTATTCAAAGGGAAACCATCTCAAAAAAGCCTCTTAATAAGATTTTACATTTTAATGGAACATGTATGTGAACTTAATAAGATTTTACATTTAAATGGAACAAGTGAAAGAGTTCGTATATCTGGGAAGTTTGTTTACTAGGGATGGAAAGTGTGATGAAGACATTGAAAGAAGAGTAAAAAAGGGTAATGCCGCAAATGGCGCACTGGATAGTCTCATGTCTAGTCAATCGGTGTCCGAAAAGGCCCGAATGGCTGTGCATGATGCTGTCCTTGTTCCTACGCTTACCTGAAAGATTTTGAAATAGGTAATTTAAGTAAAAAATAATTATAAATAGCTTCAAATTTATTTAGTAAACAGAAATCACCACAATAATGTATTGAACAAAAAAGTTTGTTGACTGGAAAGACAGCTTAGTTTGATAGTTAGCTAAAATAGGTTAAAGAACTACTCTTTTTGGTTTAAAAATATGTAAAATGTGTTGTTTTCTGGAACAGATTAATCCTGTTTTATATTAAATTTTCCTGAAAATAAAACTTAAGAATTTAAATATTTTTAATCTGCAGTTATACGAGTATATCATATATGTAAAATTCATGTAGGTATTGTTTAGATAATATCGTTTAAAAAATATCATCGTCTAGCTAAGACCATCTGTTTTATTGGTTCTAATGTCTCATACAGGAACCGCAATAGGAAACTTTTGTATTTGTTATTTCTTTTTGTTCAAAAACAAATACATTTTGTAATATTGTCTCTTTAGAAACGTAGTTAATGTTTACCTTGAGTTCAACAACCTAAGTATATTTAGATACCTCAATACCTTTGCCTTAATTTTATTGTTAACAGTTCAAATTAAACTTTAAATGTTAAATTTTACATGTTTTTCCCTTAACATACATACATACATATACTCACGGTTGTAAATCCCATGAAGGGGTAGCCAGAGCTAGGGAATTAGAAATTCCTCAGCAACTTTTGAAAGTTGCGTGGGGAAAAGCGGAAATTCTAAGCCGGCACTACACAGCAGGTGCACTTTTTACCTTAATGTGCTTATTAACTGTATGTGCTTTATTATTATCGTTAACATACACAATACAAAAAAGTAGTAATCGAGGATTGGCTGCCAAGACATTAGCTCAAATTTTACAATAAAAAAAATGCTATCAATTCTCCACTTTTTATTTTTCTTAGCAGAGACATGGACTCGTAGCATACGGTGTATAATTTTTCACTCCGACACCAGTTAACTGTGAAGAGAAATACGTTATACGTCTCAAAAAGGCAGGTGTCCGAAGAATTAAGAATAAAAGAGCATATATGAAAAGATTCATGGATGCAAACTAAGCTAGAGAGGATTGTCAGGAACGTACAAAGGAGCAATCGATAGTCTCTGCCTACCCCAATGGTAAATAATGGCGTGATCATATGTATGTAAGTACGAACTTCAAGAGGATCTAAAGCTTTTCTGGGAAAAATAAACAGGAGCAGCTTCAAATGTTCATCTATCGAGTTTCTCACAGCACCTTCAGGCCCTGGCGGAAAAGTTTTCCAGGTATTACGCAGAGATTGGTCCAGAGCTAGAGTCACCAACCTGGAGACTCAATTGGAACCAATTTACAATGGATGTCTTACCTTACCCGGCAAGATTTAGCTGCCCATTTTGGATTTAAATGTAGACTCAAAAGTAAACGTCGATTTTTAATCCCTATTAAACTCAAACAAAACTCAATCATTCACGCCGTCTATTTCCGAAGGGATTGGCAGAGGTACTGATACTTCTGAACATCACGTGACATACCCACCCACGTTTTGCTTGGACAGTGTACTCAAGTGATACAAGACAGGCTATCGCCGTAATTGTACGAATACACTGTCATACGATTAAGTACACATACACTTAGCCATGTGGGTTTCCTCACAATGTTTTTCTTCACCGTTCACAACCATGATAAATTAAGTTCCTAATTCTTGAACAATGTGGGCTAAAAAAAATGTTATATCATCCCAAATGTAGTGCCGCTGAAAGCATTAGTTTAATTTCTACTACGCACTTGTGTGGAGCTGGGTTCGCATCGAAACCAAACTAAGAAACCGCTTCAGCATCGACTGCGACCTCAGAGTAGCACTATCGCCAACCCAGCCAGGACATACATGGGTTTGATACTGAGAAGTAATAAAAGTCTCCTGCCTCTATGGTATAGCGGTAGATCGTTTGACTTAGCGAAAGTGTGGGTTGAGTCCTTTCTGCTTACCAACGTGCACTCAACCTTCCTCTACTAATATTCGAGTTGAAAATATATTATTGAGTAGTGAAAAATAACCCTCAATATATCAAAAAAAACACTTTACAACTTTCTAAAATAATGAGACTATTAATAGTTCCAGCAAACTCAAAGTTCGCTCAACCCACGATAAGAAGTGGTAATTACTAATTAACACAATGGAAGCGGGTGTAAAGTGTTATCAGGAAGCGCTAGATAATCCCAGTTAAAGTAAATTTGCTATTGCGATCAACTTGCAAACACTATATGCCATTTAGAACTGTGGACATGTTGTGATAACTCAGAAGATACCGTTTTAGAAGCCGCAACCGACGGCTCAACGTGCCCACCGAAGCACGCAATCATACTAATTTTCGGACGATCAGGTGATTCAACCCTGCAAATACCCTACCAATCTATGTACATATATACATCTTCTCACGTCTTTTACTAAGCCACTTTTGGAAATCGAGAGAAGAAAAGATTGTAAAATAAAAGGTTTTTGGTGACGGGCCTCCAACCACATCGCCCAAAAATCACTTAAAAAGGCCCAATACCCTTAGCCGCCTCTTACGAACCCAGGGCAAGAAATGGAATAGTGCTATTCTAAGCCGACTCTGCATGGCTTATAATATTAATAACTAGTGGATCGGCCAAGCTTCGCACGGGTAGCGTTGTTATTTAAATATCTGAGGTTTCTTCAATCACTGCTCAAGCTTTGTGAAATTTAGCGTAATGATTGCAATTTATAGCACTACTGAACAGTGTGGCTTTGGGATTTTCAATGCGCTTTAATGAACGGTTCAGAATATCCGTTATTGAGCAAATTTTCAGGTGGAGTTCAAGTTGAGTAAAACGCTATGAAGTATTTATAAAAATCTAAAAAAGAAACCATACCGTGATGTGGGAAGCAACTACTGGCGCCATCTAGTTTGTAATTTGTAAATTAGTAAGGATTTCGTTTTGGTCACGGGCGCGATGGCTTATTTCATGTATAATTTCGGTGTTTCTCTACCTTTTATGATTCTTCTTTTATTGAATAGGTGATAATGTTATTTTTTTTAATAAGAATAAGGATCAGTGAAAGTATTATAAAAATAAGAATAAACAAATATAATCAGAATGCTCCGAACTGCTAAGTTATCAGGAGTTACACGTGTTTTTGTAAGTCAACCATAAAAGATAGACAAATGCTGTTGCGGGATATTTTTTAGACTATTTTGTGAAAAATATTTCCGTCATACATGATGTCTATGTGACTTTAACCATTAAGGCACACGCGGCGGAAGCTTAAAAAAAGAATTAACTTCACCCGTTTTTCCAAAATTTTTCAATATTCGCCTTGAATACTCTGCTGAAAAGTATACAATAACCTGCCCAAGAGTATGAAGAATAATTGTGCCAAGTTTCGTTAAAATCCGTCGAGTAGTTTTTGGTTTCATAAGGAACATACAAACCGACAGACAGAATGACAAGGAATATACTGATTGCATTTTCGGAATCAGTATCGATCACTTATCACCCCCAGATAGTTATTTTAAAAGTATATTTCATGTACTAAATTGACCCCTCTACAGATTTATTATAAGTATAGATCATCATCATCATGTAGTCCTGTTATCCCTCATCAGGGACATAGGGCCCTAAGAAGAGATCTCCACTTTTCTCGATCTTGTGCGGCAGCTTCCAGGCCCTTCCAGCTGAGTTCAGTTGATGCAGCCTCTTTTTCAACTGAGCGCCTCCAAGTGGTACGGGGGCGACCCGGCCTTCTTTTGCCATACGCTTACCACTTTAACCCTTGTTTGGATAGATGATTGTCTGGTCTTCTCAGTACATGTCCAATCCAGCGCCATTTCCTCATAAGGATCTCCTTGTCGATGGGCTTTTGGTCAGTCAACTCCCACAGCCTTACGTTTGTTATGGTTCGCGGCCAGAAGATTCCCAGAATGCGTATAGATAAATATATAAATATAAATTTATTTCCTTACAGCCCATATATGTCCCCACCAAGGGGCTCGAGCCTACCCTATATAGGGCGATTTGCCATAGTCCACCACGCTGGCCAATTGCGGGTTGGCAGACTAACGACTACTACCGTAATAGTAGCCGGGACCGACGGCTTAACGTGCTCTCCGAAGCTCGGAATCATCTTAATTTTCGAATAATCAGGTGATTCAAGCCTGCAATATCCTTCCAAACTGGGTTAAATCTGGTCTCTGGCTGAAACCAAGCGCTTAACCGCTTGACCACGGAGGCAGTCAAATCGTAAATATTTATAACAGTGTATTGAAAATAGTCATAGGAAAAACGCCAGCAATTAGTCATTACAGAGCTCTGAGCTAGATTCCATCTTCTTGGCAGTAATGACTAACTTTACTTACTCGCATCAAAATGTACTATTACACATTGTATTCCATGAAAAACATTTCAATGTGGTAATATAAAACGTCACAAAACGTACATAGATAATGTACCTCTGGCAACCTCTAAAAGATTGTGCCATCCCATAACATTTAAGGATAAATAATTATACATACATAAACTCACGGCCATAAATCCCAAAAAGGGGTAGCCAGAGCTTCAGAGCAAGAAACTCCTCAGCCACATTTGGAAGTTGATAGAAGACAAGATGGTAGAAATAAAGTATCGTTAGTGATGGGTCTCCAACCGCATCGCCTAAAAACCCCTTAAAAAGGCACCATTCCGTGAGTCACCTCTTATGACACCAATGGATAGAAAGGGGTAGTAACATTCTTAGCCGGCACTACATGGCAACCAAATTATACCGTAAACAACCATTTTTTTACAAACAAACAACGAATTTGATCATAGCTAATGACCTAATAAAGTACCTGTCCCGTAGTACGTATTCATAAATTTCATAATCATACCCTTAACAATAACACTAGCATTTAATGTAATTCCCCTCCAAAAAAATATTAAAATAACCCTTAATACGAAGAAAATAAAGTTGAGAATAGCGCAGCGCGGGTCGCTCAGTTTTCAAATATTAGTGTTTGCCAAAGAAATCCACAGAGTAGAAGGCTCCATGTGGCTCTGTTTGCTTGTTTGTATGCCACGAGTCACGACCCCAGTGATTAAAAGATTGTTAGTTAATCTGTCAGTCTGCCTTTTTATATTGGACTTTTGAGCTCGGCCGTTTTACTGAAACTTAATGTTTTATATAGTTATTTGATTATTTACATTACTTATAGACAAGGCCACACAGCGAAGCAGTGAGAGAAAGGATTCCGCACAAAATGTTAGGAAAAAGCCTTTCGGAACAATTAGCTGAAATTTTGTAGAAACATAACTTCTAATTCCTTGATTAACTGTGTGAAGTAACAGCGTCAATTAATGACTAGTTTTTAAAATATACGTATACATACTTACATTATTTTTTTTTATATACTCAGGGCTATAAATCCCATGAAGGGGTAGCCAGAGCTAGGGAATTAGAAATTCCTCAGCCACTTTTGGAAGTTGCGTGGGGAAAAGATGGTGAAATAAAGGTTTTTGGTGATGGGTCTCCAACCGCGTCGCCCAAAAATCCCTTAAAAGCCCTAATACCGTTAGTCGCCTCTTACGTACACCCAGCGGAAGAAATGGGGTAGTGCTATTCTAAGCCGGCACTACACAGCAATAATTATATTTTTTAAATATAGCTGTTTGAATATTGCATCTAAATAGTATATGTAGATGTCTTTATCACTTACGTATGATGTTTATAAACAAACGCTTAAGTTTCTAACAGGTTAATTATTCTTAAAATACTACTTCAACAATAATTAATCAGTTGAAATGACATGGAAGTATTGGTTCAATCATCATTTGAAGGTTAGGTCGTCTTCACGTTGTTTTTTTTCCTTTTCCGCTCAGATGCATGAGTGTGGATAAGAAACAAACTCGAACGTTTCGACGGTAAACTGTGCTACTTAGACTGCATTAGATCGTTTGAGACACATTGGTGTTCAACCATTAACGCCACCTGCTCTAAGACCTGGGCAAAGTCAATTCAGAACTGACGAGGCCTAATATTATACACGGATTATTACAAAAACGCGATGTGTAGTGGAAGCACGTAACGGACATTTAAAGCATATATTTTAAATTCTCTGGGAGAGTTTCGAATTTAAGAGGATTTCTTCAAATAGCCGGAGCTATAATAAATAAATATTATTGACCTATTACAATGATAGATGGTTCTATCCAATTAGCCAATCCCAGTACATGGCCGCTACTCCTGAATCTTCGAGTTACAACGGCCGTCGGATCTGCGTGCAATGTGCCCTGCTCATTACCACATAAGGTTTGCCACTCTGGATTATTTCAGTGACCTCGGTTCTTCTTTGGATCTCCTCGTCACCAATCCGATCATATATAAAATTCTTAACATAACCCTCTCCAGTTCTCTTTGGGTGACTCTGAGCCTTTTATAAGGCCCATTGTAAGAAGCCACCTCTCTGTGCGGTACATCATAAGAGCAAAAGGCAACACATATTGGCCAAAGACCTTTGTCTTAAGACTCTGCGGAATTTCAGACAAGAAAAATTTGTGCAGCTTTCCGACCACTGACCTGCTAATGGTAAATATGAAACATAGCAAAAAATAACAACTGTTTAGTGAAATAGTAAAAGCATAGGTTTTCGTTGTTACGTGGGAGGAATTAATCCGTTTATCGATAAGTTAGAAATCGTTTAAAGTAGCAGGTAGTGCGAGTACGCAATTGAATTATTAATGCAGTCTCCACAAACGACGAGGTACATATTTACTCGTGATGTAAATAGATGCGCACACAGGAGCACGCGCTTTCATTGTAGAGTAAGGTTGCTAAGGAGATTATTTTCATTTTCATTTTATTTAAGCAAGTGTGGGTACAGTTTGAAATTCCATGTGCGGTAACAACAACTTACAATTTCCCCTCAGCATTTTTTGGAAGCTGGGGCATGTAGAACATGGACAGTTCAAGAGCTTGAGTAACACATTATAATTACTAAGTTCCCTCTTACAACACCTTCGGGAAGAAATGGTAAAGTGCTACTCTAAACCGATACCAGACATTTACATACTATTAAATCTTTACTTAATAGTAAGTGTTCGCTTTCTCTACATATTTACGATCCTGCGCAGTGGCTGCATTTATTACGATAAAATAATTCAAAACTGAAAATCGCCATATATTTTATTTACATTTTCAGATATAGACTTATGCAAATACCAACGTTGCTAACCACAGGAGTCTTTAATGACCGACGATCAATATACGATAATTCGGTTGGATGAGTGAAAACCTGACAGATTAATTAAACAAACTGCCAGTAAACTAAAAGTGAGAACTTTTTACATGACATACTTGCTCTCACACGTCTCAAAAAACGAAAATACCGCGTCGTACGGTACGCATGACAAGCGAACGGAAAACTAATGTTTTGAAGAGGATAATATTTGCCATTTCTGAATTATAATATTGTATAACATATACTGCCAAACCCGTAGGACGGAGCTGACACAATTCGTAAAAGCCAAAGTGGTCCGTTTGCACTGCGCGCGTTGGTTGCGCATGTGTGCGTGCGGATAGCCTTTTCACGAGGGTGCCTTCATTTATTTACTGTATTAGGAAATTAACAGCTTCATAAATATGTTAGTAAGACTTCTTGCCATTTTTGATATGCATGTGTATATATTTATGGTTTTTATACTGAAAATTGCTGAAGGGGCGCTATTTTTAAAGTTTGTTTTAATTCAACATTTTCATAACTTTCGAATAGAAAAAAGATCCCATACACCTAACATAATTATAAAATTCAAATTGAAAAAAAAACATTTAGCTATCTGGGGAGACATTATGGTCTAATAATTTAAAAAAGATTGCTTCCTCAATAGCATCAGGTATTAATAAAACTCAGCTGAAGAATTCAAAATTGTAAAATAATCTTGTGCATCTTAATTATTTGGAAACATTGGCTCTTGGAAAATCGTTAAATTTAATTTAGTTCATTCATCTTCAGAGTCATAGGTTCTACTAAAAATGTAAGTATTAAGTTACATAATGAATAAGATGCAATGTAATGAAAAAGGAATTTATTCCTATAAAAAATAGATTACTCTTAAGCAAAAATCACATGCTTAGAATATGCCGTCGGAGTAGTGATGCCAAGCAGACAAATCTTCAGCAAGCAAGGATAACATAATATCTGAAATAATCTTGGTAGAATAGCTTTGTTTCAAATAAGGTGGTATGAAAGCTACAACTTCCTGTTTTCCCGAAAAGCTGTGTAAGAATGAAACAGCTGAAAGAGCGGGATACACAATCAGGGGGTGAGTTTTCAGGGCTCGGCGTGAAAAGGTTCTACAAGACCGTTCTAAAACATGGCGAAATGTGTTTTAAGCTATTGTCTTTAGAATAGTTTTCGTTTGAAACTGGTTATGTGTGGATTGTGCGTGTTGTAATAAGGCAGAAGAGTGCGGACAACAAATATTGATTCGGAATGGCGGTACACGAAAGAGGGGAGTAGAGTTCCGCTGGGGGGAGGGGGGTGCACCTATACTCATATAATTTGGACTAATTCCTCGGGATGTTGACTCAGGCTTGTCTCGTGGATCGAATGTGGCAACACTGATGAACTTCGAACATGTTTTAGAATTAACTTGAGGGGAAGAGATCAATGGACACTTTTAAAAAGAAAGGTCCGTTTTTCACCGTCAGCTTTTAGCCGTCGAGTAGCGAGTAGGCTAGACTTTCAATAGATAGTTTTGAGCAGGTTGCGAATGCACATCAAAAATACTGATTTGCATATAAGAATCTCATTTTGAATGCACGGCCGTTATAAGTATTGTAGTTTTAGGTTTAGTTGGGTTTGGAGTTTTTGATGTAGTGGTAATTATCATTATTTCTTATGGCACCTTCCCTATAGTTTTGGGTATGGATGGAGTGAGTAAAGAAGGGTTGTATTTCACATTATTTCACCATACTAATTTTTCAAAGTATTTTTTTTAGATGTGACTAACAACTCGGAAGTGTCGGTATAAGCACTTGCAGATATTGATATTTTCCCAATCTAAATAAATTAATGCAATTTGTAATGCAATGCTTTTATGCAGCATCCCGTGTGTTCTAAATACTTGACACAGCATTTGCGCTGTATTTTTTTGATGTGGAGTCAAACATTCTACTTCTTCTTCACATCGAAATAAAATGACAGCATTACCTCCTTTACCCCTTGATAAAGAGAAATAATTTTCAACAGAAATATGGCAACATGATTGAATATAACCTAAAATAAAATCAGCATTATTTAATGACGACTAGCTTTTTGCCCGCGACTACGTCCGCGTGGATTTTTTTGCATCCGGTTTAAATCCATAATTCAAAATTACTCGCGAGCGAATCAATTCAATCTCGTGACTGACACATTTGCGCGCGCTTTTACTCCAGCAAAGTCTATGGGCCAATTTTGACAATTTAGTAATCGCTAACAATTTAACTAATCCAGTTATGGAAAATGTATGAGTTTTCGGTAAAACTTCAGATGGAGACCTTCAATTTGGAACCTGAACGGCTGGTTCACAAAATCCACACTCCCTCGTTTAATATATAAGGATGTTTCCTCACAGTTGGCAAGGAAATGTTCGAAGATCACAGATGTAATGGCTATAGTTGATACCAATTTTTTTTCACAACTGAATGAATATATGGTAGATAGATAAAATTATGTTGTTACTCCTTTGAGTCATTGGTCATTAGTCTTGTAATAAAACTCCGTGAGAAGGGGCAGACCTATCGCCGCATTGCATAAATCCACTGCTAAATGGCTAAGTATGTATGTACAACGCAGCATAGAAGGTTTCCTCCCGATATTTTCCGACACTGTTAACAATCTTAATAAATTAACCACACATATGAATTTATTAATTTAATAATTCGCCGTGTAGTGTCGGCTTAGAATAGCACTACCCCGTTTCTACCGATGGGTGTACGTAAAAGAAAAGGCGACTGACGGTGTTGGGGCTTCTAAGGGATTTTTGGGCGATGCGGTTGGAGACCCATCACCAACAACCTTTACTTTACCATCTTTTCCCCACTCATATTTCCAAAAGTGGCTGAGGAATTTCTAATTCCTTAGCTCTGGCTACCCCTTCTAGGGATCTATAGCCGTGAGTATATGCTATGTTATGTTATGTTACATATGAATTTAAAGACTTGTATCTTTGGCATGAGAAACGGTGGTTCTCTCAATAAACTATTGATATATTATATTACCTCTACAAGGCGATCTATTGTGTCTGCATAACCAAGGGGTTTTTAGAACAGAGATTATATAGATACGTTCATTGACACTGACAAATTAGGTTTATTTTGACATGACTACTTGAAATTCAAAAACAGAGGTAATTATTTTTGCAATCTACGAGTATGTTTGTTTAAAAGTAGGAATGGTAGTAAGTCAGCCCTGAGAATTGACTAGTTAAACCTAGAACTGCCACAGAGCTTCGAGGATTGACTATAAGATATAACATACATACATACATACATACATATACTCACGCCATTAGTTCCCATTGGGGTAGGCAGAGACTATTGATCGCCACTTCGCACGATCCTGACAAACCTCTCTAGCTTCGTTTACATCCATCAATCTTTTCATACATGCTCTTTTATTCTTCATACTTCGGACGCCAGCCTTTTTGAGCACACTCTCAATTTGGTCCAAGTGTGTTCTCCGTGGTCGTCCTCTACTAACATTACCATCCACACTAGCTCTATAGATCCCTTTTACCAATTTTCTATCATCCATCCTCTCTATGTGCCCAAACCATCTCAACATTCCTTTTTCTATCTTTCTTACAATATCATCTTTCACACCACACTTTTCACGAATAACACTATTTCTCACTCGGTCACATAATCTAACATTACAAATTTTTCTGAGGGACCTCATCTCTACTGCATTCACTCTGCTCTCATGCTTCTTCTGCCACACCCAACATTCGCTTCCATACATAAGCGTAGGAACAAGAACAGCATCATGCACAGCCATTCGGGCCTTTTCAGACACCGATTGACAGGTCATTAGGCTATTCATTGCTCCATTTACCGCATTACCCTTTTTCACTCTTCTTTCAATATCTTCATCACATTTTCCATCCCTTGTAAACAAACTTCCCAGATATACAAACTCCTTCACCTGTTCCACATCCTTACCATCAATCGCAATCACGCATTTTGTCACATCTTCCTGTCTCTCAAAAACCATCGTTTTGGTCTTATCCACATTCACCCTCATTCCCTTTCTTACAAAAGACTCACATGCAATATTCATCATCTCTTGCAACTCTTCTGCCGACGATGCAAGTAGCACTTGATCGTCAGCATACAAGAGGCATTTAATGATGAAACCACTCATTCTTAGTCCATAATCACTTTCACGCAACTCTGTCAAACAGTCATCCATGAACAAATTGAAGAGCCACGGAGAAGCTACACATCCCTGTCGGACACCCCTAGAGATTCCGAACCAGTCAGTGTTTTCCCCGTTTACTCTTACACATGCACTAGAATCCTCATAGAGTGATACTAATGCACGTATAAGTTGACTCCCCAAACCGAACTTGGATAACACCTCCCATAAACACTTTCTTACCACCCTATCATACGCCTTCTCTAAATCAATGAAGGAGCAATACACCTTTTGGTTCTTAGCTAAGAACTTTTCGGTGATGCTCCTTAGAGAGAAGATTTGATCCATACATCCCATTCCTTTCCTAAATCCCGCTTGCACATCCCATATTTTCTCATCAGTTTCATTCATCACTCTTTCAATCAGTACCTTAGCATACAATTTACCAACAATGCTGAGTAAGCTGATGCCGCGGTAGTTTTTAGCCTCTTGGTGTGACCCCTTTCCTTTATATAGAGGCACAATCACCGCCTATAAGATATAAATGCACACACATAAAAAAAACACATATATAATATAAAAAAACAATACATAACACCTGTTTTTTTTGTCATTACATAGAGTTTGTTTATTTTACTCTTTAACTCTATATTAAATAGACTATAGTTTTTTATTAAAAATTGGTAACTAGATGTAAAGAGTTGGCTTTGTAAGTATTAAATATCGAGAATAGTTATAAATCGAAGATAATACCTAATTCTCTCGTATTTTTTTATAATAAAGAAGAGAAACCTGCCGCTCCTAAGCGTATAACACACATAAAAATAGTCGGTAGCTCTTACTGTGTACTTACAAACACACACATACATTATTCATATTACCTAACGTTGTAGTCACTGGGCTAATTTCAGAATACTCGGAAACGGCTAATTTTATTAAGTATTTTACTTTTTACTGTAAGTGTTTTTAAATAATATAAAATAAAATCGAATTATTCAGGTCCAGCAAGATATATCAATCTTAATTTGTAGCATAATAAATATTTACTTCACCTTGTCCATAGATACAAACAGCGACATCATACGGTTGCAATTCGTAGGCAACACTGTATTTTCAGAGGTATAAGTTATCAATTGGAATTATTTTGATAGTCTATCAAAATTTAAGTAACACAGATATCTAATCTAAACATGCAATATCGATCCCACCGGATCCGGCTGAATACTAAAGCTCGATTGCATACCCTAAATGTAGCCCCCCTGAGTTGCCTCGTATATCAAACTATGAAAAGCTAATCTTGTAATGTAAAATGTTACCTGCTTATGAAAAGTTTGTGTTATTTACTTTAGTTGAGCAATTTGGTTGTGATCAATTTATACAATATAAGGTGAGGAAAAAACGGAAGATGATAAGAAGAACATTAAGCGTACGTAAATGTAACAATTTTTATGGTCAAAGACAGAGAAATTATCCATTTCCTAAATTTCCAACCAAATGAAACAAAAACTGTAATACAAAAGGTTTGTATAAGAATAAGATCAAAGTAATACATGTTTGTCGTCACTTTTTGAAAGAATAACATTAAAGTATTGATATTATAATTTTTTTAAGGTTTAATGTTTATGATAGCCCAGTATACCGTGATAGCCCAGTATACCGTGATAGCCCAGTGGGTAGAACACTCGGTTATCGTGCAAACGACTAGTGTTCAAATCCTGGGACGGGCCTACACCAATTTGTCTTTTCTAAAGACATATGTGTGGTTAATTTATCATGGTTGTTAACGGTGAGGGAAAACATCGTGAGGAAACCCACATGGCTGAGTTGTGCTTAGTCATGTGACAGTGTATTCGTACAAAACGGCGATAGGCCTGCCCCCTATCACGTGAGTACACTGTCCATGTAAAACGTGGGTACTCTGAACACCAGGTGACAAAGTCACGTGATGTTCAGAAGTATTAGTACCTCTGCCAACCCCTTCGGGGATATTCGGCGTGAACGTTTATGTTATGTTATGTTATGTTAATGTTTCAAATAATTTCATTTTCATTACATTTCAATCACAAACTAGAAAATCTTTCGAGTCCTACAGATAACTCTACTAAGACTAGGTACATTAGGTCCTTTCCAGGTACGTCTACTAAGGGCTTGGCCACTGTTGGAATGTATAAATTTCTAAATACCAATTTACACATAGTCGACCGTAGGCCAATTGTTTGGATCATACAACTAGCTGAGCCCAAGGGTCATGGGTCCGACTCCCACTGAGTGAATATAATTATGTATATTATATACATACATATAAATACTCATGGCCATACATCCCAAAAAGCGACTCCTCAGCCACATTTGGAAGTTGATAGGGGACAAGATGGTAGAAAGAAAGTATCATTGGTGATGGGTCTCCAACCGCTTAAAAAAGCCCCATACCCTTAGTCGAATCTTACAACATCCAGGGGTAGAAAGGGGTAGTGACATTACCGGCACTACACGGCACGAGTGTATCATATAGTATTAAATATATTGTTGCATTAGAATCCCATATCGCGAGTCATTAACTTGTATTCACTCTGGGGCTAATTTTACCGTGCAATATGTGTACTATATATAATATATAATATATATATATATATATAATATGTGTGCACTTGTAAATACCTGAAGACCTTTACACCTATAATCGTCGAATAAATGCTTCATTTCATTTCATTTCATTTCATATTTATAATTAAATATACTATCTTATACTTCAAGCTTATATGTATTTTCTCGTGGAAAATTTTGAGATGTTTGTTATGTCCGTAAGTATTCCAGATATCATCTAATTAACCAAAAAAGAAAATTGTATTATTTTTGTGTATCGTATATATATTCCAGCCTCTATCCCAAATGTCGAGATTCCCAGCACGCCAGGCACACCAAGGCTCACCCAGCGATAGCTCACATACATAAACACATACATACATAAACACGAACATACATCCGCCACGCTCAGTTATCTCGCTGAGCAAACACCGCGTCCTATCTTGAAATATTTCCATAAACGTCGCGGCCCGCCTTTCTGAGAAAACGACTTTTGCCTGCATTACCGGCGACGCTCGTACGGACCACTTTATTTGGAGACCTAATTACTAGCTTTATAGATATGGATAGCCAAATTACTTACTGAACGCGATCCGAAAGGAGCTTTACACGGAAAGCAGACTTTCATAATTCATTTATTGTCTCGGTAATATTGTAAGTGAATTTATTGATTAAGTTAAATACTACATTTCAAACATTTAAACAATCTCAAGAGCGGAAAGCTAGCGCTTCAGAATAAGTGCGAAAAAAATGTAAAAGACGGTTGAAGATGAGCTTCCTGCCACATCGACCAACAATTCGATACCATAGATCATCTCCTACGACACCCACTGTAAGAAGTTGGTTAGTGCTATTCTAAGACGATATTTCTAACCTTCACGTACTACAAACTCACAAATAAATAGTAGGTAATAAAGAGTAGAAGTCAACTAAAGAATTTAGTGTTCAACACGTTGATTAGTGATGTGGTTATCAAGTCATCACGCTACTGTATATCATTCTTGCCTCTTTCAATTGGTAAAAGTTGTTCTATTATTCTAGAGCTTTTACTACCCCTTTTTGAGATTGAAGCCGTGAGTATAATGAATATATAAAGAAATAACATCAAAACCCCAAATCCGGTGTGTGTATAGAAGTGCACTCGCGTTGCGACGCGGTTGGGAAACAAGCAAACACCAACTTATCACTGTTCAAATAAGACTGCGGTGCTGAGGACAAAGACGTGTCCTAAATGACCCTAAGGTCATATAATCGTAGGTACTTGGATGATAAAGCAAACGACTCATACACACTATATTCAGATCTTAAAAATCTATTTATGACTGTTTTTAGAACAGCGAATGAGACTGTTCGTAGTTCGATTGCATTGCGTGCGTCACGTCCATCAATGTGCTTAAAAAATACAAAAAATATATGAATTTATTTCCGCCTGATCTTATAATAATCGGATTTTAATAATTGATTTCATACCCTGGTAGCTCAGTGGCCCTCTTTAGCTTCTAATTTAACATCAAGCCTACTCATTATAATATAAAGTCATAATGTTTTTATCCTTCACAATTACAATACCCTAGGAATTGCCCATGTTCTATTCATTCCAGACAGAATAATCGTACTCTAAACACTAATTATATAACAACTAAAACTCAAAAATCCGCAATAATAAAGAAAAAAGTTTTAAACTACCAAAACAATTATGACAGAAAACAAAATGCAAACATAAGAAGCATAAGAATTAAAAGTTCATTAGTTTCGTGCTTAGCTATACTTTGCACGGCTTATTGTTGAATTCATTGTAGCTATATTGTAGCAATGTGCATACAAATTAAAGTCCGGTCCCACAGGTTATAAATAAAGGCGGTCGCCTGCAAACAGAGGAAAGTATACAAACAACATAAAACACGAAATGATTACAATTAAAAACGCATCGTGTGGTCACGTGACCGTCGCCATCTTGCCGTTGCCGCGCTCCGCGCACGCTTTGCACTCATTTGTCATCATTTGTTTTATATCCTGGAAAACGATTCGGCTTTGGGCATCGGGTGTTTTCCTTCACTTTTTAGGTTGAAAATAAAATTATAGGCATCATAGGCATTTTTTAAAATTCAAGTTACGTAGTAGGTATAAACACATTGTTGCAAGATGAACAGAGTTCATATCACAAAAGTGATGTAAACATGCGAATAGATATCTCATGCCCACTAATAATATCAAGCAGCAGCGTTTATAATAAATAATTATGCCCTGTTTGCATCCTTATGAATGTCCCTGTTTGATTAAAATAATTCACCACTTTTTCAGAGTCAGTGACGAAATAATTTTTCGGCGTAGTAAATGATATCTACGACCTAAATGCTTAGTAAATGCACTCAACAATATAATGATAAATAGTTGAATTAAAAATCCCAGATTGTCTGAAAAATGTAATTTGAATCAAATAAACATGCAACTTATATAGATTTGAATTTAAAACAACTAGGTTTAGTGTAAAGTCACATAAGTAATGTAAACATAACTAATTCATATTAAGACCTAATTAAAATAGTTCCCTGAAGCGAACTTTTAATTTAAAAGGAATAGTAGTTTTTTTTTTCATTTAGTCTATACAGACAAATTACAATCACACAATTAAAATTAATCGAGCTAAATCCCCAAAAAACTTAATACTAAAACCATTTATGTAAGTACATAAACGCAATAAAACTCATAGAATAACTGAAACCCTCATCATTTTGCAAAAAAAAACTCATTATTTATTTACAACAATCCTCCCCTTTGGAGCATTATAAGTTTTTTTATTGATGGGGCTGAATTGCCGACGGCGTTAATATAGAGCAGGATTGAGATCATCCGTGCCTACACCTACCGCCCTGCTCGGGGCTATAGCGGAGATTTTATGGACCAGTAAACTGATTTGAAGAATATTAACTTGACTGAATGTTTTGTTAACTTAGGGCCGTATCTTGGATAATGCTTCTGGTAAATACTAAGTTTAAAGCAGCCGTGAAGTGTGGATTGCAGAGTAACTTAGAGTTATGTCTTCTCGAAGCGACAAAAGTTTGAGTTAGGAATTATTATTGGTAAAACATCATTATCATAAACAGTTTTCATCTTCTAGGTAGACAGTGAAATGATTAAATAATAATAAGTTAAAAAGAAAATATGTGCATGTTAATGTCAGTACAGGACGACCAAGGAGAGAGTGTGCTGAAGAAGGCGGGTGTCCGAGGTATGAAGAAAGAGCAAGCATTGTAAAGATTTATGAATGTACACAAAACATTCGAAAGGTTTTTCAGGAGGATAGGTAACAATATCGTGTTTCAATATTTCGACTTCCTTACTATCCAATAAAAAAACAAAACAAAAGAAATATGAACAAAGTGCAAATAAGGAACAAATTGTTGCATTATTTGCACTTTGCTCAATAATTTGTTCAAGTGCAAGTGCAAGTAACAAATACTGATCTTCTGATCACTGCAAGATACTGTAAGAAAGATCAACAGAACATTGTTTATGTAGTAAGTTAGCTTGCCAATGGCGGCGGCCGGTTCACATAAATTTAAGATTGGATAGACTTAGCGAAGTTGGTCATATAACGGTTCCGGTAATGCTATTAGCGTGCTTATGTTTAGAATTAGGAAGCTATGTCATAAAGAGGTTTCACAATACTTTATTTAGAAAAAAAAAAAAAAAGAATGTTTTTATTTAGCACACATATACAGAATTCATACAATAATTTAAAGAAATGGTTTCGCTAAATTGGGCCCACAATCAGTAATTTCTGATTTGTGTATAAGTATACACAAAATCAGAACTGGTTTTCATTATTATCAAGTACAGAAACGGGTCCTGCATTTGTATTAACACATTTTTAAACGACTGAAAACTGAGGTTATACCACCTTTTTATCACCGTTTGCCTGGACAAAAGTATCAAAGAGTCAAAGCGATATATTTTTTGCGCTCTATGATATATTTTAAGCAGTCATGCGATGTTTAAAAGGTAGATGGCGATTGTGTTAAATACCAAAACACCAAAACCTCTAGAATATTATTTATTTTAACATATTTAAACAACCGTGCAACCGTGATAGCCCAGTGGGTAGAACACTCGGTTATCGTGCAAACGACTAGTGTTCAAATCCTGGGTCGGGCCTACACCAATTTGTCTTTTCTAAAGACATATGTGTGGTTAACTTATCATGGTTGTTAACGGTGAGGGAAAACATCGTGAGGAAACCCACATGGCTGAGTTGTACTTAGTCATGTGACAGTGTATTCGTACAAAACGGCGATAGGCCTGCCCCCTATCACGTGAGTACACTGTCCATGCAAAACGTGGGTACTCTGAACACCAGGTGACAAAGTCACGTGATGTTCAGAAGTATTAGTACCTCTGCCAACCCCTTCGGGGATATTCGGCGTGAACGTTTATGTTATGTTATGTTATATTTAAACACGGAGAACACATTAAGATTAACTAGAGAATAAAAGGTGTAAAGATTAAGAAGATGTCCTCTTCTTCTATTACACATGTGTGTGAAACGATTGATAAATGCTTAATAAAGCTTGATAGGAAAATACAATCGAAAGACTCTGCCTATCCGAAAGTGAATTAATGGCTTGAGCTAATGAATGTATGTTATTATTATTAATGATGGGCCTGAATCATCTTGAAATTATCCATAATTTTGACGGAGCAAACAGTGGGAAAAGTACTATCATATAACCTATTTTATCAGTCGGTTAAAAAGACGCAAATAGTAATAATTTCTAGATTTTCTTACAAAAAGTAGAATGTGTAATATTAAAGATGTTTGATACACATCAACATAACGATGACGCCACGATCCGCACCCTCCAACCACCCCGCGATATCTGAACGCATCCTAAGTAAATACTGACTAAACTGAACGCATCTGCCTCTATCTTGTATTAAAAATGTCGAATTGTACTGTTAATACAAACACAGTGTTAGGGGGCCATGCTCGTTAATTTTATGGAGCTGTAAAACCTATGTTTTTGTTCTTCATGCCGTCAATGATTGTCAATTTAGAAAGATAAATTACTCATCCTTACTACTAAATCCGATATAAAGGCATCCCAGAGCTTTGAAATAAAATAAATTAGGCTGTGTAGTGTCGGCTTAGAATAGCACTACCCCATTTCTTCTGGTGGGTAAACGTAAGAGGCGACTAACGGTATTGGAGCTTTTAAGATTTTTTTGGGGAATACGGTTGGAGACCCATCACCAACAACCCTTTTTTCACCTACTTTTCCCCTCGCAACATCCAAAAGTGACTGAGGAGTTTCTTATTCCTTAGCTCTGGCTACCCCTTCAAGGGATTTATGGTCGTGACTTGAGTATATGTATAAATGTATTTAAACCTAACTATCTAAGTAATACTCTCTCAAATAAGTGATGTTTATCTACACCTAATCTAGAAAGTAATGAAAACCGGATGATTCACAATATTATCATTTCTACTTACAGTAACCATAACTGTTGCCTTATAGCTATCTCCTTACCTAACCTATTTGTCACGGTTATAAATTGCAAAAACAGGAGTCAGGGCTTTGGAATTGAAAATTTCTCTCCTACTTTTAGAAGTTAAATTGTCATAGTCATAGAGGTGATAAGTTCGCAGTTTTTAACTAAGTATGTTTTAATGGGTCTCCAGTGTTTTAAACATGATTTAGAAGCATTTCCTTTAGCTCAACATCATAATTATCTATTCTTATTTACAAGTCTCACCGATATGCCCATGAAATAAATAAATTCTCATGATAACGTGGGGAGCGATGTAAAGTATACTGCAACAAAACAGAACGCTGTTAAATGTACTCGCATAGAGGGTAATTCGATCTGCTATCTCCGCCGTGCAGTTAGGCCAATGGACGGATTATCTTTCTTACTCCCTCCCCCCGCGCCGCATGCCCGCCCCCCCGTTCCCGCTTCCCGCCTTTCTGTCAGAAAAGCTGAAACAACATGGCGGCCCATTCTTGGTTCGTATTTATTTGCTGCGGAAAATTGTTAGTTGGTTCGTTTTTTGCGTTTCGGGGTTTAATTGGAAAATATGTTTAATGGTTGACTTACAAAATAACGACTATTGTTTCTTCTGTATAAGTTTAGTTTAAATGGATTATAGACGTCTTAAGGAACTTTTGGGTGGTGATTAGGCATAACTACTATAACTATTAGGAAAAACCTGCTTCATTGGAAAACTGTACTGTGTACGTAGACTCGCGGCTATTATCAAAACAGGGGTAGAAAGAGCTTACGTTTATCTTCAGTGTCTCTATCACGGGATAATTTATAATTCTCAAACTAAAATTAAATAAAGCTTTGGCCTTCCTGTAATTGTAAATTAATACAAGAAATTGTCTTAAAACCAATAAGTTTTCAATTTAAATCGTACTTAAGTACTTTAATGACATTTCGGAATAAGTACAGTTTTCTTGTGAATAAAGTTTAATTATAGTTTGAATACAGTTCACCCCAATTTGCTTATTTGTATTTCATTTCCAATCTGGATAATATCTTATGAATTACTCAATGATATTATATAGAAATTACTTAACAGTTTAAAATACTCTCAAAGAAAAAGGCATACACTGTACCCATCATAGATTTATAAAACTTGCAATAATTTTCGCCAACGAGCCACTACAATGTATTTAAAAAATTATGGCCTTGTTTGGGCGACAAATATTGACGTATTTGATTTATGATAATGGCAACATAGCGCAGGTACGCAACCCGCTGCCGGCGGTAAATGTCTCAATGACTGAAACGGCGACTATTTACTTTAATACACTGTACTATTATTAATATTTACCCTCCAAGTGAATAGTATAATATTTGTTATTATGCTTTCTGTTCAAACCTATTATTTACCCATGAAAAGCACATTTGGAGACTAAACAACATTGTGTGGATAAAGATTATTACTGATTACGTTATGCAAACTTAATAATTTCTATTTCATAAATTTTAGGTCTTCTTTTAAATTTATTGGTTATCATCCAACATCATTTTAACTCAGAGTAGTCCAATGCTAGTCATGGGCTTTCCCAAAGATCTATATGATGACTTATTCCCGGAAATTATCAGCTTACCGCGATATTTACTTTAATACACTGTACTATTATTAATATTTACCCTCCAAGTGAATAGTATAATATTTGTTATTATGCTTTCTGTTCAAACCTATTATTTACCCATGAAAAGCACATTTGGAGACTAAACAACATTGTGTGGATAAAGATTATTACTGATTACGTTATGCAAACTTAATAATTTCTATTTCATAAATTTTAGGTCTTCTTTTAAATTTATTGGTTATCATCCAACATCATTTTAACTCAGAGTAGTCCAATGCTAGTCATGGGCTTTCCCAAAGATCTATATGATGACTTATTCCCGGAAATTATCAGCTTACCGCGATATTAGAAGAAGATGCAATATTAAAAAAAAAATTGATTGAAGAATGCAATGTTGTTACATCTTTAAACAATTGTGTGTAGTGCCGGTTTAGCATGTCATTTCTACCCCTTTCCTATTACCCCTTTCTACCCACGGGTATCGTAAGAGGCGATTAAGAGTATGGGTCTTTTTTAAGTGGTTTTTGGGCGATGCGGTTGGAGACCCATCACCAACGATACTTTATTTCTACCATCTTGTCCCCTATCAACTTCCAAATGACGCTGAGGTATTTCTAGTTCTAAAGCTCTGGCTAACCCTTTTTGTGATTTATGGCCGTGAGTATATGTATATAATATGCTTTAAACAATTAGTGTTTACATCTAGAGGTAACAGTTTTGCGGATACTGGGAGAAATGGTTTCTGATCTGAAAAGGATCTGCTCGCAGATGATCTTCAAATTTTATTTCGTCATTATACATACATATATTCACGGCTATAAATCCCTTGAAGGGGTAGCCGGAGCTAGGGAATTAGATATTCCTCAGCCACTTTTGGAAGTTACGTGGGTCATTATCCCCGAATGAATCAAAGCAAATTTGTTCTCATGGGTTTCAATCACCAAACAACAACCCTAATACTAGGCACGATCTGTAGCCGTTGGACAGAAAACAACTAACTGATGTTTCCAAAGAGCCGATACAAATCTAATTGCAAATAGTGAGAGCCAAGATAAAGATATTATTTGTGGATGAACAACAAATTCGTCACTTTAAATGCAAGCCTAACAAACGAGGTGATTCGAGTACACACTCAGTGTGTGTGCAAAGACAATATGTACTACTCGGATCTTAAGCAACACGACAAAATGAATCTCCGCTCGCGACTGATACGGTCCAATTCAAACAGTGTCTGCGCCATTTTGTTTTGACAAGCGCTATTTCGACTCGCAACCGGCAAACGAATCACGACCCAATTTTGAGCTAGTTAAAGCCGAATTAAAACAATGCTCTGATGAAGTGGAAACATCGGAAATTAAGGGAGGACCAGACACGATTCTGTTTGCCATCGACGTGGTCCCAGAGCGAAGTAACAAATATTTGACGTGTCAATTTTGTGAATGTTGGCGGAGAGTTGCGGTTAATATTCCCGAGCCGCGCCAACCTGTCGGCTTCGCTTACTTTGCCCGAGCGCTGTAATTAAATGATTCAAATAGTACATCTTCAATTTATTAGAGCGGCACGCATTCGGCCGAGACATCGTTATTTATTCAGCAGTCCTGGCTTCATTTCAGACAAGGTTATGCGTTGTTAATAGCCGCATTGTATAAATATAATAGCGATCGAGGTGTGTTGCTCGTCATCGCAGTGTGGCAGCGTGTGGTGTAGTCGTGGAGTGGCTACATCGAAGAGTTTATAAACAAAAAAACACTTCAGCCACTGTTTTCATTGACAACAATACGTTTCGGCCCTCTTGCTTTAAGAGTAACGCTTGGTGTAGAGTATGCCCTTACTTTTCGCGACATATCGATGTAGGGTCTCTCAAGCCAGCATTTTCATTGTGTACTTTTAATTTTGAGTGCACGAAGTACGTAGCCCTCTCGGGAGAATT
The DNA here is from genome assembly GCA_963576735.1 of Bedellia somnulentella. Taxonomy (NCBI): domain Eukaryota; kingdom Metazoa; phylum Arthropoda; class Insecta; order Lepidoptera; family Bedelliidae; genus Bedellia; species Bedellia somnulentella. The sequence goes on along the minus strand of OY755185.1, from coordinate 670,537 downwards.
TGTTTGCGAGGGTAATATTTGTTTCCGCCGTATAATTCACTCGACCGACGTGTTTGCCTCCTAGCAATTAGTTTATTATCTTTGGCCAGAGTATGATGCTCTCAAATTTGTTAAAATTTTGAATTCATGATGTCGTTTGTCAACAATGTTTTGTTTCTTCTGGTTTGTAGTTAAAAGGGGAATGGGATTGGGTGCTAAGTATCTTAATTACTACCTACCTATAGTGATAGCTATAGGTCCCCAAACAGGGTGGTAAGAGCTTCAGAGTTACAATTTCCTCAGCCCCTTTTGGAAGTTAATTAGGGAAAGGATTGTGAAATATATGATTCATGCCAGGTCGCCCTTTAATTAGATAAAAAGCACGGTTATTAATCACAAGCAGTAGCCAGAGCTTAAGAATTTGCATTTCCTTGGCTACTGACGTAGACCAGGATGTCGCGGGTTGAAGTTCTGCTAGTGTTAAATTATTTTTCTTTGATTGATCAGGAGAACAATTCTATGTTTACCCATTATATTTTTTTGATTGAGATAGGCATATTTTTTGTTCTTAAACATACTTTATTTCAAATAATAGTTAACCAGTGATATTTTCTTTGTACGATACCTTTAATACTAACCCATAGTTTACCACCCTGAGTCCCAGGGACTTATCACAGTTTTTAAACAACAAAATTCAATAGCGTTTTTTAACTTTTGGAGTTGCACGGTCCGGTACCTTTCCGCAGCAAGGTACGGGACGCGGTAGAGAGAGGTCGTGCGTGTGCGACATTTGTAAAGGTGAGTTTTGATCCAATGTGAGTTCCGGGGACTCATGGTGGTCTTTTGTGTTACAATAATTATTTTGGTCACTCATTTACTTATTTAATTTTGGCTTCTGCAGCCTCGCAAAATTCAGTCAGAAAACTTGGCACACCTATCTTTTGAATAAATAATTGGCTTCAAAAAGATGATCAAATTGACAGTGAAGACACCGGCGGCAGGCATTCTATAGACTTTGTTTTTAAGCCACATTCTGATGATGATTTATAACCTGCAGTGAAATGTAAAGAAGCTTACAAGACTATAATTACAACACAGCCATGCCCCAAGAGATTCGCACACGTATTCCCTGCATCACTAAAATTGACATGCCTGATCAATCAAGTACATCACAAACAGAAGATTTTTTACCAAGGGATCACCGTAAATATTGTTCTATTTCTATAATTATAAGAAAAGAACCAAGACTCCTTATCTTTACACTATCTGTAAGAAACCAATTTGCCTTACTTGCGCTTAAAAAATATGACAAAAATTATTTAATTTTTAGAATGTTTACCCATTGCACATTTCAAAATTTTATATTGTATCATTATTATTTATATTATTATTATTTTATATTGTATTATTATTTTTTTCATTTCAAAAAGTAAAATTAGTTTTTTAAGGGGAAATCTGATATTTTCGGAGACTAATTATTATAAGATGTAAGGAAACTCGAAAATGTTGCGATTTCAATTAAGTTTTTCCTGAGATGTTCCTACATAAATATTAATTATCGATTTTGCAAACTGGAAAAAAATGAAAAAAAGATAAACATTTAAAATTGTTCTATTTCAAAAATAAAAATGTGAGTCCCTCATGGTGTGGTGTTTAGCGGGATTTTAATAGGGGTGGTAAACTAAGGGCTAAAGAACAATGCGATGTATGTGATTATGTTATGAAGGTCATCTTGCTGAGAAGATTACCGTCTAATGCCGGCTGAGAATGTGACTACAGGTGTCATAAGAGGCTAGTAAGGGTATGCGACCTTATTAAGTGGTTATCGGGCGATGCGGTTGGAGACCCATCACCAACGATACTTTATTTTTACCATCTTGTGTCAACTTCCAAATGTTGCTGAGAGGAGTTTCTAGCTCTAAAGCCCTGGCTACCCCTTTATGGGATTTATGGCCGTGCTTATATTTATGTATGTTGATAAGAAGAATAAAGAAAACGTTTGTTCGGTTTGAATTAAAATATGTAAATTTTCGTTTTTTCTTTCAACTTTTCATTCTTAGGCCCTGCTAGCGCCACCTACATTCAACTAGATAAACGAAAAATACAATTGAAAGAGTCATCTAGTAGCCGATAGACAAATTACTTTAAAAAATATTGTGTAAAAGGTGTAATATAGAGATGCACCGAAATTCGTTAAACATTCGGTATTACCGAAGTTCGGCAGATTTACCGAAGTTCGTATTCGGTCGAATTTCGGTTAGATTTGGCAAATTTAACCAAAGTTCAGCCGAAATTCGGTAGATAATAAATAAATAACAAAATGTACTGAAAAGTAAATATATGAGTAAATAAATAGCTGTGGTAGTCGAGTTTTGATGTTTGTTTTAAATATAAAAGAAACGCATTAATTAAATATTCAAACATAAAAAATACTTTTACAAATAACATAAACGTTCAAGCCGAATATCCCCGAAGGCAGAGGTTCTAATAATTCTGAACATCACGTGACTTTGTCACCTGGTGTTCAGAGTACCCACGTTTTGCATGGACAGTGTACTCACGTGATAGGGGCAGGCCAGTCGCCGTTTTGTACGAATACACTGTCACATGACACATGACACATGACAGTGTATTCGTACAAAACGTGTTTTTAAAAGCAACAATGTAAAACAACCCTTCTGTTATCCATACATACCGAAACTAAGAGCATTCCCTTAGTTCGTTAAAAAATTCTCGTGAGATGGCGCTGTACGTACGTATTATGTCGAAACATTGATGATAAAACTACGAGTTAAGACTTAAGACGCAAACTATCTCGAAAATTACGAAATGAATTAAGTATAATTATTTAAACTACAAAACAACCAAAGACCTTAAAATGATTTGCTTTGCCTAATAACTCAAGTTTGCTCAGTGAACTTGATTGGCCGCATTTTAACATATTATTAGTGGCACTATTCAGGCCATCTGTTGCATTTTTAGTGAAACTCGATGAATAGCCAGCTTGAAAACCCCTCATACTCATAGTGAAGTAAAATAGGGTAGGGATGCGATGAGTGGATCGGTTACGATCGCGCGATTTTTGGATCGATTTGATGGCCGTACGATTATTGATTGATTAGTATTTTGGTTTCCGCACATAGCTCCCGAATGGAACTTTTTTACGTGGGCCCTGGCCATCTTATTCAATCCACCCTAACTCTGCCCAAAATCTTTCAAGTTGTCCTAGGTCTTTTAAAAAGGTTTTTGTACTACCTGTTCTTGTCCTATCTTTTGAGTACGGGCTGTTTAGAGCCTGGCACTCAAACATGACGTGATTTACTGTCTTCTCGGCTTCCATGCATGCTCTGCACAGAGGACTATCTGTTACACCGATGCATCGCGATGTTGTGAAAGTGCTTATTCAATGAGCAATGACCAGTGATGATTCCTGTTATCATTCTTAGGCTTCTCCTGTTTAGTCGAAGTAGTCGTCTTGTTAGTCTTTTATCTATGTCCGGCATCGCTTCTTTTGACTGACGGCATTCAGTTATTTCACGCCAGAGAGAGTTATGTTGTTCTTGTGTGCGTTGCCTCAACCAGGTGCGGTATTGGTTGAAGGGAATTGGTACTATTGGTTCTGGTCCTTCTATTTTGTTGTTGGATCCTCTACGAGCTATCTCATCAGCTGCATCGTTTCCTAGCGAATTGCTGTGTCCTCTTATCCACTGTAGTGTGACTTCATTTGTTTCAGTGACTTTCTCTAATGTTCGGTGACATTGTAGGATTAGTCCGTTATTTGTGGTGTTGCTCTTCAGTGATTGCAGTACCGCTTTGCTGTCTGAGAGTATCTTGATGTTTGTGGTGTTTACCTTTCTTTCCAGTATGGCTGTGGCGGCTAGCAGTATTCCGATGCATTCTGCTTGATACAATGTGTTGTATTGGCCTAGTGTTTTGTATCTCTTGATGTTGAGGTCATGTGAGAAGGCTCCTGCGCCTGTTCCATCTTTTGTCTTCGATCCATCTGTATATATCCGTAATTCATTGGATTTGGAGTAGTCTTTTTGCCGTACGATTATTTGACGAATAGTTACAAAAAAAAAGTTGTAGTGATATTTTGAATTTAAATTTGGTTACAAATAATATGTATATGTATCATACATACCAAAGTTTATGAATAAAAATATATTAATATATTTTGAAAAGAGTGGCAACTGTATTTGGTTACAGATTTTAAAAGAAATATTATAAAATCTGTTTCGGAACTTTGTTAAGACACACAAAAATTTGCATTAATACTGCTTAGTAACTTCAAAACGATTTAATATATTTTTATTGTTGCTATCACAACTTGAAGTTATAGTTAAAAGTTATTGGTTTCTTATTTGGAAGACCAACTGCACGGATAGTAAGAAGACTAAGGTATACCTAACTCGCTCAGCTAAATTCATATCAATCGTAATATGCATTGAAGTCCTACTTTTAGAGAACACCAACACATTGACAGTTGAGTGCGTTCCGTGTTTATTTACCTGGTATCACTGCTTTGTAGTGAAAAGAAACACGAACAATCAAATCAAAAACAAAAACAACCGTTCAACCGTTGGAGAATTTGAATTGTGGAGTGTTTTACCGGAGGTTTCTAAATTTTCTAATAGTCGAATTATATTAACAGTAATAATATAATCTTTTAAAATAATAAAATGCGTTTTATGCCTGGCTGGTAAATATCTGATTTGTGAACGAGACAGTTTTATAATTCAAACATTGAAACCTCCTTTGTGATTTCTATACTGGCCGAAAATAACTAGTCATTTTTAAAAACGAAGAAAACATATTGTGATAAATCTGTGTAAAAAAGACCTAAAACATGACATCTAAAATAGTGTAATTTTATTATTTTTCTGCATTTTGACTTGTATTATATTAAGAATGGCAGATGAAAAGAAAGATGCTATTGACACCGTTCAAGTGGCCCTAAGAATTAGGCCACTGATGCAGTTAGAGATTGATAGAGGATGTGACCAATGTATTGAGGTGGTTCCAGGCGAACCTCAAGTTCAAATTAAAGATCTCGCCTTCACATACAACTATGTTTTCCCTCCACACATTACTCAACAAGAATTTTATGACACCGCGGTGAAAGGACTCATAGAAAAACTGTTTCAAGGTAAGTATCTAATATATTTTCTTATTGATTAGTGTGACCCCTTTCTCCAGTGTGATTTGGGGTACCCAAGTAAATATTCTGGATGTACATTTGTTGGAAAAATTCTTTTTGATTGAATTCTGTTGTTACATTTAATCTTTTTCCACCTGGATCTCCTCAGCTGTTTTTATGCAATATTCAATTTTGTTCCTATCTAAATTTAAATGATCCATGCAACTGACTGTCTACATTTCAATACTAAGTTATCAAAAAAGTGCAATAACTTTTGTAAAACTTTGCATACCGAGTTAGTGGTGATGGAATCATAATTTATTATAGCCATAACTTTGGAAACTTACAATATGACTTAAAAATGATTGTTTTTTAACAGGTTATAATGTAACAATCCTCGCTTATGGACAAACCGGCTCAGGAAAGACGTACACCATGGGCACCAATTATACTGGCTCAGATGGAGACTCCACTAAACTAGGTAACTATTATAAATACCATAATGAAATGCCAATTTATCTTTATTCCTAGAACTTAACATCATCATCTATAGAATCATCCCTCAGTTTCACCATGTCCATCCTGGGTTTGCCAACCCAGACATAGTGTCGGCTTAGAATAACACTACCCCATTTCTACCCATGGGTGATCGTAAGAGGCCACTAAGGGTATAGGGGCCTTTTAAGTGAGTTTTGGGCGATGTTGTTGGAGACCCGTCACCAAATACATTTATTATTACCATCTTTTCCCCAATCAACTTCCAAAAGTGGCTGAAGAATTTCTCTTTCCTAAGCTCTGGCTACCCCGTTAAGGGATTTATAGCTGTGAGTATATGTATGTATGTGTATGTACATGTGGAAAAAAAATGGATGTAATAAAAATAGTATATTTAATAATACTGTAATATTATAACCAATTGATTTGATACAATGTAGATAAAAAAAAAATATGGGTAAAGATTGGGGTATCCATTAATTTAATTTCAAAAAAGAGAGCTCCCCAATTTTTATATGTTTTTGTTATTTGGTTGATCTTTCTATGAAAGCTCTCAGACAAATTATAAATCACTCAATTGTAGATTTTGATGCTTTCACAAGGTGGACAAACATTTGGTTGATCCTGGCTTTCCTAAACATCAGCATTATATTTTTTTTAATATTAAAATAGTAAATACTAGCTGCTGCCCGCAACTTTGTCCGCATCAATTTCTTTTATTTTGATAACGATTAAGAAGTTTTCAAACAAACAACTATGGAATGACCTTCAAAGATGAAAAATATTCCCCATTTTGTTCTACTGATTCTTTGCTCCTATTGGTCGCAGCGTGATGTTATATATAGTCTAAAGCGGCTTCAATAATTGGAGTATCCAACACAAAAATAATTTTTCAATACAAAGAAGTAATTCCTGAGATTAGCATGTTCAAACAAACAAAAAACAAACTCTTTGAATGATTTACTGATTATTAAAACCACTTAAATTACAGGTGTCATACCACTAGCTGTCGCAGATATATTTGACTTTATAGAAATGCATGAAGACAAGTTCAACTTCAAAGTGTCGGTGTCCTTCATGGAGTTGTATCAGGAGCAGTGCTATGATCTATTGTCAGGCAAAGAAAGAGGGCACAGCATCATTGAGATTCGAGAGGATGTCAACAGAGGCGTAGTCTTACCTGGTAATAAATAATAATTATTTTTTTAACTGGTCAGGTTTTAAAGTAACTTATTTCGACTTATAGTTTATATATCTGGGTTTATCCCTGTCACCCTTGATTCAATCAAGAATTTATTTTCAACACACTGCTATCAATCCCATAATAGGAGTTACATGTATTTTATCATGCAATTTTAATTATTGCTTATATCAGTGTACTCAAATGATTTTTATTTATTTCTTCATTTATTTCAGACGTTACCACATCCATATATTTGTTAGTAGACAGTGAAAATTACTTAAACCTATTGTTAGTATTATTATTCTAATTTAGCTTAAATCTTATGGTGTCGTAATTTTGCCGCACTGTTCGCGGTACATTCCCTGTTCCAGTGAATGGTCACCTTTCACTCATTGAGTCATGGTCACCCAGTGAGCCAAAATGGGACAGTCAGAACGTTCAGCAACAGCCCTCACGATGCTGTTGCTACTGGCTCGCATCCATCATGCCATCAACGAGGGCAGTTCGTTTGCGAATTATCCCATAGAAGTCATCAAATTCAAATTCTTTATTTGCATTCCACATGTCATATGATCTTACATAGATAATTAAGTACCAATGTGGACCCTGTAGAGCAAAGCAATAAAAATATAAATATAACTTAAAATTTAAACATAAAAACAAACATAAAAAATAATAATAATCATCGGTTCGCTCTTCCGCGAGCATACCAGATGCACTACAAAAGCGTGACAGCCGCAACAGCAACCTGACGGTGTTGTTGTACTGCACAAGCTTATTAAAAGCTTTTTGTGTATAGTTTGTCCAGAGGCTACTTGTATACATGGTCTGACAAAGCGCTTTAAAAAGCGTGACCTTGACGTCAACTGAGCAGTTGGAGAAACGGCGAATAAGCATATTTCCTCTAATGCACAAAGATCTTCACTCTCGTTCAATGTTAATGTCGTCGCTGAGATTCTCACTTAAGATGTGGCCCAAGTATTTAAAATGAGGTACTTTATGAAGAGGTACGCCATTTAAGCAAATAGGTGGTATTTTTCGCTTCTTCCGTACCCCATTGGAAAACATCATATATTCAGTCTTTTTTATGTTGTATATCAAACCATGAGATTCAGCTTACGACGCACAGATATTCAACATCTTCCTCATTGCGGCTATCGGTGGACTCGGCAGTGCCATATCATCAGCATTTTGAAACTCCCAGAATATTAATCTTAGTTTTTCTATACCCATCTAAATATATCTCATACCATATCAAACCCCCAGGCATAACGGAATGTCCAGTGGCATCCACCGCAGAAACCATGCTGATATTGGAGCGAGGGTCTGTAGGCCGGGTCACGGGTTCCACTGCCATGAACCAAGCTTCTAGTCGGAGCCATGCTGTCTTCACCATTGTCATTGCTAAGGAGAGTCGGACAGACAAGTAAGACTGCTGTTTATTACCAGTAATATTTATAGAGAAAATAAAAAATAAAACATAACACTTTTTGGTCTTGCAAAGCAAAGACAACAAACTATACCCCTTAATTTTAACCTATTGTGTCCCTCTGATTCTTTTGGAATTTGAGTGGGGAAAAGTGTAAAAAAATGAGAGTTGGTAATGTGTTTCAATATGGCTCTTGAATTACTTAGTAAGCCCCTTTATCTTAGTCGACTCATATGAGACAGACATGGTGGACTACCTCCATGTCCGGGTAGGCTTCGACTCTTAATGCTTTAAATTTAACGAAAACATAATTTCTTGCAGGAACTTAGCAACTACGTCAAAGTTTCATTTAGTGGATCTGGCTGGGTCAGAACGAATCAAAAAGACAAAAGCCGTTGGAGAAAGGATGAGAGAAGGAGTCAAAATTAATCAGGTACCGACATGTCCCTTATATCTTTTAGCAATAGGAAATTTTCATATTGTGATCAAACTATTAGTGTTCTTATGAAATCTCTTTCCTCTTACAACCCTAAGCAAGCCTAGCATTACCTTATTACCATTCAAACTCAGTTGCTTTCTCAAATTCGAATTCAAATTGATATATTGCATTCCATAGCTGTTACAAGGTTACTGTAACAGCTATGGAAGGCAATAAATCAATTTTTAATTTGAGGGCGGTTTCTTAGCCGCATTAACTCATATTGGCAATATATGGTAGTAATATATTACATTAAATTACCTAACCATCTCAGGCCCTTATACTCGTTTGATATTACTATAAATATTGTAGAAATTAGACTCAAAGACTAAAAAGTTCATGCCGAATATCTCTGAGGGGATTGGCATTGTCACCTGGTGGTCAGAGTATCCACGTTTTGCTTGGACAGTATACTCACGTGATAGGGGGCAGGCCTATCGCTGTTTTGTACGAATACACTGTCACATGACTAATTACAACTTAGCCATGTGGGTTTGCTCACGATGTTTTCCCTCAACGTTAACAACCGTGACAAGTTAACCACACATAGGTCTTTAGAAAAGACAAATTGGTGTAGGTCCGACCCAGTATTAAAACAGTAGTCGTCTGCACGATAAGCGGTGGTCTACCTACGTCATTTAATATTACATGTAGAAATGATAAGTTGCCGTGTTGTGTCGGCTTAGAATAACACTACCCCATTTCTACCCGTGGGTGATTGTAAGAGGCGACTAACACCTGATTTCTGAATTGAGTATTAAAGCTGAGAACGACCTACGTATCGTTTTGTCTCATTCAGTTGTTAACATTTCAATGCGACAGAACGATACTTAAGTTGTTCTCAGCTGGAATACTCAATTCAGAAATCGGTCGTAAGGGTATAGGGGCTTTTTAAGTGATTTTTGGGCTATGTGGTTGGATACCCGTCACCAAAAACGTTTACTATTATCATCTTTTCCCCAATCAACTTCCAAAAGTAGCTGAGGAATTTATCATTCCTTAGCTCTGGCTACCCCGTTAAGGAATTTATAGCCGTGAGTATATGTATGTATGTATGTAAATGAATATATGTAGTGTAATTTAAATTTTTCAAACTATTTTCAGGGTTTGTTAGCTCTCGGCAACGTGATATCGGCTCTGGGAGATGGTACCGGTTTCATTGGCTACAGAGACAGTAAGCTGACCAGGCTGTTACAAGGTTAGTTTTCAACGTATTAAGACTTTATTTTAAGCTTTTAATCTAATTCTTTATTAATTGTTTAATGTTGTCTTTTGCGCTAACTTCCACGATCTATCTATCTTAGATAGTGAGATCCAAAATTGTGGTATAAAAGTGTTATAGTAGTAGTATAAGTAGTTGATGCACAGTGGGATGTACTGCCCAGATTTATCTGCTCCTGAACAGTTTGAAATATCTATAAATATGAAATATATATATTATAAATATATTTTATCTTAGCATGGCTCTGAAGGCTATTAAGGAAATGTATTTTAATAAAGTTTGTGATGAGCATAAATTATTGTTTCTTAAGTCTCAGGTCTTATTCATATGTGGTTATATAATATTAAAATTATTGTTGAGTGAATGATGAAAATGAGGATTCACGGACATTAATAACTAAATAACATTTTTATTATAAAAAAAAAAACGATTTCAGATAAGCTTATGAAATTTAGAACACATATGTATCTCGCAAGTCTTAATATATTAGCCAAATTAGATAATATAAGTTTTACTAAGATTGGGGCTTTATCTGCGTACCCACCGGAAGAAATGGGGTAGTGCTATTCTAAGCCGACACAACACAGCATTTTCTTTTTTAATTTATTTATTTGATTATCATTACTAGACAGTCTGGGTGGCAACTCGCTGACGCTGATGGTGGCTTGCGTGTCCCCGGCTGACTACAATTTGGACGAGAGTGTGTCCACGCTGAGATATGCGGATCGAGCTAGAAGAATCAGGAACAAACCGGTTATCAATCAGGACGCTAAGGCTGCTGAGATTTTGAGGTGAATCCTTATATATTAACCTTTCACGTCCCGCCGGCTCCCAGAGCAGCCAGAAGTAAAAGTACCGTCAAACCCCGATGGCTCCCCGTGGAGCCGCCGATGGCCAGCTTACCGTGTTCGAATTAACACCTTATTTCTTTTATTTTAAGAGTTAAATTACGTTTAGCCAAACGCAAATAATTCGATTGTTCCCGAGTTTTGACGGTATTTGTCCTTCGCTAGTGCTCGGGAAGTCACAGATTAAACGAGAGGGGGTGGATTTTGTGAAACAGCCTGTGTCGCGATGCTAAGAGCTAGAAAATTGGTTCAGGTATCAAATTGAAGGTCTCCATCTGAAGTTTTACCGAAAACTCATACATTTTCCATAACTGGATTAGTAAAATTGTTAGCGATTTATAAATTGTCGAAATTGGCCCATAGAATTTGCTGGAGTAAAAGCGCGCGCAAATGTGTCAGTCACGAGATTGAATTGATTCGCTCGAGAGCGTTTTTCAATGTTGGATTTGAACCTAAAAAAAAATTAGTTCACGCGGACGTAGTCGCGGGCAAAATGCTAGTAACTTTCCACGTTTTGCCCCCTGGTTGCGTATCTTTAGCGAACAATCATAATGCATACAAAGTTAGACATTTACAACGACAATCTTGCAAATTGCTACACAAAGGTCGTTAAAGATACGTAATCAGGGGCCAGTTGCCGGGTAGCTACCGCCTGATCGGAATAAGCTAAGTAAATTTATTTAGTTCAGCGATGTAATTTTCGGTTTATAGTACTTACATACATATACTCACGGCTATAAATCCCTAGAAGGGGTACCCAGAGCTAAGGAATTAGAAATTCCTCAGCCACTTTTGGAAAGTTGAGTGCGGAAAAGATGGTAAAGTAAAGGTTGTTGGTGATGGTCTCCAACCGCATCGCCCAAAAATCCCTTAAAAGCCCCAATACCGTTAGTCGCCTCTTACGTACACCCATCGGTAGAAACGGGGTAGTGCTATTCTAAGCCTATACGGTTTATAGTACTGGGGTGTAATTTAATGCGCCGGCTTCCCGGCAACCGCAATGTGTGACTCAATAACCTTATTTAATTTACTCTAAACTTGTATCCTTTTTACGGTCTTTTGTCGGTAAGGCGATATTTTAAATAGTTTGTGTGTGAAGCTACGTAGTTAGAGGCTTAGCATAGCACCACCCCATTTCTGCACGTTGGGACTTTTTAAGTGTTTTTTGGGCGATGCGGTTGGAAATACGTTAATAATCTTATATCTCCACTCAGTTTTCAAAATTGGCCGAGGAATTATTAATGCCGAAGTTCTAGCTAATCCTCTTAGGGATATATAGCAGCAATATAGTGCATATGTGTATGTATGTATATACTTAAAAAACTCTTCACTTTTCAGATTGAACAATTTAGTAAACGAATTAAGATTACAATTAGTAGGGCGCTCTCCATCGCAGTCTGAACAAAACAATGAACAATTAAAAGAAGAATTAGAAAAGGAAAAGAATAAAAACGCCGAACTTCTCAGGAAACATAGACAATTAACCGAACATCTCAGCAATATGGTTATCGAAAACACTAACCTTTGCGAAAAGGCGCTACTCGCAGAAGCGGCTAAAGATAAAATTGAGAGGAAATTAAATGAATTGACAGAACAATGTAATCAGACCATAGAGACTCTTAACACCAGCGATCAAAATGAGGACGGTCAGAAGACGTCCGCGATAGATTACTTGAAAGAGATCAAGACGAGACTTGAAGACTTGCAAATAGTGACTTTGAAATCGAGAGAGGAGATGCTCGATCATGAAATCAAGTCATCGTTCTTGACTGACCACGATGTTGATAAAATGGATGACGATGTTTTGATGACTGAGGATCAAGCTGCGATTGAGGAAGAAAAGAGAGCTATTGGACAGGTAATACTGATATGCTTTGTATTCTGTATAGAGGGATATATTAGACTAAGAGTTACTACAGAATTTTTCTCAACTCAAAGCCGAGATTAATAAAATAACATTTAATGAAACATTTATTTATTTATTTATTTACATAACATAACCATTACAGGCATAGCCCAATGCGATTATATTAAACTTAAACATCTATTAAAATATCTACTACAAAATACCTATCACATTTATTAACATTATTATAATTGAACCTAATAAGTACATACATACTTACATACTTTGGAACTTTCTGATAGAATCAAATTTATAATTTTTAGGTGAGCTATTGCAGTGTTTAATTTCTTCTATTAGTCATTTAACTACAATTTACTACTTTTTGAAAACCGGTGCACTAAAATAATTCATCTTATACCAGGTGGTGCTAAACCAAGAACTCCAAGAACTAAACCGAGCCATGGCAATTAAGGCGTCTGTAGTCCAAGCCATGCTTGCCAATAACAAGGAAATGCTGGAAAGCCATACCAACTTGAGAGAGAATGAGGACAAAATTGAGAAGCTAGAAAAGGAAAGGGATGAGTTGTTGCAACAGTTGAAGCATAACAAGGTATATATAGGATTAACTTACTTACTTACTTATACTCACGCCCATTGTTCCCATTGGGGTAGACAGAGACTATCAATCGCCACTTAGTACGAAATGCCATAAATCCTATTGGGATACACGGATATGTTAGACTACCACTTTAAGTGTTCCTGGAAAACTTCTACAACTTCCATTCAAATTTATCAAATGTAAATGGAAGTCGAACCCGTCTTTTAGACACCTGGCCCTGAAAGCTAATTTTTAAACATAGTAATTATTTCATAGTCACAAGCAGCGAACTATTAAACTATAGAAATGTAACTCGCTAAATTTTGTGTACCTTTTCCCCAAGTGCTCTTGTGGGCGGGGCTTACTCGAAGTATATTTTCGGCATTCAGTACTCAGCGTCACTTTGCATAAGCTTGACGTCGAAACGTCAACACTAAAACACAATTTATTGGTGATTTTTGGAGCCGAAATGACTATTTGTCAAGAGAAATGATGTCGGAGCAGCAATCGTATCCACAATAAATCACATGATGTCCATTTTCACGCGTAAGTATTTTATTTTCGTATTTACAAAATATCTTGTTGTAGCGCATGTAAACAAACAGTGATTGACAGCTGATTGTCAGTGATGATGGCGGACTGGCATCTCTGCCAAACGTGGATGGTTTATGCAACATTTTTCGAATCAACTGATTTTAAATCGTCTTAATTTCTAAACACAATTCAACCTTAATCGGATTCCTATTTTTGTTATAGATTTCCTCATAATGATGCCATTCGAAAAAAATGGATTGCCGCTATACGATTTAAAAGGCGAGATGAACTTTGGGTGCCTCCAAAAACGTCGTTCGTGAGTTCAATCCATTTCATTGAAAGTGATTACCATGAAGTAAAATCCCGAAGAAGATTGCAAAGTACTGCAGTTGTAACTTAACGCTCTCTGTCTATGGAGTTTGACGTTCGCAAGCTGCGCGTAAGCTAAGTTTCGGTTAGCGAAATCAGGGTTTATTTTTAGAAAGTAAAAGCGCAGCTTACGATCGTCAAATTCCATAGAAAAAAAAGCGTTAAGTTAATCTGGACGTCTTTAAGGCCAGAGTGAATAGACTACTTCTAGACAGACATGTTCCATCTTAGACCGCATCTGCACGGGATTGTGGTTAAATGTCTTGACTATCAATTGTAAAAAAAAAATCGTTACGTATTTTAGGAGCAGTAAGCTCACAAAAAGACACACAACTTTGTTTTATACTATGTAATTATTGTTTAGTTTTGGTCATATCCACTGCAGGAAATGGACCTAGATGTAAATATATATTTTTATTAAATATTATATTCCTTTTATAAATAAAAAATAACAGTAATTCTTTAGTTTTATTTCATACAAAGTAATTCACACTTTAATACGGGCCACAATTTAAACATATTGCATCATGCATGAAACCATCCAGTAATCGTACCGAATATTGTTACTCTATGGTACCAAACGAAAGTCAAATGACATATGGGGCAGTAATAAAAATGGCCAACCAATCAGCGGGCTAGACAGGCGGCAGATAGCTGTATGTGTGCGTGATCTTGTATCGTGATGTGTCTGGTATGTGTGCGTGATCGCTGAGCCGTTTTCTAGCGATGTTTAGTACCGAAGTTACATTTCTATAGTTTAATAGTTCGCTGGTCACAAGTTTTTTTTTACATTTAGTTAAAAAAAGATAAAACAAATTGTATTCATGGTATAAAAGTGACTATTGTATTTTGTTTCTAGAGAGTGCTACCTACATACTAATATATTTTTTTTGTATACTTCTTATTCTAGCTGTGTAGTGTCGGCTTAGAATAGCACTACTCCATTTCTTTCCGTGAGTGTTGAGGCGACTAAGGGTATTTGGGATTTTAAGTGTTTTTTTAGCGATCCGGTTGGAGACCCATGATCAAAATCTTATATTTTACAATATTTTCTCCATTTAAATTCCAAAAGTGGCTGAGGAATTTTTTATTCCGAAACTCTGGCTACCCCTGTAGCCGTGAGTATATGCATGTACTTCATATTCATACAAATCATCTGAACACTTTTGAAACTTACATACATTTTAATGAGTTGATTCTATAAAAAAATCTCTACAGATGAAAGATCCTACTCACGAAGAGCGTCGCACCAAGGTCTCTTCTCTCGAGCACCAAATATCGGAGCTCAAGAAGAAATGCCAGATGCAGGCCAACATCATCAAGATTAAGGAGAAGAATGAAGCCAAGATCGCCTCACTTAATGCTGAATTGCATACCATGAAGTTGACCAAGGTATGCTGTGGAATCGTATTAGCTAATTTTAGATACTCTTAAAAATACCCTTAAAGATATACAGTTTCAAGTAACAAAAAAATAGCAACCACAAATAGTAGTAAAAATATAAACAAAAGGAAAAACATATATCAATCGAAATTCTGGTAGGCTTGATAACATTGTATTTCCAAAATTTAATCAGTTTCTGGTTTCTGTCGTCTTTTCTTCTTGATTTCTGGAGATTTAAAATAACACTTTTTAATATCCTTTAATATTTTTGAACCTTGCTCAAAGCAGCCGAGAATATTATATTGCCAATTTATCAAAAATGAAATTTAAATTTTATGGTATGTGATGTTAATATAAAGATTTTTCCTTTGCTTTGCCCACACGGATATTAGTGTCCAATTGTATAATTGTAAGTATGAAATTTGTATAGTTCAATTAATTATAATTAGTCTGCCAGTGATTTTTGCTCTCCACATTCTCGAATTTTAAGTTTATATACCTGGTGTACCACTACCAGAAAAAGAGGTTATTCTATCCTTTTGTGACTACCATTAACTGAGCATCTTTAATAGGATTTTCAAATTGCATTGCTTAAATAATTTAAAGTACATCAATCTTGAATAATCGCGGCAATTCGTGTCCTTATATTCTTGATATTAACTACCAATTTCATATACCCCAGGTGAAAATAATAAAACGAATGCGCGAAGAAAGCGAAAAGTTCCGCAAATGGAAGGCTGACAACGAGCGCGCGATGTTACGACTCAAGAACGAAGACCGGAAACGGGCCACAGCGATGGCTAAAATGGAATCGCTTCATGCTAAGCAACAGAATGTGCTGAAACGGAAGATGGAGGAGGCTGTTGCTGTTAATAAGAGGCTTAAGGTTTGTGTAATTGTCAAGAGAATTGTCTGCTGTGTAGTGTCGGCGTAGAATAGCACTACCCCATTTCTTCCGGTGGGTGTACGTGAGAGGCGACTATCGGTATTGGGGCTTTTAAGGGATTTTTGGGCGATGCAGTTGGAGACCCATCACCAACATCCTTTATTTAACCATCTTTTACCCACGTAACTTCCAAAAGTGGCTGAGGAATTTTGTAATTCCTTAGCTCTGGCTACCCCCTATAGGGATTTATAGCCGTGAGTATATGTATGTATGTAATTGTCAAGAAAATGTGCCAGTGAAGGGCTCTAGGTCGGTTAGCTGGAAGACGAGTGGACGCGTTGGTTGTGTAATGTGGCTCTCTTCTACGCATTAGCATTAGTTTCCACTTATAGATGCGGCACAAGTCAAATGTTTAGATCGATCGGGTTTGAAGGTGACACTTTTATGTGCATGTACTCGCTGTCAATTCTGGACTTCGAAGTTTAAAATAGGTATATAAGTTTTCAATAATAATTTCAAATGTTTATTTAGTTGAAAAGACCTAATTCCCCCTAAAGAGCTTAAATAAATGCCGAATGACAAAACTCTTTGGTTTACCCGTCCGTATGTTATAACAATCAATTTCCCTTATTATGCTTTTTAAACTTAAATAGTATTGCAGTGTAGTGTCGGCTTAGAATAGCACTATCCCTTTTCTTCCGGTGGGTGTACGTAAGCGGCTAACGGCATTGGGGCTTTTTAAGGGATTTTTGGGCGATGCGGTTGGAGACCCATCACCAACAACCTTTATTTTACCATCCTTTCCCCACGCAACTTCCAAAAGTGGCTGAGGAATTTCTAATTCGTTAGCTCTGGCTACCCCTTCTAGGGATTTATAGCCGTGAGTATATGTATGTATGTAAACTTAAATAAGATATAAACTGTGAATCGCTACTTGCTACTATGAAACCGTTCATGTAATCGGGCAGGTCCGACTCGTTTTTATGTCTGCATCTTATCACTTATTGTTAATCACACGAACGTTCACAGGACGCGCTAGACAAGCAGAAAGTCTCCCAAGTAAAACGCAACGCAAAGGGCAATCTGAAGGTGGGAGCCATACAGCAATACATCGAACAAGAACTGGAAGTGCATCTCAGTATTGTAGAGGCGGAGAAATCCTTGGAAGAGCTCATGGAGTACAGGTAAGCCTATGAAACAGCATATTTATGAGAATGGATGGATTCGTCATCAAATGCCTCTTATATGCCGACGATCAAGTGCTACTTGCATCATCGGTGGAAGAGCTGCAAGAGATGATGAATATTGCATGTGCGTCGTTTGAAAGAAAAGGACTGAGAGTGAATGTGGATAAAACCAAAACCATGGTTTTCGAGAGAGAGGAGAATATGACTGAATGCGTGATTGAGATCAATGGTAACAAAGTGGAACAAGTGAAAGAGTTCGTATATCTGGGAAGTTTGTTTACTAGGGATGGAAAGTGTGATGAAGACATTGAAAGAAGAGTAAAAAAGGGTAATGCGGTAAATGGAGCACTGGATAGTCAAATGTCTATTCAATCGGTGTCCGAAAAGGCCCGAATGGCTGTGCATGATGCTGTCCTCGTTCCTACGCTTATGTATGGCAGTGAATGTTGGGTGTGGCAGAAGAAGCATGAAAGTAGAGTGAATGCAGTAGAAATGAGATCCCTGAGAAAAGTGTGTAATGTAAGGTTATGTGATCGTGTGAGGAATGACGTGATTCGTGAAAGGTGTGGTGTAAAAGATGATATTGTAAGAAAGATAGAAAAAGGAATGTTGAGATGGTTCGGGCACATAGAGAGGATGGATGACAGTAAAGTGGTGAAAGAGATCTATAGAGCCAATGTGGAAGGTAATGTAAGTAGAGGACGACCTCGGAGGACACATTTAGATCAAATAGAAAATGTGCTCAAAAAGGCAGGTGTCCGAAGTACGAAGAATAAAAGAGCATGTATGAAAAGATTGATGGATGTGAATGAAGCTAGAGAGGTTTGCCAGGATCGTACAAAGTGGCGATCGATAGTCTCTGCCTACCCCAATGGGAACTAACGGCGTGAGAATATGTATGTACAATCGTTTGCAATAGAATCCAACAATCATGTAAACAAACCAAATTGTCACGATTACTCCGTAATCACATACATTTGACGATCAATTATGAACATAGTCTGATTGCAACGAACGCACCATTGTTTTCACATTATCTACAACACGATTTAACTTGTATTTATAAGTTAAATTTGTTAAAACATTTGCAACGTAAAAATTTCGAAGTATTTGACAAGCTGTCATCTTAGTTTTTTACTCATCGAACTCTATAAGTCATTGAAAAGTTAGTGTTGTTCGTAATCTGAAGTTATCTTTTATTTATAATTTAATAAATTATTTTAATTTAATATTATTTGAATACAATATTTTTTTTTTTCAAGAGCTTAATATTATTAACCAAAACGGATTGTATCCCATGCCATAAAAATAATAGTCAGTTTTTAAAAATTGACAGGTGGCCATTTCGTTAGAATTGTCATTCACAGTCATTCACTGTTCTGTGGGTTCGCTGTGCATTAGTGTTTTCTGTTTCCGATTTCTACGACTTTGCATTCTCATTTTGGACTTTTGTTTTGCTTTACGATTTGGCTAGACATTTTAGACACGGCAAGCGATGACACAGTGGTTCCATTTATAATTTTGGTCACCGGCGACACTTCTGATAGTGATGATGACGAAGACGAAGATTTAAATTTGTTTAATAAACACTTTTTTTATATATAATCAGTTTTATTTATTATATGGCTTTATTTATTTATTTATTTATTATATTATTATGGCTTATATATTTAATCTATTTAGTCAGTTTTATTTTAGTAACTATATAACTATGGGCCATAGTCTATGACTTAAAATTAAAATATTAAGAAAAATAAATTTAATTAAAATTAAATTAGAACACTATGACATCACTATGGGCATAAACAATACGCTGTCAATGTCAGTCCGCCATATTTGTTTACATGATTGTTGGATTCTATTGCAAACGATTTTATGCTCACTTATCAAAAATGACAAACTCCAATCATTTGTTTCGTGTGAGCGAGACCGAAATAAATTTTAATAGTGGTTAGAAGAGATACACATGATATCGATTTCGATTTGAAGAGTAGACCTATATAAATGTAACAATTTAATATCGTCATTATTTATTACACGAATATTTTCAGAGCCTTGGTAACAGAGCAGCTTGAAAAATTACGGCATAGTTCAAACAATGAAGAAAACCAACAGAAAATTAATGAGCTCGAAAGTGACTTGGCGCTGAGGAAAGCTCAGATATCTGATTTGCAACAGAAAATCATTACTGCTGATCAAGGTAAGGCTTCATTTCAGACTAGAATTAATAGTTATTTGAAAAACATTGACATACTATTTAAGTTGATCTTACTTTGTCCATTCGCACTTGTCAGAAAGAAGTGGTAATTGCATCCCACAAATTCCTTAAAAACCACATATTGATCAGTATTGCTAAACGTGCAAAAATACGTCTTGATAAAATCTTTGTCGTTGTGATTCGTTATTAAAAGGTTCAAGGATCTGGAACTCTCGAGCAGACAAATTTAATTTGTTCAATATTCAATATCCACCTTAGTTAGGTTAGGATATTGTCGGTTGAATCAAATATAAATTGAAAGTAAAATAACATATTCTTCTTACAAATAGACAACAAAAGCCGAACCCAATGGGACAACATCCAGTCGATGCTCGAAGCCAAAGTGGCTCTAAGATGTCTTTTCCAATTGCTGGTCGATTCGAAACGAGATCTTCAGAGTCAGAGCGAGAAGGGCTATCAGTCCCGATACGAGGAAGTGAAAGAGACGCACGATAGGCTGGTCGTGGAGTTTGAGAATTCCAAGGCTGAGTTTCAGCGACAACTTGCTACTTTTAAGATGCAGAGTGAGCAGAAGGTAAGGATTATCTTTATTTTTTTGTGGCGATTATTTGGACAAGACTCGGAATAAATTTACACCTCTTTAAAATTTTCATTTCATTTCATTTATTTTTGCAATCCATAAAGTTGTATACAGCTGTGATATCATTTTACATTAGTATTTATGGACCCTGTCGGGTATAGCAAAATGGAAGAGAGGATTAAACAATTATCTTATCAATCTGTCATTAATAATTATTAATTATATCCATCATAGTAAGTATTAGAATAGAAATGTCAAGTCATAGTTATAATACGATTTATTCCACTTATGTCATAGTAATCATTTTATAAATGTCAAATCTAAATATTTTATTATATATATATATTATTTTTATTATTTTATAACACTTATTTACTTCCACATTTTATTAAAACCGACTTCCACCTTGCTGTTGAAATGGCTAATGAAACAAACATATTTTATTTATATATTGAGCCAAGCTTTTTATAGGTTTTTTTAAATTGAAATTCTTGCATATATATTTGATAAAAACAATTAGGGCTGAAATTCGCATGCACCCTGATGGACTCCGAGCAGACCTGAAGGTCGCTCTTCAAGCCGAGAACGATAATAAGCATACGTATCTATTCTAACCATATTAACATTTATTTCTATCTCACTCGACAAAACGAATATTCGGATTTTAAAATTTATTAAACAATAATAATATTGGCGACAACAACAACTACGGAGGTATCGTTGGATTCGTCGCATATCACCATGTATACTCACTTATCAAAACTGTCAAAATACGAATATTCGTTTTGTCGAGTGAGATAGAAATAATTAGCTAACAAGTCCGTTTAAGTGATTCAACGGGATACACTTTCAAAGGGCACTGTTTCTCCCCTCTATTTTGTATGAAACCACGCCGTTTCTTAGCACTATAGTTCATCCGATCTAGCTTAGGTACAATCCTTTGCCCCGCCAGGGCGGGCCTCGGCTGCCCCTAACACATAAAGTCATGGTGAAGCCGCACAGGCCGCAAGGCCAGCAGCAACCAATCCATTCGAAAAAAAAAACTAGTTCATTCCTCTGTTCCTTATCCAGATCGCTGCCCTAGTTTCTCTACAACGAGGCACGAGACCCAATCAACCAGAAAGAGGTGATGCTTGTCAGCATCTGAGGAATGTGGTGCATTCGCAGCAGGAGCGGCTTGAGCAGTTGGATGAGGAGAACGTACGTATACCTGCACTAGTAGCATGAGGCGTGTGAGAGCGCGTATGTCACACGAGAAGTGAGAAACTGACAGATGGCTCATACCAAATCTGTCAGTATCTTACATAACATACTCGCTATCACACGCCTCATGCTACGGGGACTGCTTGCACACTGCACTGTAGTAGTAGCGACCTTTCAAATTGCAGTGTGACAATTACTTAGAAATCGATGAACCCGGAAACACCAAATAGAATACCTAAAGAATTGATACTACCCAGTAAGGAACGAAATCCTTTATTTTCGTTTCCCCATTGTTGGTGACAAAGATATACCTCTTTTTTTGAGTAAATGTAAAAAAAGAACAAATACTGAACCTACAGTAATCTTCCATTTCTTAAAAAAATTACACGTAATTTAATAAAATGTGTCTTACTTGTTGACAGCTAACAAGAAAACTGGATTATTGGTTTGTTCCTGCGCTGACTGATCTTTCCTATAAGGCGCATAACATAACTTGTTAATTTAATGTTCTCTTATACCAGTGCATATGAATTTGATATTGAGACACCAAAAATATTTTTGATGGATAATCTTAATTGTTGTCGTCGGTTTGAAATTATTAAATCTGTTAATAAATGGTTGCATTTAAAATTGGCCATTTATTGTAGGTAGAATTCCATATTTTCACAGTTGATGTGATGGTGATTATATAGAATCTAACTTGAGGTGGACACTGATATAATTTACCTAAGATTAATTGTTAAAAATACAATATTCTCTATTTAATTATAAAATCTACAAATGCATAATTTGATATCATTATTAAATATCAGAAACAGAATAGGACCAAGATTAGGTCCTTGTGGAACGCCAAATATAGAACCAAATTGATTGGGTTTCACCCCAATACAAAAACTGATAACTCTGTTGCTAAGATAGGATGAAAACCACATTAAAGCTCTTTCCTTTACTCCGAACTGATAATGCAATTTTCTAAGCAATATCTCATTTGATACAATGTCAGAAGCCTTGGCGAAATCTATGTAAATATAGTCAAATTGACGTTCTATCAACTCCCTCCATTAATGGTGTTACGCATAAAGATTGTTCAAAACTGAGCTACCCTGTCTAAACCCTAGTTGATCTGATATTTGTACATTTTTAAATGAGGCTATATCAATAACTGATAGAAAAATGATTCAAATATCTTAGCAAAATCACTAAACAACTGTGTAGCTTTATTAATCCGTACTATTTAAAGGTCATCCCGAATAATATCGTTGAATTGCTCCTTTCTATAACAAAAAATGCGGCAGTTTAAATATTGCTTACAGATCCACTTACATATCTATAGAATGAAACGCGGCGTTCCAGTTCCCGCCCTTTATATCCACGCTCCATGATAGAGTTATTAAATACGTGCTCTTTTAATGTTATCTCCTTGCTTTCCACTGAAAATTATATATCCATCCACCAACCCAGGCGTTTCATCGAGTGTATAACTATACGAAAAAATACCTTTGCACCCACATCTTAAACACCTCAGACACGCGTGTTTATAGCTACAAAACGCACGTCACTGGCGCGTTTTTTAACCGACTTCATAAAGATGTGATATTTTATCGCAATATTAAATCGAGACATTAAAATATCTTAAATTGAAGGTTATATACAATCACTTCCCACAAACTCAAAATGTCGCCGGTGCTAACATAACATACATCTGAAAACAAATGGGTAAAGTTTAGGTGGCACTTAAAAATAATAACTTAAAGACGAGCAAAGTATAGCGTTAAACAATTACAAACAACCCCGATCTAACGATATGAAGTAACGTTTTCCAACAAATAATTTGGTGGCATCATATGAAGTGTTGTGGTCACTGAAAGGGTGCCATAGAAATAATAAATAATAACTTACTTTTAAAGTATTTAGAGGAACACCGCTGTTTGCATCAATCATATCAATTAATAAGAGCTTGAAATTGCCGACTAAAAAGATTAAAAGTTGTACCTAATATTATAAGTAAGAAGATATTCGAGACGCACACAATAATGTGTTCAATAAATATTTTTCCGTCCACTTATAATTTACGATAGATTTTGGTAATTCATTTAATAATACATACATACATATACTCACGGCTATATTTCCCTAGAAGGGGTAGCCAGAGCTAAGGAATTATAAATTCCTCAGCCACTTTTGGAAGTTGAGTGGGGAAAAGATGGTAAAAATAAAGGTATTTGGTGATGGGTCTCCAACCGCATCGCCCAAAAATCCAATAAAAAGCCCCAATACCCTTAGTCGCCTCTTACGACACCGGAACCACATAAAATCAGCAACAAAAAGTACTCTGATAAATAAAGGAAAGAAAAATTTCGACACCGGCGGGGTTCGAACCCGCGACCTCGGGTATACGCCCCCGTCGCTCTGCCAATTGAGCTACAGTGTCAATGGCTTCCAGTTCGAAATTTTTCTATCCTTTGTTTGTTTTTCACTTTTTAAGGAACTTTCGGAAGTAGGGAACGCAAACACACCCGAGGTCGCGGGCTTGACCCCCGCCGGTGTCAAAATATTTCTTTCCTTTATTTATTTTTTGTTTATTAGTAATTAATAATCCCTACATGAGGAAAATCATATTTATATTAACAGAAAAAGCTGGCCGAAGAATTAGAGCAACTCCGAGCACCCAAGAACAAAAAGAAGAATCACTCGAATAAAGAGAATGGTGATAGAAAAGCGGAGTACATCGAGCCGAGTGATGATGATGACTTGGATGATGAAGACCACGATGATGACCCCGATTGGAGAGCCACGCCGCTTATTAAGAGGATTAAAGTGAGTATATTCGTGTATATTTTGAGAGGTAGATTATTAAAAATGCTATGAATGTCCTATTAGTTTGCTATTTTTCAGGAAAAAAATACATTTAAATAAAATAATGCAAACAAATCATTCCTCTTTTTTGAAGCATAATTCAGTTCTAATAGTAGGGGAGGCAAAGCGGGTATTTTTGAAGTGACTCGAGAGTGTCAGATTATTATATAGGAGATTATAATCCTTGTACCCATTAATGTACCTCTACTGAGTGTGAACTCTTCATATAGCGGGTTATGCTGTGGAGAATCCGTCAGATTAGTAAAATAATATCCATTCTCCGAAAAACTCGAGCGTGTCAGATTAAATAATGGTAGCCTAATTACATTTAGTAGAGTGTATATCTAGATAATCTGACGATTTTGGCGTGGCGTTAAAAAATTAGATGGTGAAGAATCTTCAACCTCTCAATGCGGGTGACGGCAATGTTCCCGCGATGGTGTTTTGGCGTAATATTTGTGCAGGCGTTAAGTCTGAACATTGTTGTTAAATTTCCTTAATAAAATGGCCAGAATAACGATATCCCTTACATAAATCGGCAGATTAATATAAAATGGTTATTAGAAATGTAAATAATACTATAACGCATGAGTATTTCTATACAACAATTTATTTATATTTTTAAAAATGTTTATTACTTTTTTTCCCCCACTAAAATCAAAACTTATAATACACTTTTTTTCATTTTGAAATATAAACTATCAAATGCTATAGGTTTCTACGACGCACGAGCAACTGTAATTTTAGCATCCCGGCCTCCTCTACTATAAATAAATAGACCTTTTGAAATAAAATTCATCAGTCCCAACAGTTCAACACAACTAAATCTATCAGTCTCTATCACAAAGAGTATAGTAACACGTGAACTTGCAGCGTGGGAGACTAACTTAGACTTCTTAAGCTTACCACACTACGCATTTTCTTGCTACCTTTCTCTTTGAACCATATCGTCTAGTATCCACTGAACTAAAAGTTCAACATGTTTGACGACAGCAGCTGTGGCCGAGTGGAAAAGTGACTAGCTTCTCGGTCCGGAGGTCGCGGGTTCGATCCCCGCTGAGAGCAACATTAATGTGATGAGCATAAATGCTTGTTTCTTATTCTTGGGTGTTATTTATATGTTAATTATTTAATATTAAATATATCGTTGAGTTAGTATCCCATATTACAAGTTCTACTTAGTTTGCGGCTAACTGAGCTGTGTATAATATGTCCGTATATTTGTTTCTCGTTCAGGCACAGCGCTCCCGGCTCACAATGAACTTCTCGGACAGCGCGGAGCCGCGCGCCAGCAAGCGCTCCAGCGACGGCTCCCCGCACTGCACCTGCCGCGGCTCCTGCTCCACCAAGATGTGCGGCTGCGTCAAGACGGACAAGGGCTGTGGGAGCAGTTGCCGCTGTCTGCCCTCCATGTGCAGGAACAGACGACATTCCTCTGATGGCGACGATAAGGAGAACCAGGTAACTGCTTTATTAGACACACACACGCCCTTAAAATTTCGTCCTTGTCTCTTCTAACCCCTATAAACATATATTGCTGTTACACTCGCACGCAACAAAGATTTGGATTCTATCAAGTGTGTGTGACACAAGATGTGCGGCTGCGTCAAGATGACGACGACATTCCTCTGATGGCGACGATAAGGAGAACCAGGTAACACTTTACCCACGCCCTTTATTAGACAGCATCCCTTTGATAAGTGTAAGGTGTTAGACTCCTCAGGACGAGAACCTTCTTTACGAACGTCCTTATCACTTCTAACCCCTATAAACAAATATTGACGTTACACTCGCACGCAACAAAGATTCGGATTCTATCGCGTGTGTTCTATGTGGTACAAGATGTGCGGCTGCGTCAAGACGGAATAGGTGGCATTCCTCTGATAGAATAAGGTGATGTATGTAAGAGAATCAGCAGTGATCTGATCACTGTAAAATATCCGAGGATCCTGCTTCACTAAGATGTGCGGCTGCCTCAAAACAGATAAGGGATGTGGGGACAGTTGCCGCTGTCTGTCCGCCTTGTGTAGGAATAGACGGAATTCCTCTGATGGTGATGATAAAGAGAACAAGGTAACTGTAGGCCTATGATTAAATTTTACTTACTTATAGTCACACCCTTTATTAGACAGCATTTCAATGATGCTAAAAACCAGAGATCGAAATTAGATGCATATACCTAAAGCTTGCAGCGGGACATAATAATATGGAGCTGTTACACCCGTATAAATTAAACCAGCTTTGGATTTTGCCGGTTAAGTTTAGTGTTTTTACATGTTCCTTACCTTTAGAACACCGAACTATAAACATTCTCAAGCTGCTAATACAATTGTGGGAGTCATGTTAGAGCGCACACTACCGCGGTCTCACTCGCACATAGCAGCGTCTCACTCATATTCCTACATCGCGTGATGTAAGTGATTATCGAATTATGCATTAAATGGAAAAAGCAGCGGTTCCCACAGTGGTGACCCCTCGAACACACGCTTCCTTCTACTACATTTCTCGATTTACCCTCAATTTCTACCTCTCGCTTACCTCACCACACCACTCATTCAGCAGAGCATCTACAGGCACGCAATCACCGGCCTCACTGCTCACACTGAACTTGGTAATTGGTAATAGGTTACTCCTAGCTTTGATATCTTCTATCGACTAGAAGGGGAGTAATGTGGGAGTCATGTTAGAGCTCACACTATCCGCGGCAAACGTCAAAAAAATGTACAAAAAAAAATAAACTATGATTTTTTGACTGAAGTACTATTGGTAGGCCCCCCATAAAAACATGCGATTAAAAGTTCATTTTATTCTCGTTTATCGTGATTTGGTTTGGTTGTTCTAGCTTGCGTAGTTTATCTAAAATATAAGTTTAAAAAATACCTTGATGATTTGGTAAATGTCAAAAATCTCCAAAACAAAAAAAGATCGGGGGCTGATTTTTGTCACACAGTAACCGTGGCTGAAACCGGTGCACCACCATAAAAATCAGCAAGATCGGCTTCGGGGGCCAATCTTGTTCCCTTAGCCTGCGTGACCCTTTGTGGCCGAGTGTGATTAGCTTCTCGGTCCGGAGGATGCGGGTTTGATCCCCGTTGAGAGCAACATTTATGTGATGAGCATAAATGATTGTTTCTTAGACTTGGGTGTTCTTTATATGTGTATTATATAGTATTAAATATATCGTTGAGTTAGTATCCCATAATACAAGTCTTGCTTAGTTTGGGGCTAACTTGATCTGTGTATAATATATCCGTATAATATTATGTCCCGCTGCAAACTTTAGGTATTTTCTCACACCCAATCCCGATGTAAGGTGAGTGGTAGAAAGTCTCTTCAAGATGAAAACGTTAATTTCTTCTGACCCCCTCACAATTGTATTATGAATAGATGACATTCGTCTAATAATGAAAATAAGTTGAGTAAGTATGAATGCTGGAGGTGTACACTTCAAGTAGAAAACGTGTCTTAACTCTATTCCCCTGATAATTATGGCTTTTTATAAAAAATAATTTTTAACCTACTATTTAATGTTTAACTCACACATTTTCTCTGGTAAGCGCGTCATTAACTGATTGGGCCGTTTCTTTATTTATGTTATATTTGGAAATATAAACGAATAACGTGCCTTTTTAATACCTGACCATCTTTAGTTATACCTGAATTCTACTGAATTCTAGGTATCTGGCGCCGGATACCTGGCAACTAGAATGTTTAAACAAATCACTTAATATATTACTCATCTCTTTCCGAGAGTTTCGTACGAGGCTGCTTAGGGTACAGCCAAAATCATGACCGTTCTTTTATTTTTATATTTTTATTCCGTGTAGTGTCGGCTTAGAATGTCAATACCCTTTTTTACCCACGGGTGTCGTAAAAGACGACTAAGGGTGTGGGACTTTTTAAAGTGGTTTTTGGGCGATGCGGTGTGAGACCCATCACTAACTCCACATTATTTTTACCATCTTGTCCCCTATCAACTTCCAAAGGTGGCTGCGGAGTTTCTCCCTTCTTGAGATTTATAGCCGTGAGTATATGTATGTATGTATTCCGTGTTAATTTCCATAATTGATTGTAGTGTTAAATCTCTAGCTCAGGCTACCCCTTTTGATGTAAAGACGTGAGTTTTAGTTGGTAGTGAGACGACATGAGTACCGATGGCTTTTCTACTCTTGGGTTTTTTGACAACGACGTGATAGCTCAGTGGGTAGAACACCGCTTATCGTGCAAACGACTAGTGTTCTAATCCCGGGTCGGGCCTTCACCATTTGTCTTTTCTTAAGACATATGTGTGGTTAATTTATCATGGTTGTGAACGGTGAGGAAAAACATCGTAAGGAAACACACATGGCTGAGTTATACTTAGTAATGTGACAGTGTATTCGTTCAAAACGGCGATAGGCCTGCCCCCTATCACGTAAGTATACTGTCTATGCAAGACGTGGGTACTCTGACTGAACACCAGGTGACAATGTCAAGTGATGTTCAGAACTATGAGTACCTCTGCCAACCCCTTAAGGAATATTCGGCGTGAACGTTTGAGTCTTTTGAGATGTTTTTGACACAGATAATATATAATAATAATATATATAATAATAATATATATATATAATAATATAATATATATATATATATATATAATATAATAAATATAAAATAATAATATAAGATAATTATCATGCTAAAATGATATTAAGATGTGTCTCAATTTTTTCACTGCAGATGTCGAACGGAGAACCTGGACCTTTGGACTCCACCCCATCTTACTTTGACCAGCGGTAAGTTTCCTTTATTACATTCGTAATTTACAGCAAGCAATAAAATCAATCAATAAATTTATTTTAAGCATAAAGTTAAATAAATCAATAAATTTTATTAAGCATAAAGTTATTTATTATAAAGCAAGTATGGTACTCGAAGGTTTGGTGGTGTATTTTACAAATAATTATAGTAATTTCATCGAGAGGAGTTAACTATGAGAATAAATTATGATTGGTGCTTTACTAACTACCTAAAATCTTTTATCAGAAAATATGCAAAATCTCTACCTACGGAGAGTGTCAATACTATTATAATATGTGTATATTACTGACCGTATAATTATTATATTTATATATTGGTCGCAGTCGGATGGTATAATCCGCCGTTTTACATTACGGCTAGCCGTTATCTAAAACAGCGTCCTTTTGTAATGCGGCGGCTCAAGCATTAGCCGGATTGTTATTGCCATACGTTCTTCGATAAGGCGGCCCACGTTTAGCCGCATCGTACTTATACTCGGGTGCGCTTTTTCTTACATAACTTTTTAAGCCCCATCATCGGAGGTCCGAAAATATTTCGCATACCATTTAAAATCATAATGGTTAGTCTTCATAAAAAAAATAAGTTCCGCTTGGGTGGGTCGGGGGGCGAAAGCCCCCTGCAGGGGAAGAAAAGCTAGGTCACATTTAGCTAGGTTAGGTTAGGTTATGTATAAAACGAGCGAGCGAAGCGCAGCGGAGCGAGCACCTTTAAAGTATTATCTGTATTTTAAATCTGTATTGAAATTATTTCTCAAAGTCACTGTTAACCGACATATTTATAACGTTTTCATAGTTTAATTCACTCAAAACTTGACAATTTAACAACCCACTCGCCATTGTTGCTGTTATATCAGGTAGCGCTACGAGTTTTAAGAATCGGAACTAAAAACTTTCAAAGTGGCGGCTAATCTCTCGCTTTTATACATTATGGCTAGCCGTATTGAATGACATATGGCGCCGAATGCAAACCGGTGGTTTTATATCTAGCCGCATTCAATCCGGCTAATGCTTGAACCGCCGCTTTACAAAACGGCGCTGTTTAGATAGCGGCTAGCCGTAATGTAAAACGGCGGATTATAAAATCCGACTGCGACATATTCATATTGATTACCAGTCCATTTACCAAGGAACGCTTCGGTAATGATAATATGTAAGTTTACAGTCATTTGGATGCATGCTCTTAGTGTGGCTTAGAATTTGGCATAATTGCACACCTGGCTAACCTGACTTTGGTGACATCAAAAAAATTCAACATTAAGCGCATACGGCGGCGGCCCGGCGGGCTCAGTGTGTACTGCGCTTTACCTAACCGACAACTGTATTAGTATCAAAATTAATTCATTAATTTCTCTATTACGGCCAGACCCATTTACTATCTTTCAATTATGCAAAATTGACAGTAGCAAGCGTATACACAGAGTAGGTTTTAAGCGATATTTTATTAACTTATAACTGCTAGGTTATCGGACGCCCCAACAGAGTCCCCGCTGAGACAACTAACTGCCAACTTGAAACACCCGTCCAACGAGAGAATTCTCACTGAAACATCCACCAACAAAGACCTATTCCCTATCAACCAACGGATACGCAAAGACAAGATTGTAAAACCAGACAAAACGGCCCAGAGATGGATGTTTGCCTTGTTACTGTATAACTCGTGTTTGGCTCCCATGTCGAGTTATTGTGCTAACAATATTATACAGTATGGAATGGACGTCGCCAACTATAATGTGATATCGACTATCGGCAAATACCTTCTCAAGGAGGTTTTTATTGTTAACCCTTATTTGGTTAGCTAAGTCGGACGAACAAGAATTAGCTCATTTGTTGATTCTTGTTTGTTCTGTAAGCAATATCGTGAACGGTATAGCCAAAATGACATCTTTTAAATTTGTGTCTAAAAATTGGTAGGATACCAACAGGTATACTCTTCGAAAGACAACGATGATTTCGTTTATACCTCTTGTAACTTGTTTTATAATTTACTGATACTTTGCATTCGCCACCTCCAAGGTCAAACGAAGGTTATTAAAAAAGTTTAGTGTTGTATTCAGTAGTTGATAAAACCAACAACGATAACTACGGAGGTGGTGGAAAAATGTATGTTTATCGGAGTGACATGACATTCGGAAAAAACTCATGTTGTATTCTGTACGATACTAATATAAGCTTGAGAAAGTAAAGATATAGCGTTACGATGCGGTTTTCAGTTCAAGCTTTCTAGCGTTTAAAGATGTCATTTTGTCTCCGCTCAGAGTTGCGTACTATTCTATTGCGAACTATGCTCTTACGTTATATTTTTCCCTATAGGCGCAACAAGAAGTTCGCTTTCTATAGAAATATCTCAAATATCTGGCATATATTTAAGAGAAGAGAGTCGTTTTGAGAAAACAATAGTTGAAGGCGAAGTAAGTGCATAGTTCTGCATGGCTTATTCGTATTGTAGCATTAGAAGTTGATAGAAATTTATGAACACATATAACTAGTTGCATTTATTTCACTGTATATCCAAGTCTGTCAATTATTAGATTGCTCACTAGCTTTGCAGAACTATGTATTACGTATTTAGTTGTAATTCAGTTGATTCATAACTTATTGTATTTTTTATTTCAGAGGGCACCTTGACTCTACTTATGTTAAAAAGAAAAAAAGCTATTTCTTTCCAAAGGAGGAGACCAA
The DNA here is from genome assembly GCA_963576735.1 of Bedellia somnulentella. Taxonomy (NCBI): domain Eukaryota; kingdom Metazoa; phylum Arthropoda; class Insecta; order Lepidoptera; family Bedelliidae; genus Bedellia; species Bedellia somnulentella. The sequence continues at coordinate 638,625 of OY755185.1, read as the reverse complement.
TGGCAAACCAGACCAAATTAAGGTAAATATATATAAATGATGAACATTAGTATAAGAAGCTTTAATTATTTTTGAACATTTGGATATTTAGCGAATGGATATATTGTATTAAATAACACGCCATATATTTCATTCATTCTCACATACACACATAATATATTATACTCACGGCTATAAATCCCTAGAAGGGATTATAGATATATTAATTTATATATGTAAGTTAGTAGTTCAGTGTTAAGTATCGTATTTTAAATCATATCTTCACACCTTTCTGTATAGACGAAATTAATACCTTTTATGACTGTCGCGATGTCAAATGTCCCTCGCAATTATCTTCCAATAGTTGTGATACGCAATGTCGGTGATCATGTGAGCTCGAATTTGGCTCGCTTTCAAGATAACACAACATTTTTTCTCACTACTTCCTTGGAATTGCATGAAATATACCCGTATGGACACTAACGATCATGTGTATCTAACTTAGATCATGTATACCTAAGATGTCGCACTCTATACAAATTCAACGCACAAATGTGTTGTGTTTGACAATGAAATACTTAATTTTCTACAATTATCGACCTTATCACGTTCAGTTAAGACCTATTATCTATTGCAAAATGTAGCACGCGGCTGTCAGTGATATACAGATCCACAAACTTTTCTTGGCCGGTAAGAGCGTCGCTGCCATCGATATTAGTTTTGCCAGTAAATAAAAATTAACCATTATTAAGGGCAATAACTCTAAATCATACAGGCAAATTTATTTATATATTGAAACGTCTTAATGAATCAATTTATATAATATTACTTTAATTTATAATTGTTATTTTAATTAAATAAGTTCGTTATAATTATAAATACGATAATTTTAGCAAAACAAATAATAATTTTATATGAATGAATTTTCTTTTTGTATTGAATACTTTAAAGAAAAGCGTTTATTAATAAGCAAAGAAACATAATATAAATGATTGACTTGATAATTTATTATATACACAAAATGATAATCCATTATATAAGTTTTATTTAATTGAGAGCTAACTGACATTGACAGTCTGAAATTACAAAATGGCGACAGTAGTACCAATTCAGCCGTCGGCAAAGAAAAGTTTGTGGATCTGTTACTAATACCATAAAACATTATGTGACGTCTTGTCACGTGATGTATAATTATTTCTTACGAAACGATTAATTTCTTTGGGCCCCCAATACTAAGGAATCGCTAAGTAGGGTTTCTATAATATTTTACATCGGACTATTTTGTTTTTCCTATGGTAATTAACCCTTTATAAGGCAGAGAGGTATGTTACAAATTTCTTTGTGTTTCACTTCTATTTGAAGGTTGGAATTATGGTGTCCTATATATGACTAGAGCCTTATGAAGGGTTAAGACGCCTTCGTTATCATATCATATGTCATATATCGGTTTATGATGTAAGGGCGATAATAATATTATATTTTCTATTTGCAGACTGAGTAGCGGCTGTCAAATCAAGATAGTGTCCTGAGATACAACGTTTTGCTTAGCTTTTATTTAACCACATTGTTATTTTGTAACATCAAAATTATGCACTTGTATTTATTTATGTTACGTATTTTTTCCCTAAACTCTGATATTTAATTCCGTGGGATTCTGACATTCATAAATGTTGCTACTGAAAAATTTTCTTCATCGTAAAAGAAAACTCGAAGGCAATAAAATAAAGTGTGATAATTATGTCAAAAATCTACGGAATTAACAATCAGAGTGTAGAAGTGTTTTGTATTTATATTGTTAACGAGATCACAGCTGTTATATAATAAAGTTTAAATTACTGAAAATAAAAGTAGGAAGGTTTTTAAAATATGCATTATTAACTTTTACAGATAGGCATATAGCTTGCTTTGTTTAACACGTTCGGGAAAACCGTAAAACATATTATTTTCAACTCTGAACAAGTAATCAAACTGATAAAGCAGATTTCAGCCAGGTATTTTAACTCATGTATTCCTTATTAATTTTAAAATGTGACTAATATGTACTAGTTGTCCTTAATTGAATAAAATATTGTATATAAACATTTTATTGGATCTTTTATTGAACATTTTTCTTTAATTATTAATATGAGAATTCATGAATACTCCAGTCAAAATGGACATTACAGTTTACAATAATTCCCAACAAGCTGGATTTTTGTGCAGGCCTTGAAAACGTCATTACAAATGAAATGTCAAAAGTCCCCAGCGATCCCGCTTGTTTTTATTAGAGGTCAAATGTTACTTTGTGTCTTATGCGTTTATCTCTGAAACAACAAGAGCTATCGAAAAATGACAGGCACAGTTTCTTATCTTAAAATTGTCTACAAAAAAGATTGCAATGATTTTCTTCTATGGTGCACTGTTCTCGAATTATGGCTTTTTTAAACATGGAAAATTCGAATATGCACTCATACGTGGCCAGTGGCCATTGAACAAAAAAATGATGTTATCCTCACCAGTGGAATTCGTATTCTACTTGCTACGTATGAAGCTCCAAAAAAATGTATCGATAGACAAGTATACATATTTGAATATTGTGAAAAATACTAGATAGGGCTTTTGACATATAATTTGTGATAATGACGTATTCAGACCTGCACAAGAATCCAGCTTGATGGTAATTAATGCAAACTGGAATCATAACTTTGTCTATTTTGACTGGACTATCATTATGAAGCGAATACCAGTAATACCCTGAAAGTTCAAACTAGTGAGACAACTAAAATTTTTTTTATGGGTCATTACTTTGTTTTTGTTTGGATTTAACAGCTCAGTAGAGATATTTTTATTGTGGATGTTAAAAACCGTATTTGTACTGCACCTTGTACCGGGTAGCAATAACCCGCGCAATCTTCAAGAGTTTATAAATCAACTAGCGGCATAAGCACTTAAAAAAACACAACCAACCGCAAACAAAGAATACTATTCCACCCACGATTTGCATTCGCTGGTCTAAACGTAAGTGTACTTTAACATAAATCAAAAATGTGGCTTCGGTGCGTTGTGGTGACCCCTGAGGGAGACTGACTCCTAATAATGGCGTTTATTGAAGAATTTAAGCTGCTTCTCATTTCTTTTCGCTACCGAAAGTAAAAGAAAAAACAAGTTTTTTTTCGTTTACTCAAGATGCCGTGGTTGCAATTTAAGCAGTAATTTCTGACCTGTTGACTCAAGACTGGATAAAGTATTTTAAAATTTACGTAAAAAGTAATACAAATAACGTTAATATTTATAAATGTTATTTGTCTCAAATCTTATCGAGTGACTCACTGAATGTCCAGTGAGAGCCAAATAGCTATTTGGTTTATGTACATCCAATTTAATGCGAACAATTTTGTATTTAATAATTCGATCATATATACCAAAGATGCCACACTCCATACAAATACAACGCAAAAAAGTGGACCGCGACAATGACAATTAAATATTTATTTTTCTACAATTATCAACCTTACCGCGTTTTCTTAAGACCTATTATTTATTGCATGATCTAGCACGCGACTGTCAGTGAAACAGTGCTTTCCATATAAAAAAGCACTGTTTAGCCGGGCCGTTTTTCGTGCTTCCTTAGTGCATCTTTGGATTATATGATCGACAATTTAATATCACTAATTCTGTTTAAAATACGCAAAGGTTCTTAAATTCTTGACGATTCTGAAGTGACAAATATTTTACAAGTTGGTGAAAAGGTTTTTGGACAACCTATGAGTTGGTGAAAAGGTTTTTGGATTACCTCCGTACCACCTGGGGGTATCGGTGTACGGCGGCAGGTCAGTTGTCATAATTAGGTAAGGTATACTATGTATGTACGTTTCAAATGTACCTTATTAACAGACTATCATGGTATAATATTTGGTTATCGTAATAATCTGTTGTTTATTTAAGAGATTTTCCTATGATCTGTCGTGATGCTTGAATTTAATAACTATATTTTATGAAACCCTTTAACGAAATTTTTAATGCATTCCTGTTGAAATAACTGAGTAAACAATAAAAAAGTTCTAATTTATAAAAAAGATGGAGACACTTAGAAAGCAACGAATTATACTGGATTTCATTTTGAAATTTCGTGCAATCGAGTTAAGCTGTTTGTATCTCGAGATATCGGAAGATATAACAGAAGAAATACTCACATTTTTAACTGCTTTATTAGATGTTGAATTTTCAGAAGCTAAAGTGCACGCTTTTTATGGTCGTGTGAAAAAGATAACAGCAGCATTTCATAATTTTCTGGTTTCAATTGCTGATTTAGCTACCAAAGAATCATCCAATTTTGTTAACGCCGAGTCAAAACTTTTGATACTGTGTTTGATTAATAAAAATATAGAACAACAGTCACAGAAACAAAACATATTAAAAAATACATTGTTAAAATATTCAGGCGTCGAAGAAGTAGACGAAAAGTTAGCCGAGAAATTCGATTCATACGTTGCGCTTCTATCACAACTTAAACGGGAATGCGTTTTATTACAGAAACAACATGAAATAAAAGAATTCATTGTTAAACAAATGGATATATCCATGAAACGTTTCCAAGAAATTATTACATTTGTCCACTCTTACTTCTCGCAGGTGCTTGGTGACTTGGTAAGATAAATGAAATTATGTTTACCATATTTTTAAGACACGATCGTGCATCTGTACAACATAATTTTATAAATGATAAGAAAGTGTAACCATTGTGTGTGGGTATAGATAACAATTATATATCGTAAAACGGGGTAGTCATCGGTCAGAGCCTCGGAATTAATCTGGCACGGCAAATCTCGAACAAAACGGACACGGCCGTACCATCTTTTCTCGAAGTGATTCGCGGTTGTTTCGCCCCCCATATATCTTTGACGTGGACAAAGCTAGTAGTTTAGGTTTTCGGTGAATAATAGTAGGCATTAGAACAAGCTTAAGTTCGAAAATACATGCCAATTGAAATAATAGTAAAGGAGTTAGGGTCTATCAAAGTTAAACTCACTGACTCACTGACCGAGTATCAAAAATGGAAGATACTTCTAGCAGACTTAGAAACTTAAAATTTTGCACCAAGATAGGTCATCATTAGCCACATAATAAAGGAAATATTATAAAACATTAAAAAATAATATACTATAGAAAATAATTTAATATTTGCGGTTTGGCAAGAACATTGTGTATGGATTTTGACTGCATATGTTTAAGTATTTAATTGGTTATGTGGAGGAAAAACGAAGATCTTCCGCCAGGTGCATGCCTGGGGATCAACTGTATTAAGTTGGAACTTGTATATGTAGTAAACATTTTAGAAACTTTGATTGCGTGATGTAGGTTTTGTATGGCAAATCTTGAAGACGAGTGTGACGTAAATTGCTTGGTTACGTGTTGCTGTGGAATGTGATACTTCTTGCACTGTCAGCGTTTTCTATACACAGCGCTTCGCTTATTCGAATCGTATTCGAATATTCAGTATTCAATGCCTCGAGAATTCTCGAGGCACGGAATTTTTTCTCGTCTCGAACCAATGCAAATTTCTCGAGGCTTTTCGAGTTCCAGACTTCTCGAGCAGAAATTATATTGCCAAGTCACTATAATTATATTACAAAGAAAACCATCAATACAATTACAAAATGTTGATTAGTAACTGCAAAATTATTTGAATAGGACTTGGCTTCTATGAGATCACAAATTTTTTTACGATGGAAAGAATGCATCTCGAGTCTTGTCATTTTTTACGTTCTATACACAGCGCGTCGCTACAGATACATAGAATAGAAAATAATCATATAAATTTAATACATAGACAATAATTAATTCAAATTAATACATAAAGTTCATAATTTATTAAATGAATAAAGCTAAAACTCCATTGTATTGCGATAAATATAGTATATGCGCTCAATAGATGGCGTTGTATCTGTCTGGAATGCGAAAGAAAAGAAAGAAATACACTTACAAAAAATAAATGAGATCCCACCAAAAACATCAAACGTAAAAAATGCCAATGCATCGAGAGAGATGCAGTCTTTCCATCGTAGAAAGTTTTGAGATCCCATAGAAGACAAGTCGTATTCAAATCACTTTGTAGTTATAAATCAACATTTAGTAATTGTATCAATAGTTTTCTTCATATTATAACGACTTGGCAATGAGCACAAATTGAAAGCTGCTTGCTGCCTGGAATAATGTGCAAATGTTACTGACAATACCTGTGATCAGATCTTTTGGTAATGTGTGGATCATGATGGTACCGACTACCTCACCATACCGACTACATCCTCCAATACAATAATTAAGAATACCTAGCGGCCAATCGCTTTATGAAAGTAAATGAACCGGGAGTACACTAACACTAGTGTTTGCGTACACACTTGTGCACTATAATTTATGTCCTGCGCAGTTAACTAGTCTTGGATAAGACTTACTGCCGTTGCCGAAATTCGGTTGGGACGACACGAATAAACCAAATAACATTAATCTTGTGATATTAACGTTTAGTAAACATTAGTATCAGAAGAGAAGAAGAAAGTTACCGCATGCGTAAGTAAACATTGTTTACGCATGCGGTAACTTTCAATTCCTCCAAATATGCCGTTTTATCTGTTTCTTCTTGTGCTCATTGCCAAGTAGGGTTTCTGTTTTCTCGAACTATTTGAGTTTTCGAGGTACGAGTATTCTCGAGGCGGACTTCTCGAGTCTCTAAGAGAAAACTCATAGATACGGTAAAAAAATAGGTCAAGTGCGAGATGGACTCGCGCAACGGGGGTTCCGTACAAACCTGTAGGTATATAAGTAAAAGTTCACCCATCACGACATTTATCAAAAATATTTTTTATTATATGATGTAACTAAAAACTTACGGTGCTCAAGTTTTCTTTATCTGTACTATAAGACGTTATTTCCTACAAAATTTCAAGATTCTAAGTTCACTGGAAGTAGCCCGTAGGTTTTGATTCCCGTGCGAGTTTCGAAAATTTGCGGCCTAAATGGCTGTATCTTTTGATTAGCTTAGGAGTTTCATTTTTTGATGACAGTAGACCTGAGTATTATATTTCAGTTTGATAGCTCCACGCGTTCGTGAAAAAAATGGTCTTGACAGACGGACAACAAAGTGATTCTATAAGGGTTCCATTTTCTTCTTTTGAGTTACGGAACCCCTTGAAAAAGTGTTATTATTAACATAGAATCACTTCGATTAGTAACAACAACTTACAGTCAATAGATAACCTATAAGGTTAAATTTGCATCAGTTTTGTAACAAGTATCTAGTTGTTAAAAAATATTTTTAGTTATTTGATTATAATTCTAATTTCTGAACTTATATTGAAAAAGACAATTGTTGAAATATGATCTACAACTTTACTTACATAGTATTTAATTTTACAAAAACAGAAGAGATCATTTTCGCTACGCTTTAAAAAAATCAGTGCGTCGGTCGAACGACTCGTCTGACAGTCGGTTTCTTATTTTGGTAACTATTTGGTGGCGTATACCAAGGAATGCAAAATTCGACGAACTTGGGGAAGAATTTACACGATAAAACATAGTAATATCTTATTCGAATATTCAGTATTCAATGCCTCTAGAATTATCGAGGCACGGTATTTTTTTCTCGTCTCGAACCATTGCAAATTTCTCGAGGCTTTTCGAGTTCCAGACTTCTCGAGCAGAAATTATATTGCCAAGTCACTATAATTATATTACAAAGAAAACTATTGATACAATTACAAAATGTTGATTTATAACTGCAAAATAATTTGAATAGGACTTGGCTTCTATGAGATCTCAAATCTTTTTACGATGGAAAGAATGCATCTCGAGTCTTGTCATCTTTTACGTTTAATGTTTTTGGTGAGATATTTTTTACCCCTTGCTTAAGATTACTAAGTAAAAGGTCTCCAGTTAAAAGTAAGTTTCTTTGGTGATGAGTCTCCAGCCACATCGCCACACCCCCGTGGAAAGTACAAGCTAAAAAACTGTAAGAATAAATATGGGAAGTTTCTTTACTAGGAAAAGAAAGTGTGTCTGGTATTTTATGGTGATTTCAGTCAGTGTTCAAAAAGACTCTAATATGAAGTTAGCGACATATACATTTAAGAGGAGTCTCGCCTCGGTTTTACGCAACAGGCTCTGCCGGGCGTCTCGGCTCGGCTTTGAATCGGTCAGTGCACGATACTATCCTGGTTCTTACGCCGATATCTATCTATACTTATAATAAATCTGTAGAGAGGTCAATTCTGTACATGAAATATGTTTTCAAAATAACTATCAGGTGGTGATTAGGGATCGATACTGATGCCAAAAATGCAATCAGTAAAATTTTTGTCTGTCTGTCTGTCTGTCTGTCTATCTGTCGGTTTGTATGTGCCTTATGGAAACAAAAACTACTCGACGGATTTTGACGAAACTTGGTACAGTCGCCATCAGATATATCGGAGCGGCCGAGGTACTCAAATACTTCTGAGCAGCAATAAATTTCAATAAATTACATACATACATACATACATACATATACTCACGCCATTAGTTCCCATTGGGGTAGGCAGAGACTATTGATCGCCACTTCGCACGATCCTGACAAACCTCTCTAGCTTCGTTTACATCCATCAATCTTTTCATACATGCTCTTTTATTCTTCATACTTCGGACGCCAGTCTTTTTGAGCACACTCTCAATTTGGTCCAAGTGTGTTCTCCGTGGTCGTCCTCTACTAACATTACCATCCACACTAGCTCTATAGATCCCTTTTACCAATTTTCTATCATCCATCCTCTCTATGTGCCCAAACCATCTCAACATTCCTTTTTCTATCTTTCTTACAATATCATCTTTCACACCACACTTTTCACGAATAACACTATTTCTCACTCGGTTACATAATCTAACATTACAAATTTTTCTGAGGGACCTCATCTCTACTGCATTCACTCTGCTCTCATGCTTCTTCTGCCACACCCAACATTCGCTTCCATACATAAGCGTAGGAACAAGAACAGCATCATGCACAGCCATTCGGGCTTTTCAGACACCGTTTGACTGATCATTAGGCTATTCATTGCTCCATTTACCGCATTACCCTTTTTCACTCTTCTTTCAATGTCTTCATCACATTTCCCATCCCTTGTAAACAAACTTCCCAGATATACAAACTCCTTCACCTGTTCCACATCCTTACCATCAATCGCAATCACGCATTCTGTCACATCTTCCTGTCTCTCAAAAACCATCGTTTTGGTCTTATCCACATTCACCCTCATTCCCTTTCTTACAAAAGACTCACATGCAATATTCATCATCTCTTGCAACTCTTCTGCCGATGATGCAAGTAGCACTTGATCGTCAGCATACAAGAGGCATTTAATGATGAATCCACCCATCCTTAGTCCATAATCACTTTCACGCAACTCTGTCAAACAGTCATCCATGAACAAATTGAAGAGCCACGGAGAAGCTACACATCCCTGTCGGACACCCCTAGAGATTCCGAACCAGTCAGTGTTTTCCCCGTTTACTCTTACACATGCACTAGAATCCTCATAAAGTGATACCAATGCACGTATAAGTTGACTCCCCAAACCGAACTTGGATAACACCTCCCATAAACACTTTCTTACCACCCTATCATACGCCTTCTCTAAATCAATGAAGGAGCAATACACCTTTTGGTTCTTAGCTAAAAACTTTTCGGTGATGCTCCTTAGAGAGAAGATTTGATCCATACATCCCATTCCTTTCCTAAATCCCGCTTGCACATCCCATATTTTCTCATCAGTTTCATTCATCACTCTTTCAATCAGTACCTTAGCATACAATTTACCAACAATGCTGAGTAAGCTGATGCCGCGGTAGTTTTTAGCCTCTTGGTGTGACCCCTTTCCTTTATATAGAGGCACAATCACCGCCTTGCACCAGTCTCGTGGAACTTTGCCACTCGACCAGCATTTTTGGAAAAGGAAGTGCAACCAAGAAGCCACCAACCCTTTACCAGCCCTCAGCATTTCGATAGTAATCCTATCATACCCTGCCGCCTTCCCTAATTTCATACTTTTCATTGCTTTCATTATTTCTTCCATACTAATCTCGCTGTCACTAAATTCACCCATCTCCCCGTTCCAATCAACATTACTGTCGATTGGCGAAGAAATGGATGCATCCTCTTTCTCAAACAGTCCCTCAAAATAATTCTTCCATACCCGTTTCATGCTACTTTCATCCGTCGCCAATTCACCCTGTTCATCTCTTATTACACTCACTCTCGTGTTTTGGGAAACTCCCTTTTCTTTCCGGATATACTTCCAGAATAACTTTTGGTTATTCCGGAAATTATCAGAAAGTTTCCTCTCACACCACTCTTGCAAATCCCGCTTTTTCTTTTCTATTTTCTTCTTTACCTCGTTCTTAACTCTCTTATATTCATCTTCACTTTTCTGCACTACATCGTCAGTTACACTCGCATCCATCCGTTTACTAGCTTTAATCGCTAGTAAATCTAACCACGCTTTCTTCTTATCACCAACCGCCTCTTTCACAACTTTATCCCACCAACTTGTTGGTGGTCTATTTGACCTTTTACACACTCCACATACTTCCGTCGCACATTCAACCATCGTCGATTTGAGCACATCCCATACTTCTTCTATTTCCATTTCATCCCTCATCTCCACGCAACTTAGTCTATCATCCAATTTCCTCAAGTATTCATCTCTGATATTTTCATCTTCTTGCAGTTTTTCTACTTTTATTCTCGCAAAATCCGTTGTTGACACTTTAGGCCTGTGACGCCAACGCGTGCACAGACCCCTTAATCGTGATATAACGAGAAAGTGATCTGTGCCAACGTTCGTGCCCCTATAGACCCTGGTGTCAACAACTTTTGCTCTCAGCCTTTCATCAACTATCACAAAATCAATCATACTTCTCTCGCTTCCCCTCTGTCTTGTATACATATGGATATCTTTGTGCTTAAACAACGTGTTTGTAACACAAAGATTCCTCTCCAAACATACCTCAATCAATTTCTCACCATTCTCATTTACCCTTTGATCACCAAACTTTCCTAAAACTCTTTCGCAACCGTTGCGTGACACACCAACCCAGCCATTAAAATCTCCTAATTCAATAAATTCTTTACGGTAAATAAGGTCAATAGGATCTGAACATCCAATTCGCCGCAAATATATGAGCAGTGGATTTTCAATTAAATCTGAGCACACAACGACACAATAATATCTGCAAGCACAACTCGTCAAAGTTATCTGCTCAAACAGGGTGATCATAAATATCTGAACATTTAAGGAAAATATACCTTAAAGCACTAGGCATAAAGTTTAAATGTAATCGTACAGATATATTTTTTCATGTTTTATGCGAGAACCGTTGTAGGCTGTTATCGTGTCCGTGAGAGGTCCTGCCTTTTGTGCTATGTTTGTCACTTACTGCCAATCTATGTGTTTCTATATCTATGGTTTGTTTAAAGCTGCCAAATTAAAATACGTACGAATGCTTTGCACTATTTCATCCACTATTGTGTCAATCACCGTGGCCTAGCGCTTTTGTAATTAGAAATCAGAAATATAATTCGTTGCGTCAGGGTTCAAATCCTCACATGTGTTTAACTTTTGTATTTTATTAAGACTTCATGTTCTTTTATTTATTTTTATTTATTAGATTTTTAGATTTTTTGCCCTCATTTAATACAATTATATATATGAATACGTATAATACGTTAGAGAAAACTGCAGGAAAAGGTATAATTTTGTAAAAACTAGTTTATCCTTTTATTTTATTAAAGCTGCATTTATATTAATGTAAAAGTAATAAAATGGCATTCATCTTTTCAAAAATTCTAAGTTATTTTACCTCTTGATGATTTTTGCCGGTGAAAATTATACAACTACAAACCCATTCCTATATTAACACCATGTTCTTACTTGTTTCTATAAAAAAAAAGAATTGGTCGGTGGGGAACGATTTAGTATTTTTTTCTAATAATATATTAACCGTACAACTAGTTGTACGGATTAGTTGGTCAGTGGAGAATACCTCCCAGCAGAAAACTCTTTTTAGTTTTGACATTTGATAAAACTAAATGGTGGTTGTGTAGAAAATGTATTCCAGCGTGCGTACTAAAATAAATAAACAAAGAATTTTAAACTGTATGCTTGGTGCTTTAAGGTATATTTTCTCTTAATGTTCAGATATTTATGATCACCCTGTCTTCAGTGTCATCACTTTGACAAGTTGTGCTTTCAGATATTATTGTGTCGTTGTGAGTACAGATTTAATTGAAAACCGACTGCTCATATATTTGTGGCGAATTGGATGTTCAGATCCTATTGACCTTATTTACCGTAAAGAATTTATTGAAATTTAATGCTGCTCAGAAGTATTTGAGTACCTCGGCCGCTCCGATATATCTGATGGCGACTGTACAATTATTTTTCATACTCCTGGGCAGGTTTTTGTATACTTTCCAGCAGAGTAGTAAAGGGGAATTTTGGGAAATTTTGGGAAAACGGGAGAAGTTACTCCATTTTTTAAGCCTCCGTCGCGTGTGCAGCCTTAATGGTTAAACTTACATAAAAGTCATGTATGACGGAAATATTCTTCATTAAATTATCTAAAAAAAAACATCAACAGTTTATGTCTATCTTATACGGTTGACTCACAATAACACGTGTAATTCCTGATAGCTTAGCAGTTTGGAACATTCTGATTATATTTGTTTACTCTTACGTTTGTAAACCTCTCACTCATCCCTAATTTAAAAAAGGTAACATTATTACCTATTCAATAAAAAAAAGAATCATAGAAATCGGTAGAGAAACACCGAAATTATACATAAAATAAGCCATCGCGCCCGTGACCTAAACCAAATCTTTACTAATTTACATATACTATACTAGATGGCGCCAGTAGTTGCATCCTACATCAAGTAATTTCTGAAATGTTGAAATTTCTGTTGAATTAAATGAAAGGGACTATTTATTGTGATACAGAACTTAAATATTAGTATCATATCTATAATATTTAGCATTTAAGTTGTGCTTAGCTATTTTCTACTGTAACACTTTTGATTTTACAGCGCCATGAACTGCGAATAAGCTTGGAAGATATTCTAAAACACATTTCGAAAAACAATAGAGAGGTCACAGATGAGTATGAAGAGAAAATAAATGGTCTCCTCAATCAATTATATCAGAAAAATATAGAAACTTCTCAAGCTAGAAAAGAAAAAGATATGGAGACTCTAGAGCAGGTAATTTGGTATTTGCTGGGGAAACAAAATGTACATACAAACAACCACAGACTTAGTATTCTCTCTCTCTCGGTACTCTTTATTCTATGCAAACAACATTTGTTTCTGTCTCCTTCGCACGCAACGAATATTCGTAACGTATAGAACAATATTAATATTGGCGCTTTCCAGTCGATGACCGTGTAGTGTCGTCTTAGAATGTCGAAACCCCTTTCTACCCACACGGGTGCCGTAAGCAGCGACTAAGGGCTTTTTTAAGTGGTTTTTGGGCGATGCGGTTGGAGACCCATCACCAACAACCTCTATTTCACCATCTTTTCCCCACGCAACTTTCAAATGTGGCTAAGGAATTTCTAATTCACTAGCTCTGGCTACCCCTCCAAGGGATTTATAGCCGTGAGTATATGTATCTTCTCCCCTATCAACTTCCAAATGTGCCTGAGAAGTTTCTAGCTTTAAAGCTCTAGCTACCCCTTTTTGGGATTTATGGCCGTGAGTATATGTATGTATGAAACCAAAAACAACTACGAAGGTATCGTTGGATTCGCCGAACATCACCAGTATTCTCATGTTTCAAAAATGACAAAATCCGAATATTCGTTTTGTGCGAGCGAGATAGAAATAAATTTTAATAAGGTTTAGAAAATATAATAATGCCTTTTATTTATATCGAAGATGCCGATATACTACAGAAGGGCAAGCACGAGCCGCGTTTAAACTAGTTATCGCGTGGGATAAAGCAGCCATCTCTTACGCACTTACTTAGTATCGTTTACTGCCATCTCATTCTAAACTTTATCGTGTCGATAAAATTGCGCTCGTGCTTGCCCAGCTGATCTGTGCGATATACGCTAGAAGTAATCATATTTATGTAGGTCCTTAGATGGTCTTTTTTATGTGCGATACGCATTCGCATAGGTACCGTGATCATATTACCAATTTATTATTATTTTTAGATTCATTCCAAACAACCCTTATTCGAATAATTAAACGCAATGGCGTTTCTTTAGGGTTTTGTTTTACGTGCTCGCTAAACAACGAGCGTAGATGTTTTCGTCTAAATTTTTAATACTATTTAGAAGCGCATGTCTTATGAGGGTACTCTCTTCGTATCCATATATCCATAAGCAGTTTTTTCTTGTTTAAGTTGAGAAGTCTCACTGACATCTAGTAATTTCACAACGACCTCTTTGATAAGTATTAAACAAACATACACTCACGGCCATAAATCCCAAAAATGGGTAGCTAAAGCTTCAGAGCTAGATACTCCTCAGCCACATTTGGAAGTTGATAGGGGAGAAGATGATAGAAATAAAGTATCGTTGGCGTCATCAACGGCATCGCCCAAAATTCACTTAAAAAGTCCTATACCCTTTGTCGCCTCTTACGACACCCGTGGGTAGAAAGGGGTAGTGACATTTTAAGCCGGCACTACACGGCCATACTAATTTGTATTTGAACGGGTAATTTTCCGCAAGTCGACGTCTTTTGTGCGCCTGTTTTGCGTGATGAAGGGATGGCACTACTCTAGCCATCCCAGCTCACCAAGGAAGTTCAGGATCCCCCTAATATCCTTGAACACCTCAGGGAGCGACCTGGCGTCACCCAGGTGTGTTACCCTGTAATCCGCTACGCCTGTACACTCGAGGAGCACGTGCGCAGCTGTTTCCTCCTTCTCCATGCATGCTCTGCACAAAGGGCTATCTGTAACACCTAAAGTAAACAAGTGTTTGTTAAAAGGGCCATGCCCCGTGAGGGTGGCTGTGATCCAACTAATTTGTTTTTTGTTAAGTTTAAATAGTTTGTTAGTAAGTTTCTTGTTGAACCTGGGTAAAGCTGTTTTGGCTTGACTGCAGCCGCTTTCCGAGGACCAACATGCGTCCCACTTACCTCGTATGGCCTTACGGACTATAGTTTTTAACTGATCGTTTGGTAGAGGCAGACATGGTTCTGGGCCTGTAAACGGGGTATCTGATCCTCTTCTGGCCAATTCGTCTGCTGCATCATTGCCGCGTGATCCGCTGTGTCCTTTGATCCACTGTATGGTAGTTTCATTGGTTTGCCCTATCACCGTTAGGGCTTTGTGACATTCATATATGAGCCCTGATTTGCACTCGTAGCTCATTAGGGCTTGTAGGACTGATTTGCTGTCCGAGAGAATACGAATTGGAAGTTCTCTGATTTTCCTCGCTGTTACTGCTTGGGCGGCGAGTATGATTGCGAAGCATTCTGCCTGAAATATCGAATTCCAGGTGCCCATTGGTCTAGCTATTTTTATCTGCAAGTCTTCGGAGAATACCCCCGCTCCTGTGCCAGATTTAGTTTTAGAGCCGTCTGTAAATATCCTCACTTCCCTTTCATTGAGGCCTTCGTTCGGATTTTCTGTCAGCTGTATTTTGTACTTCTTGTCAAAGAGGTATAGTTTGGGTATCCTGTCGTTCACAGCTGATATTCTAGGTGTCTCTTTTACCATCCTGGTAAGGATTTCGGCGTGAGGGACTTTGTTGGATTTCCATAGTTTGTTTGCATTTAGTCTCACAGCTGAAGCAGTAGCTTCTTGCTTGATGAACAGGTGCAGTGGAGTTAAATTTAGCATTATTTCAAGGGCGGCGGTAGGGGCGGTTCTCATACATCCCGTAGCCGCTCTGCACACCAGTCTCTGAAAGCTTTGTAGTTTGCTTTGCACTGTACTTAGCTCTGTTCGTTGCCACCAGGCAACAGCGCCGTAGCAGAGTATTGGTCGTATCACAGCTGTATACAACCATATGATTATTTTTGGGTTTAGACCCCATCGTTTTCCTATCATGCTTCTGCATTGCCAGAATGCTATGCTGGCCTTCTTGAGTTTGCTCTCAATGTGGCAGCTCCAGTTTAATTTGCTATCAAGGATTACTCCCAGGTATTTTACAGTCGGTGAGAGCGTCAGTCTCTTGTTGAAAAGCTTAGGTAAGTTGTAGTTTTCTATTTTTCGCTTATTGGTGAACATTACAAGCTCGGTTTTGTCCGGATTCACTGTCAGCCCGTGCCTTATGCACCACCTCTCTACTATTCGCAAGGCTGATTGCGTTACGTCACAGACTATACTTGCATATTTACCAGTTATCAGAATAGTAATATCATCAGCATATCCTATCGTGTAGAAATGTCTACTGTTGAGTTCTGAGATAAGGTCGTTCGCCACCAGGTTCCAGAGCAGCGGAGAGAGTACGCCACCCTGCGGACAACCTTTCACTACTTGAACCTTAGTCTGGTCTTCCGACACTATCACTCGGCTTTCAAGCATGTTTCCTATCCAGGTTGATAGCATTGGTGGGACTTGGTGCCTGTTTAAGGCTTCGTGAATGCTATCAAAATTTGTTTTATCAAAGGCTCCTTCGATGTCTAGGAAGCTTCCTAGACAGATGTTTTTATCTTTAATGGCTTCCTCTGCAACACATGTTACTGCATGTAAGGCGGATTCCGTGCCTTTACCAGCGCTGTAGGCGTGCTGGTTGGGATGGAGCGGTATCGTTTTGAGAGCGTTATCTCGTAGTTCTCTATCACACAACCTTTCGAGTGTTTTCAGTAAAAAGGATGAGAGGCTTATTGGTCTGAAGGACTTTGGGTTAGTATAATCAGTTTTTCCGTATTTGGGTATAAACTGCACTTTTACTTCTCGCCATCTACTGGGTATGTATCTAAAGGCTAAGCATGCTCGGAAAATTTCTGCGATCAAGTGTAGGATGGCTTCAATTCCCCATTGCAGTAACCCTGGAAAGACTTTGTCTATTCCTGGGGCTTTAAATGTTTGGAAGCTGGTGATAGCCCACTTGACTTTGTCAAAAGTCACTATCTCTTTCGCGAGTTTCCAATCAGACTCCGTTGGATTAACTGTTAAGTGTCTCCAGTCGTTCCTAGATGTGATTGCACTGTCCGGGAAATGAGTGTCGATGAGTATTCGATGGGATTCTTCGAGTGAACTAGTATAGGTGTTATCCGGTTTTTTTAAAGATCCTATTCCATTATTAGGTTGATTAGAAAGTATCTTTCTTACCCGGTTAGCTTGCTGGAGGCTTTCAATGTTTTCACTGTATTTCCTCCATGTAGTCGATTTTCTGAAGCGAATGCGTTTCTTGTATTCAGATTTTGCTGTTTTATATCGGTCCCAGTCATCTGGTGCTTTGGTGTTCATTGCTCTGTTCAGACATTTCCTGACCTTTGCCCGTAGCTTTTCCAACTCCCGACCCCACCATTGGTCTTTTGTGGATTGGTTAGCAGGGGGTGTGGTTAAGTGACATGCCTCTTCATAGCAGCTGATTAGAGCATTGGTGAGCTGCTCTGTCGTTTCTTCTATTTGGCTGGTGCCTTCTAGTCTGCCTTGTGTGCCCTCTTCTTTGATTTTGTTACTGAGTGAGTTAACAAACAAAGTCCGGTCAGTTTTTCTTGGATTTCTCCGTGGTTCTGGAGTATTTGATGTAGCCTGTAGGTTAAATCGTAACCATCTGTGGTCCGAACAAGACGCCTCCCCTGAGACGTGCCAGCCATCGATAATGGCCTGAGCTCGTGCAGTGGCAAGTGTTAGATCAATGATGGTTCTCGATCTCCTAGTTACAAACGTGGGTTCAGCACCAATATTAATAATATTAAGTTTAGTTGTGAGTAAGTATTCAACAAGATTCTTACCTCTGTTGTTGCTTATCTTCATTCCCCACAGCGGATGATGGGCGTTCGAGTCGGTAGCGACGATGATCTCAAGGTTTTCATCTTCGCAGTAGTCTATCAGTCTTGCTAGATTTTCGGATGGTATCTCCTCATCATCTGGCATGTAGACTGATGCAATGACCAGCTCTTTTGGGTCTTCGGGAATTGTTAGTTTGATTGTGCATAAATCTCTGGAACAAAATTCCACAAGTGGATGTGCAGTTATGTTACGCGAAATATAAATACAGGTTCGTGGTTTATCTTGCATAGTACAATGTATAAGCTTACCTCCAAGATTGGAGAGACCGCGGATACGTTCTCCACTGATCCAGGGCTCTTGGATCAGCGTTATCGAAGTATCCTGCGACAACACCCAACGCCGCACTTGAGCCATCGCGGTTTCACTGTGTTGGGTGTTGATTTGCAGGCAGTTGATATTACTGGAGGGTAACATCGACGGGTGAGGCGCCATCGGAAACCGCGCGTTCCTCCTCCTCAATGTCGAGTGCTTGCATCTTCTCCGCACACTCGGTATACTCTTCTGGAGGGTCTGCCAGCAGAGCCTCCTCCGTCAGTTCCATAACCTCTTGGTCAGGCCGGCCGGAGGAAACCTCTGTCGGAGTCTCCGCTTGCATCGTTGGAGGGCAGAGTTCTTCAGCAACACTAGTGCTGCTTGAAGGCTCCCCCCTCGGTAAGGGATCGCGCCCCGGTGGGTCTCTTAGGAAGCGACCATTGTTGTGCCGGAACAGTACGTAGATTGTCCCTACAGTGAAGGACAGCCTACGACCCCTCGCCATGATCGCAGGGATCAGGCTTTCCGGCACACTGAAGATCAGGAAGGTCGTGTTCTCTTGAACGTCGTTCTTGAGAACACGCCACTTCCGGACCTCAGCCCACTTATTCTGCCAGTCCAGCAACTTCCCCACCCTGCTGCTGTCCTCCCACTTTCCAGGGATGGCTATCCCGCAGCGAATGCGGCGAGGTAGGTCCCTATGTTTCCCTACTTGAAGGCGTTCGCCGGATGGCAAGACCGTGCGACCTATAAATTGGCAAAGCCAATTATAGGTATTCACGTTCTTGCACCACAGGCCAAGATAACCTTGCCCCTTAATAGGCTTCCCTTTAAATTCGAGCGCCTCTTGAGGGACATGTTCAGGCGCTGGAGTTTCACCCTCGCCCAAAACCAAGGAGAAAAATTCCTTAAGGATTTGGTCGAGAATGAAATCCGAGTCGCTCAGGGATAGATACGCGGTATCTACCCCTGTAATTGCTACCAGCAAGTCGGTCTGTGTGACCTCCGCGTAGCTCCGACACGCAGTGCGCCTGTGAGAGTTGTCAAGCTTCGGCTTCTTGGGTGCCTCCTCGACTGGAGACATGCTCACATCGAGGTGCACCCTTTTGGCCGTTGCTGTCTTCCCCCCACTGGTGCCCCGCGGGCCGGAGCCAGCTTTGGTCACAGGGGCAGTCAGATCGCTGTCAGCAGATTTCTCCACTTTTGGCGATCCAGCCGCGTCCTTTTTGGCCGATGCGCTGGCTTTATTTGCCTGAGC
Source organism: Bedellia somnulentella (assembly GCA_963576735.1). Lineage (NCBI taxonomy): Eukaryota > Metazoa > Arthropoda > Insecta > Lepidoptera > Bedelliidae > Bedellia > Bedellia somnulentella. The sequence goes on along the minus strand of OY755185.1, from coordinate 619,152 downwards.
CCTCTTCTTCCTTTCGTAGCCGCTCAGTCTTTTCCTTTTTTTAGATTGTTTCTTCTGACTAACTATCTCCCAAGAGGGATCAAATTGATTCTCTAGGGTGACAGCATTGTCAGAAGAAGAAGAAGTTTTGGTTGGCACTGGATTGGCCAAGGCACCAGTAGTTGGGTTGGACGAGTCCTTACCGCGTACCGGCACCTTAGGCTTACCAGTGCCAGATTTAGTTGGGGCAGTGGAGGGTCCAGTCATCACTCCTTTGGGTAAACCCTTAGGAGGACAGTCCGGAGTAGATAGCCCTTTTGCTGAGGCTGGCTCCGAGGGGAGCATCCATACGTCGGAAGATTTCCCGACGGAGTCACTCCCGCTAGGCCCAGCCTCAGCCCTATTCGTCAAGTCCGTCCGTTGCGCGTCCGTCAGTGAGTCCGTATTCGTAGCTAGGGTCGTTTGGGGATTTGAGTTCTTGCCCCCCCCAGAATACAAGGGGCAGCCTGTCGCTGACGCGACAGGGAGGGATTCTCGACCCGTGTCGATACCCTCCTGGGGTAGTCTACAATTCTCTTTAAAACTCATTAGGGGGAAGGGTTTGGATGAGGGGCTGACGGGAAGCTGTGAATAGGCGCCCTACCCAGTTCCTACCACAGGGAAAAGGTCGGAAGAGAAAAAGATATAGTGTAGAGATATACTACAAAAATAAATATGTAATAGCATAAAATAAATAGACAATATTTATAAGAAGTGGAATATATACTTAAACATAATAAAAGCCCTCCGCAATTGGCTACCTTCGCCACAGGAGTAAGTGGTGCAATCGAACGGGTCCCGTTATTGGCTAGGCATTACCAGGGTGCACGAACGTGGACGTTTGCAGTAGGACGTTTGGTGAGTGTGCTGGATAGTTCACCCGCTGTCTGAACATACACTGGACCGAAATCCCTCACCTTGCACCCCACGGCCATACTAAACATATTTTTTATTTACTAGCATCAATTGAGAATAAACAAGATTAGATCCGAAATCGACACTGTATCGATGAAGAGATCGTTGAAATTGGTTCAAGAAGAAATGAAGTTTTGGGAAAAGAAAAAGATCGACTTCGATCGAATAGAAATGGTTTTGAGCTCATTAAAAGATGAAAAGGAATATGTACTACAACAGCAAAGAATATATAACTCTCGAAGGTAGTATCCCAGTAGTTTTTTTTTACGTCAGTCTTTACATTTATTCATTTATATTTCTAACCAAGACATTCACTTAATTTATTCCTGGGAAGATTACAAATTTTGGTATTAATTCCTAAAATCATGTGGGGACAGCAAATCTATACTGGCCAGTTGACCCTGCTTTGCAAAGACTAGCTGCTTTGTACAGTCGCCATCAGATATATCGGAGCGTCCGAGATACTCAAATGTTTCTGAGCAGCAATAAATTTCAAAAAATTCTTTACGGTAAATAAAGTCAATAAGATTTGAACATCCAATTCGCCACAAATATATGAGCAGTGGGTTTTTAATAAAATCTGAACACACAACGAGACAATAATATCTGAAAGCACAACTCGTCAAAGTTATCTGCTAAGTCAGGGTGATCATAAATATCTGGACATTTAGGGAAAATATACCTTAAAGCACTAAGAATACAGTTTAGAATTTCTTTAAATTACTACGCTGGAATACATTTTCTACACAACCACCATTTGGTTTTATCAATGTCAAAACTAAAAAGAGTTTTCTGCCGGGAGGTAAAACTAGTTATACGGTTAATATATTATTAGAAAAAAATAATTAATTTGTCATGGTTGTTAACGGTGAGGGTAAACATCGTGAGGAAACCCACATGGCTGAGTTGTACTTAGTCATGTGACAGTGTATTCGTACAAAACGGCGATAGGCCTGCCCCCTATCACGTGAGTACACTGTCCATGCAAAACGTGGGTACTCTGAACACCAGGTGACAAAGTCACGTGATGTTCAGAAGTATTAGTACCTCTGCCAACCCCTTCGGGGATATTCGGCGTGAACTTTTATGTTATATGTTATGTTAAGTAGAAAAAAATACTAAATTGTTCCCCACTGACCAACTCTGTTTTAAATGGGTTTGTAGTTTTATAATTTTCACCGGTACAAAAACATCAAGATATAAAATAACTTAGGATTTTTGAAACGTTGTATGCCATTTTTTTACGTTGTACCAGCGTAGCATAAATATAAATGCAGCTTTAATAAAAGCAAAAAAAAAATAGTTTTTACAAAATTATAATTTTATATTCGATTATTATTATTGTTATTTTATATTTATAAATATATTAAATGAGGATAATAAATCTGAAGGTTAATAAATTGAAATAAAAATTATTAAAAAAACAACATGAATTCTTAACAAAATACAAAAAATAAACAAACAGAGGGGAGGATTTGAACCCTGACGCAACGGATTATATTTATGATTTCTAATTACCAAACCGCTAGGCCATGGTGAGTGACACGAAAGTGGATGAAATTTTGCAAAGCATTCTTACCTATTTTAATTTGGCAGCTTTAATATTACCATAGATATAGAAGCACACAGATTGGCAGTAAGTGACAAACGTCATAGCTTAAACGTCATCGAAGGCAGGACCTCTCACGGTCACGATAACAGCCTACAACGGTTTTAGAACAAAACGTGAAACAAAATAATTGACTTATTTTTGTTAATTCTGGTATTTAAGTCCTAACTTTGGTTGTTTTGATAAAGTTATTAATATTTAACAGCGCAGAATCTAAATCAAGTACATATTCTTTGGCAAACATAAAATTTTTAGCCATTTATTATTTATTCACGACTATAAATCCCTTAACGGGGTAGCCAAAGCTTTGGAATGAGAAATTCCTCAGCCACTTTTGTAAGTTGATTGGTAAAAGGATGGTAATAATAAAAAATGTTTTTGGTGACGGGTCTCTAACCAAATCACCCAAAAATCACTTAAAAAGCCCCTATACCCTTAGTCGCCTTTTATGATCACCAACGGGTAGAAATGGAGTAGTGTTATTCTAAGCCGACACTACACGGCAATACCAGTCACTAATAGGCTATTTGACTGTTATAAAAATATACATTTCTTTTATTTCATTAGTCTTAATATTTCTTTTTTGGAGCAATATGTAATAATGCGAGATAAAAATATTGCATTATTTCACTAAAATCCGTCTTCTCAAATAAGTATTTTTGATGCAACTGTCACGTGACTAAAAACGACCGTGATTGGCTTTTTCTAAAATGACGTAGATTGCACATAAACAGACTGTGTATCGCTTCGCTCATTGGTGTTTAATGCGGAATTGACGTCATTTGTGCTTCAGCCGCCATATTATTTAAAGTCGCGTTTTCGCGGCACATTTGAAAATTGCATTTTCTTTTTCGATTTTTTAATAAAATAGCTAATATGAAGACAGAAAAATATTTTTTTAGGGCTCCTTATAAACAAATTAACACCGTAAGATAGTTTTCAAAACTTAGTCAAATAGCCTATTACCAGTCTTATGCCTTATTATAGACTTTAAACCAAAGTTTTCAATGTTAATATATATATTAAATATTACACCTACATTACAATAACAAATACGTGTTTTTTTATCATTTTTAATAGGGCTAGTACGGAATCCGCCATTCTAATGTCGTACTTTTTTTTGGTTTCGCCTTTCGTCTTTGTATTGTCAATATATATACGTAAGTATAGCATAATAAATCTGTGAATATTTGATAAATATATGCAGTGACAGTTATGTGTACCGTTTTTGTAAATTGCCAAATATTTTAATCAAATGTGTCTCTTGTAACAAGACTGTAAAGTTGTTTTTCGCAGATTTATTTCGGTGATTGATTACATCTGTACGATTACATTTAAACTGTATGCCTAGTGCCTTAAGGTATATTTTCCTTAAATGTTCAGATATTTATGATCACCCTAATATATTAAGACTTTAGTTATATATAATCATATGATTGTGTTAATATGTATGCTGTTGGTGTTCCTTAAATAAATAAATAAATAAATAAATAAATCACCCTGACTTAGCAGATAATTTTGACGAGTTGTGCTTTCAGATATTATTGTCTCGTTGTGTGTTCAGATTTTATTAAAAACCCACTGCTCATATATTTGTGGCGAATTGGATGTTCAGATCTTATTGACTTTATTTACCGTAAAGAATTTATTGAAATTTATTGCTGCTCAGAAATATTTGAGTACCTCGGCCGCTCCGATATATCTGATGGCGACTGTACCAATTTATAATTTCTATTTATACTTATCTCGAGAAACATTTACATTCCGCGATGTAGAACTATGAGTGAGAGAGAGTGAGTCCGCTTTAGTGCGCGCTCTAACACAGTACTACCATAATCACGAGACATTTTGACCTGTAGGTGTGGGTACCCATGTTGCCTGTTTCATGATTTGAAGCCATTCCCCTCTGCATCGGAGTCCGACAGAGCTTCCAAGGTTGTTTCTTTTACAGATGCATAGAATTGCCCGGATCAAAGTTGGACTGCTGGGTCCTCATCGGTGACGCACTCAAAGAACGGCTCTTATTTTTGGAGGAGAAAATATTAAATGCTTGCAAAGCATTGTTTACTCATTTCTCTGTAAGAGGTATGTATAACATAAAGTGATTTGTATTAGTATAGAATTACCCTAAGAGAGCACATTCTTAAAGGGAATAAATATCATTGTCAAATAGCCACCTTTTAAGGAACTAATTAGTTTATGCTTTATTATCGGCAGGTTTAAACAGGGTGAAATACCAAGATCCTAGAGGGGACTTCACTTTGGATCCTTACCGGCACTATGGGTATCGATTCAATTACGGGTTAAAGCAGTTTCATATAAACTGTGATGGAGAGCTCAATGAGGTAAATAATTTAACAATCCACCGGCCAATCATCTCATATGGGTCGGAAGCAGACGGTTGCCGCCATTTTCCAGAAATTTTCTTTGCAATTTTAGTTGTTTGTTGTGTTTTTATTTTATTATTAAATTGCTTCATTTTTTCGCAACTGTATTAAAAATAGTCGTTCAGTACACGTGCGGAACCGTCATTGCAACTCGTACCGACTGTAAACCCTTGCCTTCGGCTCGGATTGACATTTGTCGGAACTCTTTGCAATGACAGCCATTCCGCACTTGTAATGAAACCTTTTGGTAATAGTTAATCCAAAGGCAATAATTTTATTTTACGACAATATTAAATTACAGATACCTGAAGATGACATGGTCTTATATCGTAATGATTACGGCAGACACTTAATAGATAAAAACGGCAACAAAATATATAAACGAGAGATGTGTTGTAGTGAATATGAGCTTGACACTAACAATCTTTTCGTTAAACTCACCAAAGATTGCGGTCATTCGGAACGGCCTAATCCGAAATGTGCGTTGGAAATTGACAACCCTATGCGCACATACAAAATGATTCCGAATGCAAAACCGGTGGATATAAAAGGTAATTTCCAACTCAACCCAACTTTCTCGACGAACAAAAACCACAACTCGAAGGGTGGCAGAGCTATTTCTTGCATACGCATGTCCTTTTAACCCCAACTCTCGTGGTTTTAAACAGCTATTTACTCCATACTTTCTCAGTATGGTATCTTTCTAACCGAAGAGTTTTTGATATAAGCACGGGCATGCTACGGCCCCTGTGATTGCGGAAATCTGCAGGGATAGGTATATGTGCTACGGTCAATATCTCTATATTGAGAAGTTACAGCTCCGGCATAGTAGTAATGGTATTCTTTCATACAATAATGATAACACTGTGACGGCACGGACACCGAAATATGTGGATATGACAATAGAAAAAAATTTTCGACGTAGGAAAACAGAGAAAAAAGGGAGGTACTCAAATCGATTGTATGTATGTAAAATGTAACGCGATTTATGTTTTTGTTAGAATTTTAAATGGATTTCAAGGTGGCCCTATTTTCACCTTGGCGTTACGGCGGCAGGCGCCGGAATTGTAACTTCACTGATGTTTGTGTATCGGTCCTACAAATAATTGGTTTATTTATTATTTTATTGCAGGGAAATTGACTAAAACAGAAGCTGACTATTTGTGGCATGAATTTGGTGATATACTGCCGAAAGTTCTGGCCAATGTCAGCAATGAGCAGCCAAGAAATCCGATCCATTACATAGCCCATCAGCTAATCAGACATAGGTAAGGTATACATTTAGTGCCATTTTTGACTTTTTCCCTGATGATGTTTGAGTTGTCGGGGTCTGGAGTTTAATTTAGTGCTTAATGGCCATTTCTAAACATTCATTGGTTTGAGGTGTATTCTTAAAGTGCTAACAGACGATCGAACATGTACGGCGCGCACCAGTGTTCGTGGTACGGGCGCCGTACCAAAAACGAACGTGTGTAGCGTGGTTCGCCGCACATAATTATTATTAATATTGGTGCGGGCTGGTTCGAAGCGCTTGCGGTGCACGGTGCGATGGTGCGCGCCGTACATGTTCGATCGTCTGTTAGCACTTTTACTTACTTCTTCGCTTTAGAATATATAGGAAGATTATCAGACCTAAGGTTATATAGACATTTTCCCACACAACTTCCAAATGTGGTTGAGGAATTTCTAATTCTGAAGTTTGGGTTACCTTTTTAAAAAGTAAGTATATAGCTATGAATTTAGGTATGAGTTTATTTACTATGGATGGAAAATGAGGAAGATATTGAAAAACGATAAATAAAATAACGTGGTAAAGGCACGAATTGCAGTCCTAACGCTGTTGTTAAGCTTATGTTTCTCTGCATTTGTACATACAAACATATACTGACGGCTATAAATCCCTAGAAGGGGTAGCCAGAGCTAAGAAATTCAAAATTCCTCAGCCACGTTTGGAAAGTTGAGTGGGGAAAAGATGGTAAAATAAAGGTTGTTGGTGATGGGTCTCCAACCGCATCGCCCAAAAAATCCCTTAAAAGCCCCGATACCGTTAGTCGCCTTTTACGTACACCAACCGGAAGAAATGGGGTAGTGCTATTCTAAGCCGACACTACACAGCACTTGCATTTGTGTATATTTTTATACGAATGATGGCGATAGGAATGGCAGAAGAGACCAGAATGAATAGGGTGTAGATGTGAACACCAAAATAAATTGTGACATGTTAAGCTAAACCGATTCAAACAATTCTTATTCCCTTTTCTAACTCTTCACTTATTCTTTCTTCTTGTCTAATGTATTCAAACCATCAAGGCATCCCTTTCGCGAACATCGTCCTCATACTAATATTTTTTAAACCCTTACACTTCAGGTGCAAGCCAACACATGAACTAGTAGAGGGCAAGAAGTCGGCAGAGCAATTTAGAAATGACATATTTGATAATCGGATCAAGGTATTGTTTTGATATTTTATTAGCTTATTTATTTATCTGAAATATACAAACGTACATATACTCACTGCCTGCCTCCGTAGTGTCGCGGTTAAGCGCTTGGTTTCAAGTACGGAGGTCTCTGGCTCGATCCCCGGGGGGTGGCAACCTTACAAATTAAGATCTTTGGGCGATGTGGTTGGAGACCCGTCACCAAAAAAAACCTTTTATTTACAATCTTTTCCTCTCTCGATTTCCACAAGTGGCTTAATAAAAGTCGTGAGTAGATTTATGTATGTACCTACATTGGTTGGGTATTGCAGGCTTGAATCACCTGATTATCCGAAAATTAAGATGATTCCGCGCTTCGGAGGGCACGTTAAGCCGTCGGTCCCAGCTACTATTACGATAGTAGCCGTTAGTCTTCCAACCCACAATTGGCCAGCGTGGTGGACTATGGCCCAATCGCCCTATCGCCTTGGTGGGGACATATATGGACTGTAAGGACATATACTCACGGCCAAAAATCCCAAATAGGGGTAGCCAGACCTGGAAACTCCTCAGCCACATTTGAAAGTTGATGGGGACAATCTGGTAAAAATAAAATATTTATAGTTCGTGATGGGTCTCCAACCGCATTGCCCAAAAACCACTTAAATTAGCCCCATTCCCTTAGTCGCCTTTTACGACACCCGTGGGTAGAAAGGGGTAGAGACATTCCAAGCCTGCACTATAAGGAATAAAAAAAAGAGTTGTTTTATTTAAAAAATGTCTTAGCGGAGTCATATTTTATTATGCGTTTGTTGAAGTACTAGTGCAGCTTGATCGGTGGGGTTGAAAACTTTTCAACAATCCTTTATTCCTCCAGCTTTTCCTCTTAACTTCAAATGATCTGAATAATTTTTAATTCTAATCTCTGGATAGCCCTTTTCATGGTAGGTACAATTAACCATGAGTATAGGTTGAAGGGTATGGTATCCACGTCAGTAAAGATTATTTTTTGTGCTGATACAAAAGTCCTTTGAGATGAATATATTCTTTTCTTTCAGCGTTTGCAAGAAGCGTCAAAAGCGTGGAAATCCCGCCACATTGTACCATCCAAAACGTATGGCGATGACTTTGATGATTATGATCCTGTGAGGCAGCTCATAGCAACTAGGGAATTACAACAATATTTTCAGAATATTCTTGACCTATAATATGTTAAATTTATTGTGATAGAACTCATTTTATATTAAAGTATATTTTTGTTATATAATTATTTTTATACTAGTACTATTTACTTTGGGTAGCTACGTAGAATATCCTATTCTCTTTCTAACTCCCATCAAAGCCATTGCCGATTTTAAGTTCGTTCAAGTTTTTTTAATTTAATGCTGGATAACTATAAGTATAGTACGCATATGTTTATGAGGATGCCCTAACCTTTACGGTTACCGTGCCATAATACTCTAACATCAGACAATATTGTGTAGTGGCTTACAATAGCACTACCCCATTTCATCTCGTGGGCGTACGGAAGGAGCGACTAAGAGGATTATGGCTTTTTGAAGTGGTTTTTGGGCGATGCGGTTGGAGGCCCATGAACCGACAACCTTTATTTTACTATCTCATTTTCAACGACCAAGAGTGGCTGAACTATTTCTTATTTTAGAGCTCTGGCTACCCCTTTTAAAGATTATAGCCGTGAGTATATGAATGAATGAAATGAATCGGACAACACTCACAATCCATCCGGGACTGTTAAAACCGGAAAGTTTTGCTCAAAAATATATAGAACAACTCTAGGAAAACAGGACATGATGTAATAAGTGAAATAGAAGAAGAAGAAGAAGAAGAAGAAAGACGTTTATTCGCCATGTGTGGCACAAAAAACATACAAACAAAAAGTAATAATATACATAATAACTATTTAAATAACTTAAAATTAACATAATATTAAATATGAAAAAAAGAGGAATACAAACAACTTAACAAAAACAAACTAATTAATACTTATTCTAAGTCCTTTGCGCCACTGCAACAGCGAATTGGTACTGACTCAGCATTACGTTGTGAATCGTTTGACTCCCAACACTGATTTTCAGTCAGTACCATTGTAGAGTGACAACACAGGCATCACACTAATACACTTTATTATGTAGAACTTTTCAGCTGGACAAGGGACAGTAAATACACATACACATAAATAAATATAGAACATTATTTGCAAACAATTACAATAAAATACACGTATATGACAAAATTTCGATAATACATAAACATAACAGAAGAAATCTTGGCTGGAGGGTAAAATTATGCAAAATAATATATTGATATATTAGAGCAAACACCTACACGCTTCATTTTTCTATAATAAATAAATTTCAAAATATAATATAAACAATAATAAATGTATGCCAAATAAATAAATAATATAAATTTTACTGATGTGCCAGCAAAAACTCCTTCAGCTTACGCTTAAAGGTGTTCCTGCCGAACACATCCCGGATTGGTGGAGGAAGATCGTTCCAGCACTTGGACGCTGCAAACCTGAAAGAACCTCTAAAAGCTGCGGATCGGTGCATTGGCAAGATCGCCCTGACTTTGAACTGATAGCCACTGTTGGACCATTGCAGTTTTTTATACAAATAAGCCGGTGATTCTAGCCTAACAACTCCAAACAACAATGTGGCGAGGTGTAGTCGTCTCCGCGCTTGCATTTTTAGCAGCTTTGCATCGTCCAAGTACGGGGTAACGTGGGAGCGAGGAGGGATTTGAAAGCAAAAACGGGCACATGCGTTTTGCACTCGCTGTATCAATTTCTGTGTACGAGCCAGTATGCAACCCTCATAGACCACATCACAATAGTTTAATCTCGACAATATCAGCGATTCACAAAGGTAGATACGCAAATCCACACTTAGGTAATCGCGTATATTATAAAGAACCTTGAGACGATAGAAGCAGTTACTCACTACTGATGAGATATGGTTTTCGAACCGTAGTTCCCCATCCATCAGCAGGCCAAGGTTGCGAACCTCCTCTACCCTCTCTAGTGGTTGGTCCCTGATAGCTACATCATGGTCCGCAAGAACTTCCAACGTATATTATGAATTTGAGTCTTTGTTCCAAGGACCATAAATTTGCATTTGAGAGGATTAAGGGCTAAACAGTTTTTCTCAGACCAACTTACAATTCTATTTAAATCACTATTTAATTTTTCAACCGTTTCTGAAGTACTTCTCGGCAGACCAGACACATATATTTGGACATCATCGGCATAAATGTGATATCGGCTATTATTGATTTGATTAACCAGATCGGCGGTATAGACTATAAATAAAAGAGAAATGATTCAGACATGACACGTTCTTGTGAAGGGAAACGTTTTTAGAAACCTGCATGGCTGAGTTTAGTAATGCAGCATTGTAATCTGTGTAATGTGTACAAGCAAGGATAGGCCTGCCCCTTATAGCTTGGGTAAACTGATAAAGTTCGGTATGCAAAGTTTAACAAAAGTGATGCTGATTACAAAACCATTTCGAGATATTATGTTTTTAATACGTATTTTCTTGAAATTAAATCAAACAAAGCTAAGATGACCGTTATTTTAACAAAATACTGTAACAGTATTTGACCTTCAGCGTTGTTTCAAAGACAATCGTTTTTGCAGTTTATTAATTAATAAAATATCGAAAATCATAGGTTTGTTTAGTATAATATCCTAATAATTTCATTTGAGATCACTTATTCGTGAAATGTTTTGCAATCAGCAACATTTTTATTAAACATTTCGCTTTATTTGCATGTCGCTACGTGATATTTTCAATCGATGACGTCATTAAGTACAAAAGTTAAACAATCTTTAAAAAATCATAACTTTGCAATAACTCATTTTAAATGAAAAATATTTAAATTAGTCTTTTATTTTCGTGTTTGCTATCGAATAAAAATATTTAATAAATACCAAAAAAAAACTTTGCATACCGAATTATCGAAGATTCAGGACAAATTGTCACGTGATGGTCGCAAAATACCACTCCCACACCTTCGGGACTGGGGTAGAAAGACTATCGATCGCAACTCTGTAAGCTTTGTACAAATTGAAGACTTCAAATATGAATCTTACCCTATAATAAATAAGTACTCTGATGTAGAAATAATTGTAGCGATCTCTACTCTGCAAATTAAGGGGTTGGACCTCATCTGACAGCACTTATGCAAACATCGACAAATGACCTCCACGGCTCCAATGAAAGGCCATTACTCTTTTCATGAAATTTTCCATGACTTGCACAGAGATGTTGCTGTATCTCACCAATAACTCGTTGGATTCCCGATTTGAGCTCAGGAATTGTTTAAGGTTTATTCGCATAAAAAAGTTAAATCGCACCATTTTGGTGGCCAGTTGATCTCAGAATTTCGTGAGAACGTATTGCCGGCGATTTCCGTGGTCTGCTGTTCGAGCTCCCGAATTAGCTAAATCTTGTACGCATCAAGGCGTACTTCTTTAGTCAAAATTTCTTGCATAGTGCTTCGAATAATGTGTGTGTGCTTGTTGAGAACGAGGCAGAGTCGATGTCTTCGGGTTTTCAGCGAGACTCTCGTTTACAGCAGCAATGTTTTCAAAATACTGATCAGTACGTTGACGCAAAGGATTCTCATTACCCATAATCGACCCAGTTTCTTAATTTTTTTCACCAGTTTTCGAATGGTTGACGCTTTAGGCACAGATTACTGAATACTTACCTTTAGGTGTTAGCGAAGTTTGCGAGCGGTTTCAGCGTAACTTTCCCCATTTTGGTATTGAGTTTTCACAGTTATAACGCGTTGTTCTTTCAAAAAGCGCGCCATTTTTATTAATAATCGGAATAAACAGAGGTGACAGCTGGCAAATTTCAGAATTGCCACTTGCATCAGAAAAAAAATATTCCAATTTTAAAAAGTGCACTTTTACCGAGACACTCTTTATAATAATATTGATATGTATTTAATTGCCGTGTAGTGTCGGCTTAGAATAGCACTACCCTGTTTCTACCGATGGGTGTTCGTAGGCGACTAACGGTATTTGGGCTTTTAAGGGATTTTTGGCGATGCGGTTGGAGACCCATCACCAACAACCTTTACTGGACCATTTTTTCCCCACTCAATTTTCCAAAAGTGGCTGAGGAATTTCAAATTCCTTAGCTCTGGCTACCCCTTCTAGGGGTTTGTAGCCGTGAGTATATGTATGTATGTATGTATATGTATTTTATAAGTATTAATTTATTGTATCATATGTTTGTTAATAGTTTATTATTTTTAATTTAATAACTATAACTAGAAAAATATGTATTTATTGTGTAGATTAACGCATAGTTATCAGTTTCACCATGTTGCTGGACATCTATCTCACATGACCTCTATTTATTGACCTCTCCCTTCAAAGGTGGTCTGAAAGAGATCGCTTTTAGTGATAAGACCGCCAATTGTACTGTTTTTGTAAATGTTTCTCCCTTTTGCTGTGCAATAAAGAATTTTCTTTTCTATTCTACCCCCATTTCTTCTCGTAGGTGTATGTAAGAGGCGAGTAAGGATATACGGGTTTTTATTGATTTTGGGCGATAAGGTTGAAGACCCATCACTGACTTTTATTTACAATCTTTTCTCCACTTAACTTCAAAAAGCGGCTGACGAATTACCTACCTACTACCCCTTCTAGGGATTTTATAGCCGTGAGCCGTGATATGTGTTAATGTACTTTTATTTGAAGTATTACTCTCATACTAACGAACTCGAGTGCACACGTTTGAACTATATATTCTATTTCTATTTTAACTCTCAAAACAATTTTCCCTAGCGGGGATCAGGACTTCTGAGGAACAGGCGCATATAATTATATATTTTAACATTTTAGACTAAAAAGTTAGTTATTAAACCAAATTTGTCTCCTTGCTCTTGAACATTTCATATAATTAAAATTAATACAACTTTATCAACTTTTGTATTGTTATAGTATTGACACTAGCTCAAAGAAAAGTCCATTATCTTTTAAAAAGCTGTTGACGTCAGCATCCTCGTTGTTGTAGGAGAGCGATGACATTATTTTAATAATCATCACGGCTTTAACTGGAATTATTTTTACATAGACATAGATTAAAATTATTTTACAATTTATAACATTGAATGGGACTCCCAGAAGACCATGAAAATTCTGAATTAAACTAGATTCTGCGGATAAATTCTACACTAAATCCCGCAAACTGAGCGCAAAAGTAAAGGTATCAAAAAATAATAAAAAAAATAAGTTACAGATATTTATTGTTCAAGCGTCTACAAGATCTATTGAGACACACCCTTAAACAGTTGTATTTCGCAATAAAGCAAATAATAATATAACCTTTATTATGAATAATAAATAAATCAACCAAGCAAACTCGACAGTTTGTGAAAGACTGAACCCCTAATGCCAGATTATTTGGTCAACTAAATGTAATTAATTCATAACAAAAAACCAATTATCTAAAGCTAAAACCTAAGTAGCACTATTTTATCTCCACGCCAATTAAAATATGATGTATGAAAGCAATGACGGAAAGAACAGACAATATTCAAATTAATAAATACGTGTATAATGAAACGTTGGAACAAGAACATATATTTGAGCATAGCTGGAACATGGAAGGGTATACACGGCAAAAACCGACTATTGTCTATCAACCGATATTTATTGATAACTAGTGGTCTGCCCCGGTTTATCACGGATGGTGTTAAATATTTTGACTGTTTACCCCCTACAGTATTTAGCGTGATGATATATATCGTATGTCCTTTTCCTGGTTCTAAGCTACCTCTCCAATTATTTTCAGCCAGATCGGTTCATCTGTTTTCAAGTTATAAATAGTGTATCTAACACGACTTTATTATATATATATAGATATTTTTAATCTCAGTAACATGTCCAAGCTACACTCATCAAAATTGGATATTTAATAACAAAAACCACATACTTCAGAAACCTACTTATTATTTCTTAAAATGAAAACATTTTGTTCACACTAAATATCTGTGCTAAACATGGGAGTAAAATTTGTTCATTTTATCGTACATACAATATATTTGGCGCAACATTCCATTTTGTCATAGAAAAGAAACTTTAATACAAGTTCCGAATATATAACACATAGAAAGTGAGCATTAGAAGAATTTTATACTGATATTCCAATAAGTGAATCAAACTAAAGTTGATAAAAACCATTCTACAATAAATACTTAATTGGACTTTCGAACACAATTTGTTCACTTATACTTTTTGTACACTTATAAGTAGGAAGAAAATATGGATAGAATTGAACACTGCGCTACACAATTAATATTTAATTTCAAAAATACAGTTCGACGATTTAACAGAAGTTTTTTTTTTATTAAATAGCCCATTAAAAAGAAAAGATCATTTTCTATTAATATTGTTTAATGAACATTTTCGATTAACCATTCAAATTTTACTCTAATAGCACATAACTCTATACAATGTACGCAAAAGAAAATAATGTTTAACGGGACTCCTGAAATGCCAGTTTTTATAACAAGTTTACATGCTCAGTAGAAGATATTTCACAAGAACGAAGACCGTTTATTTTAAATCGCGGTTATTTACATTGTAACACATATAATTTATTATGGATATACAATAATTTCAATATTATAAGAATTGCTTTTAGTGAGAGCTTATTTTATGAAGGATTACTTCAATATGTTTTCTTCAATTTCCAGACTCAAATATGTCCAAAGAGATATCAGTATTATTTTAATAACTTGCTAGAAACGATATTCTTATAAACAAAACTATCTTTTTTATTACTTTCAATTTAACAAAAGATCTACAGCTCTTAATGTTTAAAATAGAAAGTAGAAAATATTTTGTTTTGCTTGCATTACAGGTGGCTGGAAAATTTTGGTTTTCTTTCATGTTTTGTTTAGTAGATTTCGATAAAACTATTAATTACTAACGAAACATTTCCGATTTATTTTCATCTAAATAGGGTCTCACTAAAACATATCTTTATTCCTTATAATATTCAGAAGAACAAATGAAGAGATGGCAAGTTGTACCAATATAGGACCATTGGGAAACTTAAAGTCATACGGGCTAAAATAACAATATCAAGTTAATAGCGGACATTCCCTCATATGCCCCTAAGACATAAATATATAATTTTAAATGTTGTAGAATCATTTCGCTAGGTCAATCTGTCAACTATCTACTTCGACACATTTCTTCAGGAATTACTACATAATACAAAATATTTGCATACAGCCTATACATTATATAATTTGAAAATTAAAGGAGTTTGATGGAGTTTTGATTACTAAGGGGAAAGTCGTATTTTGATGAAAGAGAAATTAGGGTGGCTACCCTTATAAAACACTATTATGGATTGCAGTGTTTCCATACTAAACATGTGATAACAATATTGGACGAAATAAAACACACTTATAAAGCATTTCATTAAATACCGCATTATGCTTTATATATTTTAAATTAATATAATTCGACATGGACATGTCCCATACAACTTCAGTCAAAAAAAGTAATTTTGTTCCCTATTTATTATTAAGCTTAATACAAAAGTGATAAAACTCTTTTTTGATTACCTTAAACTTGTATGAAACCTCTTCATGTCGTAAGTAAGAAAACAATAAGTACATTTCTAAGTGAATTTAAAAAAAATTAAAAAAACAAATCATTCAAGTACCACCCAAAACGAACAATATAATTGATATTTTTACATGCTATGTATTAAAATTCAATTAAAAATAGTCCTAGTGAATGACTTAAGTAAAGGTAATGACTATTTAAAATTTAAGTGTGCTCACTTGTTTTTTCTTGATATAATTTTATATATGGCAACCCTGTCCCAGTTCATTGATCTACAAAAAACAAAATGTTGTTAACATATGAACAGTAGAATGAATAATTTAAATTGGCTGCAGTAAAATACCATTAATGTAATGAAATCAATGATAAAATACTTACAACTTTCAGCCAACATAATAGAAAAGTTACAAATATGCTTAGTTTTTTAAAAACTGTGACATTTCTGAATGATTTGAAATTAAACATTTTAAATATATAAGTGTATACAATAATCTCTATAATGAGGGGTTTTCTTTTTGAGAAATAAAAAAACAACCTAGTTTCCTAGAGCTCTGTAGATGGCGTTGATGTAACTACGTTACTTACTTAATTTTTTTCTTCGTGGCCTCAATCGTGTTGCCACAATAATTTCGCCAATGTCAACTTTAAAAACATGTGTCACATCCCCATAGAGTAACTTTTTGGCGAGTAAAAAAAACAAAAAGAATGTTAAATATAAAAATCGTCCTTGTTTATTTACTTTTAAGCTATCTTGGCTTAAACTGATATTTATTTAGACTTTCAAATCAGAACGTTTTTATGTACGTTCCGTTTTACGAAAAACGGTGTGACGTTCCGTTCCTACCAGTAACATAGCGAGTCTGGCGCCATCTATCCTGAGAACAGGGAAGAAGAAAAAAAGAAAAAAAGGAAAACCTCTCATTATATTTTTTTGAATGAATGAATGAATGAACGAATCAATATTGATTGAATCAAGTGTATTATACAAAACTATTTTGACTTCTGAATATTATGCAAATTTCAAGATATAACAAAAGACACAAACACATCACGAAAAAGGACTGGTCTGCTTTGATGTATTCGGAATGGTTTAATAACGGTGGAAAGATGGATTGTGAAATAAAAGTGGGTTTGGCCTGTAATGTTTTTTGAAAGATAGGTCTTTGGTTTCATATACATAATGGTGGTGTATGTGTGAATGTTAAAATTATATTTAGGAGACATATAAGTAAATAAAAAGTAGATGGCACTGCATATGTAAAAAGTGACATGACAAGAAGGCATTTTTTTTCTCTGAAGCACTCAATGTTTACTATGTACTTTTTCTACTATCAAGTCTTCACTATGAAAGTGAAGTTTTAAACAACATCGATTTATCCGTACTATTCACTCACTATTTTACTCATATTAGCAAATGAATTGCTGTGGATGAAATTTCAAGTTTTCCAAAACAGTGATAATGGCTTAATTTTATTTTACAATGCCTAAATGAGGAAGTTTGAAACAGGGCACACACAATCACCTTCCAATCCCCAACTAATATTTTACAATGCCTGTACATAATAAGGCTACACAAGTAAAGATTGAATCCAAGCATTGTACAAGAAAGACTTCAAGTACTCGCCAATGTCATAAAATCATTTTACTTCTGTCATTTAAATGTGTACAAGCACTATAAACCAAAGTCTATGTATCCATGTAACCTATGCAGTGCCATTCTAAGACCAAATATTGTCATAGAGAAAGATGTGTAGAATAGCAACTCCATCTCAATTGTTAACACCATCTGTCAAATCCGGCTGACAGTCAAAGTTTCCAGAGCTGTCCGCGTGCTCCGGGTCAAACTCTCTGTATATTTTGTCTACAAGGCCTTGTCTGAAAATAAACATAAAACATTATGATGGGCTACGACGCTAAAACTTTTTATATGATACTGGAAAAAACAACAAATAATTTAAATCGAAGTATTGCTGAAGAATTAAAGAGAACCAACCTGCCTACACATAGGAAACTAGAAATGACTTTTTCTTTTATTCTTTATTTGTTAGAGCTTTTGTTTGAATCTAATGCTTTTTATTGACTTTCGAAAAATAAGCTGGGGCAAATGATCAATAAAGGATTCCTAGTTCTCCTACATCAACAGCCAGCGATCACTTAAAAATCCAGTTTGCCAAATACACTACTGGCTTGAAGCAAGGGATTATGAGCGGTCATTCAAATAATTTTGAAAGGCTATCTCATAATTTACAATACATATATTTCTAATCTTAATCTACACATTTTCTACATTTTTTCTTAAATTGTTCAGAGACTCAAACATGAAGCGTGAAGAAAAGTATATATCATTCAATTAGCATTATTGGGGATATACCACAAAAACCATTACTTACTAATTATGATAATAAATGTTAATATCCTAATAGTTAATGTTAACATACTAATAGTAAATGTTAATATACTAACTTGGCAGCCAGGCCTCCGCCAGGTGGAAGTCCAGGGATGTTCTCTAACGCCAACTTCTTCAGCACGATCGGGAACTCTAACTCACCTTCCTGGCTGTTTTCGATCAGAGCTGGCAACAAAAAATATTAAATAAGCTATTGCCATTGGCAAATACTAGAAAATATAATCCGAAATATTGTAATTATAAAAGTAATTTAAAGGATTCTGATGATCTACGCAAGTCGTTTCTAACACATGGATCGACTTTCAAAGCTTTCTTGATCAAATCAGAACAGACACACAGAAGTTAAAAACTCAGTTGGTTGTTTTGTTCCCAAGAAGTGAATAAAAGTATTTCAAATATTTCTACAGAATTCATTAAAATGTGAAGCTATTCGACAATTAATTCTCGAAAGGACAGCAATATATTCATCGTTTCTAAGGCAAGGACAGCGTTTGAAAGAGGAACACAGGCTACTTAAATTTGAGTAAAAAGATTGTATGCAATATATGCATACTTATTACTTGGTTACTAATGCACATCAAATGTTCTCTCCTAGGTATTATATAGTCACTCTTACATGGGTACTAATTTGGTTCAAAACCGAACCACAATTTGTAATGAAATGGTAACACAGAGATTTCTATTTCAAACGCGCACGCCTCTAAAGCAATGTCAGCTATTTTAAACATAACATAAAGCTGTATTTCCATTCATAACAATCCTAAACCAATACGAATACAACATTCGAAATTGTGAATGAATTAAGAAAACATTAGTAACATTTAACACGCTCATCGCGGAAGCCCATTTTTGCATCTAGTCAATGTGGCGCAACGAGATCCTAAAGTTCTCGTTGTGATCCACGAGGAATGACGCAACGAGATCCAATAGATCTTGTACGACTTGGTCACTTCAAACCTCAATATTTCTATGAAATTTGGAAAAAATTTTTTTTTTTTGTATGTTCAGGTAGTGGATAAACAGACCTTTCAGTAAGTGTTCTTCGCCTCGAGTTATCTAAAAAAATACTGGAAAAATTTCAAAATGAAAAAAACGAGAACTTTTGGGTCTCGTCCCGCACTAGATAGCTAAAAATTGCGAGTACTCTTAGATCTCGTTTCGCTGATATTGCATAGTATCGATGAAAAAGTAGTGATGGGAAACAATAAGAAAAACAAAATTATCGATACTGAATCATATTATATTAGATAAGAACTAGCAAGTAAGGCATTACAAACTTCTTAATTAACTTTTTTAATGTTTTTCATTAAAACAAGGAAGACATAAAGTTTTATTACATTTCACACAAAAACCCTTAACCTGTTTTGTCTTTTCACTGCACACTCCAGGAACACGTTTTAACACTTTCCGGAACAGAGATGAAGATTTTGGGGATCCATTACTTTCATTTACCGGTTCTTCAGAAGAACTAAAAGAAAGTTCTAATATTTTTCTACTGCGTTTGCGATTCGTCATTCTGATTATAGCGTGATTGACATGCACTCATCGAAAGTTGACACGGCACTAATTAGTTTCTTATCAAGCTTCGCACGAGATTGCAACGGGATCTCTTGGTTCTCGTTTCGCACTAGATGCAAAATTTTACTATTTGGTCGCAACGAGAACTATTAGATCTCGTTCGTTTTCATTCATAAAAATACTACTACCGATGTACCTAATGTCAGAAAATATATTTATCTTACTCTATCAGTAAAGAAACATACAGAAATATCATTTGCCAAAACGGGATGGACATAAGATTTCTCTTGCGCGATACTTGAACGTCACAAACGAGAACTAAAAGATCTCGGTCCGCGTTGAACGTGTTAAAGTGAAGTAGTATAATAGCTGCGTAATCTTATTAGTCCCGCATTCTATGGGCTTCGCGGTATATATTAGCGAGTACAATCGAATTAGCGACACACAGAGGTAAGAGACTGAATGGCATTAACGTCTGTTGCCGAAACCCCTTGGATCAAGAAATAAAAAAACACTTTTCATCTCTATGATATCTGGGATTTTGGCAATGAAACAGTAATGACAATTTCGTGTTCGTTTATTAATAACTTCAAATCTATAAACCTATAAATAAATTTGATAACCAAGTGCTACAAATATATGGTACGAAATATCATTTTTGACTTATTCATAAGATATTTGGTTTTGTTACTTTCTAGTTTGTAGGAACAAAATAATGGCGGAAAGTTATGTCAACTTCGGCAAACCCTTTCTTGAAAGTAGGAAATTAGAATAGCTCTACTCTGACCCATTTCGTCCCGTGGGTTTCATACGAGCCTAGTAGGGTATCGGGGCCATTAAACTGATTATCGGGCGATATGGTTGGAGACCAGTCACCAAGAATTTTGGTATTACAATCTCATTCCATCATTTTTACCGCTCATTTAATTATTGGACTACTCAATTTTTTTTAGAATTGACATTGTATGATAAAATAACCGACTAATATTTTTTTTATTACTGTCTATGTTTTACTATCGCAATAATTATTCAACCGCCATTAAATTAAATAACTGCTCAATATGTTTTTCTACTAATCATAATAACATCTCGAATTTTTAAATAACAGCTCAAAAAATTAGTTCCCTAATGTAAATAACAAAATTAATGGCCCTAGCTAATGTAAACAGTACTTTATAGTAATAAATGATTAATTTTATGAGTAAACAATCCGTGGCCACTAAAAGTGACATTGAAACAATAATAATATCTCTGAAATAGTGACGATTTTGACACCATAAAATGGGAAACTACAGTATAAATATGATTGATTTGAGAGAGGTATGAGGAGAGAAAATGAGAGGTACAGAGTTTTCGATTGAGAGTAAATCTTGAGTAGTGCTACATTAGAGAAAACTATACAAGGGTGACCCCAAAACTTAGTGAATACCCAAATCCTATTTTATCGGGTTTTTCTTGATATCGTCTTATCTCTGATAAACTTCATTTAAATTTCTTCTGATTTTTTATGTTAATAAGATGAACACATAGAAGTTTTATTTCATTGAGTTACATTACATTATAATTATTTATTTTTTTACCTAAATCTTTTAGTTCTGTAAGTATTATGTAATATTTCTATAGGTGAAGATTTGTAAATGGCATTGTGTATTCATAATTAGTATTATATTGTTTGTATTATATTGTAAAATAAAATAAAATAATAAATATATAAAATTGTTTAGGTGGGAAAAGGCTATATTGTATGCTTAATTAAATTAAATTATTATAATCCCATGTTAAAATGATGATCTGTGCTAATTGTTTCATGCAGTCTAGTTAGTTTAAAAATATAGTGGTCTCTTAGTATACTGATTTAAAGAAACTTTAGGTATGTTACTAGTGTACAGTACTATTCAAACCCTACATTATAAAACATTTTCACTCAAGAAAAGTATTTGATATTGTTGTAATTTTATATATGAAACCATTTAACACATAAAATGTGTAAATTTAGTGAAAACACTTCAGCAACAATATTATATTATAACCACCATAACATATTTATCTTAAGAAAACTGTCTTCTAGAAAGTATTCTCCACTAATTTCTTTTTTTAAAACTATTGAATTACTGTGTCCTAGTAAATTAAAAACTAGTTTTGCGAGAGAAACTTCGGTTTTTTCTTAGCTATAGCATGTAAAAGATTAAGAAAGCAACCTGTGAGCCGTTGCCGGATGGTCTCGTCCAGTTCTCGGTCAGCACGCTGAGCTTCTTCTGAGGGTTTGGGAGCAGAAGGGAATACCACCAGAACAATACTCATGTTATCTTTGCTACCCTGTAATGGAAGGCTTTAAGTTAATTTTCTAGTCATAAGGAAAAAAACTGGGAGTATTGTCTTGGAATAGCAATACCCCATTTCTTTCCAAGGGTGTTGTATAAGCTTACTAGGGATTTAAGGCTTCAGTTAATACCACCAGAACAATACTCATGTTATCTTTGCTACCCTGTAATGGAAGGCTTTAAGTTAATTTTCTAGTCATAAGGAAAAAAACTGGGAGTATTGTCTTGGAATAGCAATACCCCATTTCTTTCCAAGGGTGTTGTATAAGCTTACTAGGGATTTAAGGCTTCAGTTATCTACAGTTATAATCTTTGTTACATTATAACTGTAGATAACTGAAGTATAAAAAAATACTCATAAACTTTTATCCTGTGACCAAAGATTTAGATAATTGTGCTGTAGATCTTCCAAACAAAATGAAATAAAGATATAGCATAATAAATTCAACACAGTGACATTAAACATTGAAATGAATAAAAATAAACTAACATTAAAAGAATTGTAAATAGATTTACTCTAAAAATTCAGTAATTGTAACGCCCAATTACTGAATTGAGTATTCAAGCTGAGAACAACTTAAGTATCGTTTTGTTTCATTCAGTTGTTAAGATTTCAATGCGACAGAACGATACTTAAGTTGTTCTCAGCTGGAATACTCAATTCAGAAATCGGGCGTAAGTGACCCTTCTCAATGTTCATTTAAAGAAAAACTCCTGTTGTTTTTTAAGCACAATACACACTGAGCCCTTTGGGCCGTCAACATATGTCAGCCACTTTTTGTTGGTGGTCCAGTTTTCATACATAGGTTAGAAGTAATTTTCTTCCGCCGGGTTGTGTCGCCGGGCAATGTCTGTGGCCCAGGGGGCTCAGTGTGTATTGCACTTTGGATATGGTATGTCTATGGTTTTTAGATTCATTATAACTTCACCACTTGAGAAGCAATAGACTACTAACCTTTATAGCCATTAAAATAATACATCTAGTGTGTGCTCTACTGACACCCAATGTTTTATCAAGACTGTTTAGTTTTGTTAAAGTCATTTAGCTAGGTACGACTCGAGGTTTTGGAACAAGTTGTAGTTGAGCATTAATATTTTTGATGTGTATGAGATGAAAATATCAAATCAAATGAGTATATAATATCAAGTTTAGTATGTACAAATGTTGTATCATGGTGTAAGGTTATTTTTATAGCTACTTTTTATCTTATATATAAATGGTGATTGAATGTTTATGACATTAGAGGGTGTTATTGCACCATACATTCATATATTTTCTGAGAATACATGGCCTAATGAAACATACAATTGAATGATGTTTAGGATGTACTATAACCCTCGTTATAGTGATAGTTTCTAACTATGTATCCACCACCAATACAACAAAGTATTTTAGAACCCACAATACATAAGATGCAAAGTGTATTAATGACATGTGGTACTTTTCTGCCTTATGATTTCTAGTTTTAACTACTAAACAACCAATAAATCAGCAACAATATATATAAACAGGTCAAAGCTTTACAATTACCTTGTATAGACATGTGTCAATTACTTGATTGGTGATGGAAACCAAATCATCTGTCAGTAGTAACAATGAATGTATGTAAGCACATAGACCTTCATTGGTCATTACATCCCAAATGCCATCACAGGCCAGCACTAGAAACTCATCTTCAGACTCATTTCTTTCATGCACAGACACTTCAGGCTCAGGAGAAACTAGCTGCTCACAAGGGCCTCGGTTTTGGTTTTTCTTGTACTCATAGTCACCAAGTGCCCTTGAGACAGCCAAACTTCCATTTACTCTCTGAATCATCACAGATCCACCAGCTTGGACTATACGTGTCTTCTCGGTAGGTAGTTCTGGCTTGTGATCTCTAGTTGCGAAGATTGGCGCCCCATTACGTGAAAGCACAGCGCGAGAATCACCACAATTTGCTATATATATTTGTTTAGGGGACACAAAAGCACAGACAGCGGTGGAGCCCGACTTTTCCTCCCCATTGCATAGTTCAGGCAGCTCTCGCATCTTTTTATCCAAGTCTAGGAAGCCAGTTCGAATTGCCTCCGCTATATCGTCACGTCTAAATTCATCCGTTTGCATTATACACTCCAAGAGATTTTCAGCACAATGTGCTGATACGCGTGCCCCAGCATGTCCATCGAACACTGCGAAATAAGACCAGTCGGACAAAGTCCCGTTCAGGGTTAACTGCGCGTGATGAGCATCTTCCATTTCCACGCGCCATCCTTGCATTGACGCAATACCAAAACGGAGCCCATTTCCCTCTCCGCTATCATTGTACTTCTTAGTCTCCGGTTTGTTTAAAAACGCTCCCATGGTTAGTTAGATAGGAAAACTAGTTCTATCTATTCGCACATTCTATGATCACTATCAAACACCCGACAGGTAAACGTCGCAAACATTCAGACAGACGAGTTGCATCCTTTGAAAGATCGCAGTAGTTAAAACACTTTTCTTCTTGTTACACTGTTTACAATTATTACTCACTGATACAACGAGTTAGTATTATGACTAAACGAATGATGTGATTAGTTTTTTGTAATGGTTACGTAGGTAGCAAATAACGTGCTTTTGAGAGGTTTTATCGTAAACGAAAAACGAACTCAAAATGAATGAATGGCGGTGGCGGACATAAATAGTAAATGTCTATGGATTGCTAGTCTATGAATGAAATGATTTTGTATCGAACAAAACCACAAACTTACATTAAGTTGAGTTGACACAACATAAAGTATGGTCGTAGCTTACCTATAATATTTCCAAAGTGTACTTTTTTCACTTCATTTCCCCTGAGCCGGCACAAATTAATTTATGAATGACATTCATGGATGTAGTAATATAGAG
Organism: Bedellia somnulentella; assembly: GCA_963576735.1. NCBI lineage: Eukaryota > Metazoa > Arthropoda > Insecta > Lepidoptera > Bedelliidae > Bedellia > Bedellia somnulentella. The sequence continues at coordinate 594,059 of OY755185.1, read as the reverse complement.
GATTAAGTCCTAGTGTCTAAAAGTGTCCTAAACGAGGATGTCTAACTAGATCGCTGCATCTTGTTCTAAGTGGAATGACAATCGGGTGAAATAACTGAAAGTACAGGCATTGAATTGAATGGTCAATTTATTTACAGTATAACTCGCTTAAGACGATTTCTCAGGGACCCCACCAAAAAAGCGTCTTAAGCGAGAAAACGTATTATACGGGATAGGGAAAATAAAACGAACGTACTACATTTTATGTATTTTTTTCGTAATATTTGAAATTATGTAAATTCAATACATTATTTAAAATAATCACTTATTTTGGTTTGACAGAAAGATTTTGATGCATTAGCAATTAAAGAATTTCAACATAACAAAACTTTTCTATCTAATCTAAAGTCTAGGAGATGATGCCTTCTCGCATATTATGGGGCCATTTATGGGCAGTTTTGAAGCTCGTGCTTGATGAAGCCATTCCACCAAAACTTTTTCTAATTTATCATACTTTCCTACCATTTGCTTTTTACTCTGCATACTCTCAATCTGTATCTTTCTTTATTCTCTATTCTATAGAATGGTACGTTACCGTACCGTACCGTACGTACTTAACGTAGAAACAGGTAAGTGAAGCTCAGCAACAAACTGAGTTTGATTCGTTGTTTGTGACTTTTTATCGAAAACTTTCATTATTGCATTATTTTTTTGAAGTGACAATGTCTTTCGTTTAATTGTACTCATATTGTAACAAACAAATGATGTACTATTACAAAACAGTCAAAGCGTACGCGCGACAAGTCAAGAAATGACGATCGGGCAGGGGCGTATTAAACTGGAAGACGATCGTATTAAGCGTTTAGAACTGTATGAAAATATGTTTCAAGTTGCAGGGACTGGCGTAATGTGGCGTATTATGCGGGAAATCGTATTAAGCGTGATCGTATTAAACGGGATCTACTGTATATATTGCAACGTGCTTATAAACTTTGATAGATTGTTTAGTTGAAATTATATTATTAGGTGAATAAAACACATACATACATATACTCACGGCTATAAATCCCTAAAAGGGGTAGCCAGAGCTGAGAAATTATAAATTCCTCAGCCACTTTTGGAAGTTGAGTGGGGAAAAGATAGTAGAATAACCCGCCTGTGTCGAGATTTTTCTTTCCTTTATTTATTAGAATAAAGGTTGTTGGTGATGGGTCTCCAACCGCATCGCCCAAAAATCCTTTAAAAAGCCCCAAGTCCGTTAGTCGCCTCTTACGTACACCCACCGGAAGAAATGGGGTAGTGCTATTCTAAGCCGACACTACATAAAACTGGTGTAGAATTCTTTCACTAAAGTAGTTTTCTTAGTAAGCTGATAATTAAAATAATCAACTGTTGGTGGTGCGATTTCAAATTTAAAACATCGATTTTCCTCTATTAACATTATGTTAATGCATAATCGGAAAATGTGATGCGATACGAATGCTGACATCCCTATCCCTAATAGAATTTATAGTCTGTGAATGTGAATAGATAGAATGTTCGCCGATGTTATTATGTTACCGCATATATAACCTAAAAAATAAGAATAATATTTTATTTATGTAATTCACATTGGATATTTATACAAATATTATTTAAATGTGTGATGTTTAAATAAGTTGTATTTAATTATGTCTTATTTGAATTTAAAACATAACCTGCAAATAATTATCTTAGTCCAATTATTGTGAACTTTCAGGAATTATATAAAATGTATCGAACCGTTTTCGCACAATGGTATGGAATACTTTTATATTATTAAGTTTTTTTATAGCTAAGCTTTACCATATCTATTGAAATAAATTCATTAATTCATTTTAGGTGCAAGTATCTTCCAATTCACAAAGAAATTCTTAGGATAGCTACAAAACCAGCCTCTGATATTCAATCCTGCAAAGTTGATTTAGTTTGGCAATGGCAGCGACATTTAAATACGACAGCTGTGTGCTTAAAAAAACGGAAAAGTGTGGAGGAGCGGGTAACTGAACATATATATTATACCAATATTTTATTTCTCATAAAATTTACAATCATAGATTGGTAACAACATAAAATAAATGTTCACGCCAAATATCCCCGAAGAGGTTGGCAGAGGTACTAATACTTCTGAATATCACGTGACTTTTTCACCTGGTGTTCAGAGTACCCACGTTTTGCATGGACAGTGTACTCACGTGATAGGAGGCAGGCCTATCGCCAAGCGTTTTGTATGAATACACTGTCACATGACGAAATACAACTCGGCCATGTGGGTTTCCTCATGATGTTTTCCCTCACCCTTAACAACCATGATAAATTAACTACACATGTGTCTTTAGAAAACACAAAAAATATATATTGCTTTTTAAATAATACTGTTTGAAAATAACAATATATATTAAAATGCAAAGTTTATTTGGTTTCTCAGTCTTGTTATACTCATTGCGTTAAATTGCAAAAAGGGGTATTAAAAGCTTCACAGTTAAAAGTACTTTAACCAAATTTGGAACTTGTTTGTAAAAGTAAAGTAGTTGAGGATTGGTCTCAAGCCCAAGCCCCCAATAACATTTTAAAAAGTTACAAATCCCAAATAATCTTTCGCAACAGCCTGGGGAAGAAATAGGTTAGTGCTATTCTGAGCTGACATCTTTTACATTGAATGAAACTTTGTCGATATTCTAAGCTACCCCAGTGTTACATAGAGCTTCACTACCAAAGTCCACACCATACTGTTCTTAGCAGTCCCCTTGTGTGGGGCCATCTCAGTAGGTCTTGCTCCTTAGTGATTACTGGTTGATGAAACCAAAGACAACTATTAATATATTTTTTACTGGTTGATGAAACCAATGACAACTCTGAATATATTTGTTACTGGTCGATGAAACCAATGACAACTCTGAATATATTTGTTACTGGTTGATAAAACCAATGACAACTCTGAATATATTTGTTACTGGTTGATGAAACCAACGACAACTATGAATTGAATATATTTGGATTAGTCAAATATCACAATGTATTCTTATTTAAAAATAAATAAATATTTGTTTAGTATAAGTGAGACAGAAATAAATTTTAATAAGGGTTAGAAGAAAAACAGATGATTATGTAATATTTGACTTACCTTACCTGATGGTGTGACCAATTTATCTTTATTTTTGCTGTGCAGTGTATTGACCGATGGGTTATAGGCACACACTCAACAGGTCTTATTATCTTTTAATGTTGCACTTGTTACGTCCAGATCTAGCGCGAAAACAAATCATTACTAGTTACTCACTCGTACTTCCCCCTTAAATCTTAAGAGAGATGGGGTACTCCTATGCAACTATAATATCTCCAACACCACGCATGGCCATTTTACACAACTATTTAAAAACAAATCTTTAAAATATAATTTTCTTTTATCTCAATACTCAATCATTTATTGCATTCAACCATGTGTATAACAGTTCTTATTTATAAATTAATTCATGGTTCTACATTGAAGACCGGGGCACAGCAATTTCTTATATCTAAGTTATTTTACAATAAAACTAAATTGGAAAATAGGAGATAATATCTATGGGAAAAGCAAAAGGCACTGTTGTTAAATTTTTATATTTATCTCAAAATAAACCTTTGTAACTTTTCCTGTTTCAGTCAATAGAAAACGCAGGACGCAGAGTTATTAGATATTCACCCAAAGCTGGAACCCATGTTGTGGGTATTTGGAGAAATATGACTGTTAAAGAACTAGCAGAAGTATTGGATAAGAAATTGGGTAAATTATTTTAATAGCATCTATGATTTTACTGCAGTAAATATTTATTTGTTTAGTGTCGATTCAATTGCATGTATCAATCACATGATGCCTTGATCCCTCTTTCTCATATTAGAGTTTAATTAACTTTTGGCTTATCCCATCGACCCTACCCCTATCACGTGTTTTTTCGATTTATACTTGCGTCTTATAGTAATAGTAATAATTATATAAAGTAAAGTAACACTTGAAGTAAAATATCAAAAAAATATTTAAAGTATAATTTATATTCTATTAAATCTGTATTTTTTTGTTACAGATGATATATACGAAGCGCTAGAATTTGCTGACAAGACTTCTAACATATCTTATAAGAGCAATACAGTGATACTTGATCCCTTAGTTATAAGAAATGTAGTGAAAATTTGTGGATGCCGTTTTAAAATTGTGCCGAGGCCTGACAAAGATGTTGAAGAGGAAAAGGTTGTTATTTTACAAATTGCCTTTTTATTTTTTTTTATACTATTTTATTTATTATAATTTTGTAGAACTTGGAGATGCTGAAGCGGGCCTTCTTCAATATGACTTTTCTGAAGTTATATTAAAGGTTTATTATCAATGTTGTTAACAGTGAGGGAAAATATCCTAAGTCAACCACATGGCTGACTTGTATTAAATGGGGACTGGTTGGGGAATGGTTTCACGTGATGTTCTAGCTATATGGTGATCTACGTCAACAATAAGATGATATTTTATTCTAATGAAAGGTGAGATAACGACTACAGTCGTTAAATAGATTATATGGGTTAGACAAATTGATCTAACAGACACAGAAATTCTAAGGAGTCTGGTTTATAATGATAAGCCTACACTAATGACCGTCAATTAAATCGCAAATTGCAAGATTTCGCTGACAGTCATAACTTTGTTGATTTTTGTGACAGTGTTGCAACTAGCAAAACGCGCGGTAACATTCACCGCACACATATCCATTTTGCGTTTACCAAAGTCATGCCTGAATTTATCGTGGAAAATATGACCGAAAGAACTTCTATGTCTTCTCACTTTGTCTACTTGCTAATAATAATGACGATATATTCAGAACAAAGATGCAATCCCCGCGCCCCCCGCCCCTCCCGAGCTACTTCGTCCGCGGCCGCAGTGGTTTGCGTGAAGGGCCACGTGGACCACGGGAAGACATCGTTGTTGGATGCGTTATTTATACAAACCAATATTAATATTAATTTTTAACATGTAAACCTCATGTGGGGATTATTACTAATAAATAAAATATAAATAAAGGAAAGAAAAATTTCGGCACCGGCAGGGTTCGAACCCGTGACCTCGGGTATACGCCCTCGTCGCTCAGCCAATTGAGCTACATTGTCAATGGCTTCCAGTGCGAAATTCTTCTATCCTTTGTCTGTTTTACACTTTTTAGAAATGTTTGCGTTCCCTACCTCCTAATTTATTACAAATTCGGAAGGCCACTTGTCTTCCCAAGGTTTTATTGTGTACATGTAAAATGTACAAGCAACCGTGATAGCCCAGTGGGTAGAACACTCGGTTATCGTACAAACGACTAGTGTTCAAATCCTGGGTCGGGCCTACACCAATTTGTCTTTTCTAAAGACATATGTGTGGTTAATTTATCATGGTTGTTAACGGTGAGGGAAAACATCGTGAGGAAACCCACATGGCTGAGTTGTACTTAGTCATGTGACAGTGTATTCGTACAAAACGGCGATAGGCCTGCCCCCTATCACGTGAGTACACTGTCCATGCAAAACGTGGGTACTCCGAACATCAGGTGACAAAGTCACGTGATGTTCAGAAGTATTAGTACCTTTGCCAACCCCTTCGGGGATATTCGGCGTGAACGTTTATGTTATTATGTTTATTATGTAAAATGTTAATTGATATTTGCGGTGCCCTATCAGTGTTCCTGCTATGGCACATAAAACACCTAATTTCTGTGTAATTTTTAATATCATCACATGATTACAATAACCGTTTGGAATTTAAATGATGTATAGAACAAAGACGCACTCCCCGCGCCCCCCGCGCCCCCCGAGCTGCTCCGTCCGCGGCCCGCAGTGGTCTGCGTGATGGGCCACGTGGACCACGGCAAGACATCGTTGTTGGACGCGTTGAGGCATTCGGCTGTAGTGGATCAAGAGTTTGGCGGGATAACGCAGCATATTGGCGCTTTTGAAGGTACTTTTTTATTAATGAGTGACAAAAGCAAGCTATAGATAAACCATCATTTCATTATTATTTTTCCTTCCCATCTGTTTATCCTATTAATATTATAAATGTGAAAGTTAAGATGTTTGTGTGTTTGAGGCAAAAAGGCTCGTCAAGTACATAATGTATATGAATGAAATTTGGCAGAATGCTAGATAATGACCCAAATTATAACATAGGACACTTTTTAACAACCGTGATAGCCCAGTGGGTAGAACACTCGGTTATCGTGCAAACGACTAGTGTTCAAATCCTGGGTCGTGCCTACACCAATTTGTCTTTTATAAAGACATATGTGTGGTTAATTTATCATGGTTGTTAACGGTGAGGGAAAACATCGTGAGGAAACCCACATGGCTGAGTTGTACTTAGTCATGTGACAGTGACAGAGATGGCGCTACTTGTCAAGTAAACATTGCACTGTGTATTTTATTACGGCAAAAATAGTAAAAAGAGAGATATGTGCCTTAAATATACATAGTTAAAAAGTTATTAGTGCTAAAGTTATGGATAATTATTGGTGACCTGTTTTCTAAACGGATACTCCACATTATACTGGATTACAAAAGTGATAGTATTGTATAGTGATTTTGTTGGTGAACATTTGTACGAAACCAATCTAAATGCTGAAAATATTTTAGACTTGACTCGGTGTACTCAAAAAGTGGAAATTTACCATAAAAAGACAATATTTTGTAAAAATGGAACAAAGAACTTGTTGATTACGGAACCGTTACAAGTAGGTAGGTACCTAATGTTCGAAATATTATTTGAAATCATAACGGCAAAACGTAGTTATCATTACAATTACAACGCCCTATAAAACTTGTATATATTCACATATTTCACCAACTTAAGAGATGTTCGAATAGCTACAACGGCAATACGACCGTCAATCGACGAAGGGTACCGAGTTCGAATTCTGAGGCACGATTCCTTTTTGTAAAACATAAAGGCATTTAACATGAGTTTCCTCAACAATATTACGTTTAGAAGACGACGACAACAGTCAGAGAGCGATGTAAAAAATACCACGAGTTCCACTGATTCACCGCTAGAGGACGCTAGCGTAAATAGCTTGCCAAACATAGATATGTTTGGCAAGAAATATAATTATAAAGGAAAGAGGACGGTGAAACAGAACTACTCAAAATTGAGAATGAAAGATTGAAGTTGGAACTGTTAAGTGCACATGAAGAGATCGAAAAATTAATATTGCAAATTGATTACTTAAAAAAACAAAACGAAGATGTCATAAAAAAAAAGAACTTATACAAGTCAATTACTTTGACACCGGTATCGCAAAAAGGAAAAAAAAATAAACAGAACAAATTTAAATCAACAGTAAGACGGCTGGAGATTGAGAGCCCCCGTCCCAGCACCAGTAACACAAATTCAAAAGATATATGTTTTTCCACTCCCTTATCTGCAAATCAAAAGGAACCTTTCCAATGCAATGAAAATCAAAAAGATAAGATAAATATAAAAAAGAACAAAGTATGTGTCTTAAGTAATAATAATAAAAATCAAATAACCAATTATGTAGAAAAAATATACGGACAGAGTTCTAATTTCATTCATTATTGCATACCTGGTGGAGGAATTAAAGAAATACTTGAAGGCCTCAAGAGTAAAATTACAAACTACACCCACGATGACTTTTGTATAATTCTTATTAATGAATTGGACTTTCTTACTACGAAACACTACCACGACATTGTTAGCAGCATTAGAGAAACCTTAAAACCACTTCAACATACAAACATTATACTGGGTCTACCTGTGTATAAGCTTGGAACTAATTACAATCTTTATAATTCTAGAGTCGAAATATTCAATCACTTATTGTATAACGATGTAAATTCTCATGAATACGCATTTACCTTTGACTGTAATTCAAACTTAAAATATAATAATTATATGTTCGACAGATATACTGGTAGACTAACTAATGCTGCCATGAAATATATATTGAGTGATATTAAACAATTTTGTGCATATATTCGTGAATCATTTTTTTGTCAGGTAGCACTATTGAGCCCACAAGAAATAGAGAAGTAAAAGACAATAATTTTTTTAGTAATCAATTGCCGAGTGAAAAAAAAGTTACATTGTTCCATCAAAATATAGCAGGTCTTCTAAGTAAAAGAGAGGCTGTAGAAATCGCACTACATATGTTAAATGATGAGGTAGGAAAAATTGATGTATTATGTTTTTGTGAAACCTTTATAAAATCAGGGAATTTACAAAATCTGCATATTAATAATTTTAAAGTAGCATCGGCATTCTGTCGTAAAGATTCAAAAAGAGGAGGTGCGTCTATTCTCGTTTCGAATGACATTGACTGTTTGCCTATTAATTGGTTACACGAATTAGCTTGTGAAATAAATTTTGAATGTACAGGAATAGATATACCGAAATATAACCTAACAGTTGTATGTATTTACAAAACACCTAAGTCTGATATCCAAATCTTCTTTAATAATTTGACGGAACTTTTGATGAAAATAACCAAGAGAAAACAAAAAAAAATTATCATTTGCGGTGACTGGAATATTGACATCCTAAAGAGAGAGAAAAAATGTACACAGACGCTCATTTCAATTTTGTCTAATTATAATTTGAACATACATATTACCAAACCGACTAGGAAAAATGCCTGTATTGACCTTATTGCTAGTAACATTGAAAACCAAAATATCGAGGGTAAATTGCATATTCTAGCCCTTTCTGATCATGAAACAGGCCAATCTATTTCCTGCAATCTGGAAGTAAACATGAAGGTTAGAAAAAAACCTAAAATTTGGTTTGAAAAGAAAAGAGACTACCATGAAGACAACATTAGAAAATTTCTTGAATGCATGCATTCTCTTTCATTTGATGAAGTTTTGAGGGAACCAAATACCAACGTTGCTTTTAATTTGTTATATGACACAGTAGTATTATTTTATAATTTATGTTTCCCTGTTATAACAGTAAAACTTACCAATAAACCCATTAGAAACAAATGGATTACAAAAAGCTTAAAACGGTGCATGGTACATAAACGTAAACTTTACCTAAATTATATTTACGCAAAACATAATAAATCAAACAATCTTGCAAAATATAAAACATATTCTAGGATATTAAAAAAATGCATGTTTGTTGCCAAAAAGATCAACAACACCAAGTATATAACTGACTCAAGAAATATTTGTCAAGCCTCGTGGCGGATGATTAAAGATAATGTATTTGAGACAAACAAAACAAATATACAGAAAATTTGTCATAATAATGTAGCCACGACAAATGCAACACAAATAGCAAACTTTTTTAATAATTTTTTTATTAGAAGTGCGACAGCGCATATCAAATATCAGAAACTTGTGAGTTATACGTCAAATATAAGTAGAAACGACAAATCAATTTTCTTAGCACCCATCGATCCGGATGACGTAATGAGAATAATTAAAACTTTAAAAAACACCAAATCTACTGGATACGATGACATAACAACTAGAATAATAAAATTGTGTACTGTGCCTCTGTCGTTTCCTTTAAGTCATATAATAAACTGCTCGTTTAGTAATAATAATAATAATAAATAATAATAAAAATTTATTCAGTTTTCAAAAGTACATAATATTCGTCTTAACCTAGTAAGTTATTTAAAGTACAAAATATAACATTTTCCTGTTCCTGAGCTAGGTAATTTACCTGTATTTCAGGCAACAATAAACAAAAAAGGCTTAAACTATCAGTTTTCATATAATGGTATTGGTAAGTAGTGTATAAATTATTATCAGACTCGATTGTATCTAACTAATTGTATTATTATGATAAAAAAATAAAAACATCTTATATTAACTTATTATATTAAGCAATTCCTCTGATTCCGTGTATGTAAGATTTAAAAGCCACGATTGAAGTTTTTTCTTGCATTCAAAGTTGTTTAAGTTATATAATACTAGTAATCTATTAATTTTATTATATAAGTATGGACCTAAAAATATAAAGAATCTATTTGTAATGGAAAATTTTGCACTATAAGTATTCAAACATACTATATCCTTTCGCCTCCTGTTTAGTGTATCAGGGTTGAAGTGTAAGCTAGCATGCTGCTTTAGAACAGTGAATAGAATAAAGAGCTGGCGCACAGTTAGCACTTTGCATTGTTTATATAGTTCGGTAGTAGGGAAATAGAAAGGGCGCGCTGTGGCTACTTTAAGTAGCGCTCTTTGAGCTCGTTCCAGTTTTAACATAGTGGTAATGCCAGCACCTCCCCAAGATTTTATGCAATAAGTCAGTAAGGATTGACCAAGCGCTTGATAGATTTGTTTTATTAAAGCGTAGTCACATATGTGTCTCAACTTTTTAAATATTACTATAAGTTTTCTAATTCTATTACAGAGTGCATTAATATGGACCTTAAAAGTTAAAGTAACATCGAGAGTAATTCCAAGATATTTGATGTTAATTGCTTTGGAGATAGTTGAGCATGGGCATGGTGCGCTATCAGTGCAAGTGCGGTGATGTGCATAAAGCGGGGTATTAGCGAGTAATGGTGTAGAAGTGTTCCTTGCGAAAATCATATACATAGTTTTATCAGTGTTCAAGGACAGAAAATTATTAAAAAGCCAGTCATTCACAATACTAAAGCCAAATTGAGCGAATTTATAAGCTTCGTCTATTGTTTTTGCAGAAAAAAGTAAGGCTGTGTCATCTGCATATGAAACTATGGTGCCGTTATTAAGTTGGAGATTACATAGCTCATTAATATAAATCAAAAATAGGCTGGGTCCTAAGATACTACCCTGAGGGACGCCATAGGGGTGGTTTTTTGAAAATGTGCTATAATTGTCTCCAATTTTTAGGCACTGAAGTCTATTACTAAGATAACTTTCAAATAATTTTAACTGAGTATCCCGAATGCCGATATTTTCTAATTTTCGCAATAAAATTGGAATTGAAATTGTATCAAAGGCTTTTTTGAGGTCGAGAAAAATCCCTATAACATGCATACCTTTGTCCAAATTTTGCACAATTTCATTTGTAAGGCAATGGACTGCGTCATCAGTAGATAACTTTTTACGGAAACCAAATTGACAACTTGAGAGAAAGGATATTTCATCTAAATATTTTATTAACCTACTGTTCATTATTTTTTCCAAAATTTTAGAGAAAGTGGGAAGAAGAGAAATCGGTCTGTAATTATTTGGTTGGTTTTTATACCCCGATTTATAAATCGGAATAACCACAGCTTTTTTTAATGACTCGGGGAATATACCTTGAGACAAGCAATTTTGAAATATGAGAGTTAACGGAGGGGCTAGTATAGTGAAGGTGTCTATCCTGATAAATTAAAAATTTCCACTGTCAAACCATTGCATAAAAAAGATGACACAACGAATATGAATAATTACAGGCCCATTACACTGATACCTATAATTGCTAAAGTTTTTGAAAAAGCCATGTATAAAAAACTTTATGACTTTGTAACTGAACATAAAATACTTCACAAAAGCCAATTCGGGTTTAAGAAAAAATCTTCGACCAGTTTAGCATGTTTTCATTTAATTAAATTTATTACTGACTGCTTAAATAATAAGGACAAAATACTAGTTTTATTTCTTGACATGCAAAAGGCGTTTGACTTAGTAGTGCACGAAATTTTATTGGACATTCTGGATCGATATGGAGTTAGAGGTAACGCGCTCAGATGGCTAGAAAGTTATCTTAAAGGTAGAACTCAATCGGTTGAAATTTCTATGTTAAATAGTAATAATTATAAACAAACTTATCAGTCAGATTATCTAAGAAATGAAGTAGGCGTACCGCAGGGAAGCATTCTGGGCCCCCTGCTATTCCTTCTCTATATTAATGACCTCCCAAATGTGACCGGTAATGAGTGCATCTTGTTTGCTGATGATACTACGATTATTGCAAAGAACAAAAGTCTTGACTGTTTGACAAACAGTATTAATGAGTCTTTGAAAAATGTTATAAAATGGTTAGAAGACCGTAACTTAAAAATAAACTTATCTAAAACAAATTTTATCAATTTCCAAACTTACAATAGCAAAAAAAATGATATAAAAGTTGAATTCCAGAATGAAATCATTTCAGAAGTTAATTGTACGAAATTCTTAGGCATATATATAGATAAGCATCTTAATTGGAAAGAGCATATAGATAAATTGTGCACAAAATTAGATAGGTTTGTATACGCTATTTACAGGATTCGAAGTATAGTTTCAGAGGAGGCTGCAACTGCTGCTTACCATGGATATGTAGCATCTTCGATGCGATATGGACTTATTATATGGGGTAACTCAGTAAATATAGATAGGGCATTTAAATTGCAGAAAAAGTGTGTTAGGTCCCTATGTGGAGCAGGTTTTATTGATAGCTGTGTACCTTTATTTAAAAAAAAGAATATCCTACCATTACCCTGTCTTTATGTTTTTGAAATGTGTATATTTGTGCATAAAAACTTGTATATATTTGAAATGGAACCAGAAAATGGTCGCCCTGTTAGAAAAAACACAAAAACTAATTTAATATTGTATCCACCCAAACGAAACTTGGAACTGTATAGGAAAAATGCTTATTTTATGGCAATTATAATTTACAATAAACTTTCAAATGGACTAAGAGAAATGACTTTAATCGAATTCAAACGGACATTGCATAGATATTTGTTGGATAATTGTTTTTACTCTGTAAAAGATTTCTTAGAAAAATGCAGTATTTAGTATTTTTGACATTTCTGTATTATTATAAAAAAAATATATGACATTTCTTTATTTTTTTTTTTTTTATTTGACATCTATAAGGGCATTTTCACTAAAAAGTGCCCCCCTCCTTTTTAGGGTGTCCCACGTTTTTGAAGTTGTATTACTAAATTCATATATATACATATATTTTTTAAAATTTCTCAAATTAGATTTAAATATATTAGACTTGTATTTAATGAACAGTCGTTGTGAAAATAAGTTTAGTTGATTAAATAATGTTAATTCAAAATACTGAAAGGAGATATTTTTAGCCTGTCCCAGTGCTTACCATCTTCGGGTAATTGAAATTTACGGCAATATTTTATAATACACACTATGGAAAGTTTACTTAAATATGAAGGAAATTATATGGATAGTCCAACTGAATCAAACTGGTCATTTAAAACTTTTTAATAACACTCGTAAAATTGATTTGAAAATAATGTCTAAATCTGCAGCCGACCGGACATGTCAGTATAGTGACGGTCTGAATGGATATATTTTTTCTACCAAATCTGTTTTGTTTATTAAAAATGGCAACACTACCTACAAAGGATCAAGCTTCCATTTTGAAGTCTGTCAGTTTGCCGAAATTTCGTGACGAGGAGGGAGTGTTTTACTGCTATCAACGGTTGTCCACAAGTTTCCGAGTCAGGTTTGGAGCCTCTTTTTCTTCTTTAATGCTTTTATTATAATCTTTAACTATTTTAAATCTATTTATACGTTATTACGATAAACTTTTAGCTTTACAATGCTGAAAAATAACAATTTATTTAGGTATAATCCATTTTTATTTAATTTCGCCTGGATATGTGTGACGGTCGGTTTGGTGACATTATAAGTCGTCACCTACAGGCTGGACTACCAAAGTCACCAAACTGACGCATAAGGCTAGGACTACATGAAATAAACTTTCATCTATTTATTACTGCAGAGTCAGAGGCGGTGAGTTTCCTTCCCATCCAGGACAAATAATTGTGTGATGAACAATGATGTTTGTTGTTTTGTGTCTGGGTGTTGTCCGATTTCCATGGTACAGGGTTTGCTTAGTTTGGATTAGGCCTTGATTGACCTGTGTAATGTGTATGTGAAATATCCCGGATATTTATTTATTAAGCTTCAAAGTACAACATCTACACTATAATAATATTATAAAGAGGAAAGATTTGTTTGTTTGTTATAAATAAACTCAAAAACTACTGGGCCAATTCCATTCAAAGTGGCCATTGTTGTTGTGTATTATGTAAGTTTCACTAGGTATAGTTTTCTGTGATTGACCTCATAAAAGAAGTAGACGTAATTATAAGAAACTAGAAATAAAAGTGGCCTAGCCCTTTTCAAGATTTTATATTTCTTAGTTTTAAAGGCCAACTTTGGGCGATAAATAACTTTTGAAGTTACCTTATGGTTTAAACTCTTTTTTATAATTATTATAGAGCTAATTTGCGCTAATGGTTACTATGCTTTGTTTTAAGTAACTTAACTGTCATTTCATGTTTACGTTTAAATATTCAAGAATTAAACTACATACAAATAAAAAAAATCTGAGTTTTATTTCAACAAATTTTGCATACATGTAACCTAAGCTTTAGGATTTTAGGTATGTCAGTTTGGTGACTGTCCCAAATTATAATAAAGTTGTTTTATTTTTATTAATTTTATTTTTAGTATTCTGCTTATTATTTATTTTTTATATTTTTTTAATTGGCTTAATATTAAGTAATAACAAATTATAATTTTAATAACCGGTTTCTAAGTTAACATAAACCAGAAAATTATGAGCACAATGGCATGACTTGTCACCAAACCGAAAGTAAAATGAAAATTTTAGAAAATTCATTTTATTTCTACATTGTTAAGCATTCAAATATAATATATTGACTTATTTGGAATACATATAAAGCAAAATTTAACTCAATTACCATTTTGTTTTCGACATACAGCCGTTTCAAAGAGTCACCAAACTGATCACAATTTCAACGTACTGTCCATTTCATTAATGTTTTTTAGTAATTAAACAATGTAATTATCGGAAATCAAATATGATTTCCAGTACATCAAACTTTAAAGAACATTCTAAAAACCTTAAACAACAAAAAAAAACTTATTTTTTTAAATTCGCAAATTTTCAAATGGGTGCACCTTTTAGTAAAAATGCCCATAATTATTAAAATTTTGACTTTGTTTGATACTTTTAGTAGGTTATTGGTGACATTGTATTATTATTATTACCTAAGTTTGTTTTTTGTAATGAATATGTTAATTGCCATATAACTTTATATTTTATTGAAGAAAATTGACATGTGTATTGTATTGGTTCCAGTAGTTTATAGGTTTTTGTTGACTTTTTTTTTCTTTAGTTCGCATGATTAATATATGATTAATAATGATAAATATTCGAACGCCCATTTAAGGCAGATTATGGATTGCGCACTTGTAAATACCTGAAGACCTTTACACCTATAATCGTCGAATAAATGCTTCATTTCATTTCATTTCATTTCATTTCATTTCAGTGTATTCGTACAAAACGTACAAAACGGCGATAGGCCTGCCCCCTATCACGTGAGTACACTGTCCATGCAAAACGTGGGTACTCTGAACACCAGGTGACAAAGTCACGTGATTTTCAGAAGTATTAGTACCTCTGCCAACCCCTCCGGGGATATTCGGCGTGAAAGTTTATGTTATGTTATATGTTATGATACTTTTTATGCCGGAAAAATTTGACCAATAAAATATTAAACGCTTTAAGCTTTGTCATAAGCAAATTTGACAGTACGAAGTCTGTCGGGTCAGCTAGTTCTCCATAAGTATTTCAATCTCAACTTGTAAAACTGAGGAGAAGTTTAATGGGAACTTTTCGCGATGTTATTTTAATAAAATAGCAGATTTCTTTGATAGAAATAGCTTCATTGTAAGGGCATCCATATATGTACAATAAGAATAGTTAGTAACCATAACATTTATTAAGACACTCCTATTTCTCCCCCAGTGACCATAAGTACCGGCGACAAAGTGACGTTCCTAGACACGCCAGGTCACGCGGCGTTCACAGCGATGCGGTCACGTGGTGCGTTCGCGACAGACCTCGTGGTTCTAGTGGTAGCCGCTGACGATGGGGTCATGGAGCAGACCGTGGAAGCCATTAGAATGGCAAGAGAAGCTAATGGTAAGAATCTATATTAAAATTTCGAAAATTTTCAGATACTGTAAAAATAGGGGGGAGCGAAATGAAGAATGTTACTAAGTACGCCGAGTCGCTTGAAATTTTGCTTTAGTAAAGCCTGAATGTATACAAATACACTAGTTTACTTACAATAAATTGTAGTAAAAAAAATGTAGTCGTTTTCATTTTATAAGCATTCACAGTTTCAAAAATATCGAGTCACGTGACGGCTTGTGACGTCATAACACAACACGCTGCGTGGCCAACGGCCCGCTTACTATCAAGTCGCCGGTAGTTACAGTAGGTTCGATTCGAATTGCTTGCGCAGTATTTTCTTGTGTTTTATTCCGCATATTTAGTAAATATTTTAATAAAAGAAAATAATATACGATTAATAAAATAGATGAAGGATTCAATCGGATAGTCTGCGTAAAATAGATGGATTACTATTTGCACATTTTTTATCAACAAATAGTAATTTCGTTGCCGCCAAAATTCGATGAATAAAAATGCAAATGTACAGTTTTGGAAGGACCATATATATGACAAATTAATAATATACCATTATCCTAATGTAATATACATACAATAATACATATACTCACGGCTATAAATCCCTAAAAAGGGTAGCCAGAGCTAAGGAATTAGAAATTTTACAGCCGCTTATGGAAGTTTAGTGGGGAAAGAATGGTAATACAAAGGTTTTTGGCGATGGGTGGCCAACCCGTTTATTTTATTTAAAAATATAAGATTTTGAGATAATGTCGTGTAGTGTCGGCTTAGAATAGTAGCATTACCCTGTTTCTTCCAGTGGGTGTAGGTACGTATGAGGCGACTAACGGTATTGGGGCTTATAAGGGATTTTTGGGCGAAGCGGTTGGAGACCCATCACCACCCTTTATACCTTTACCCATCACAACCCTTATATTACAATCTTTTCCCCACTCAACTTTCCAAAAGTGGCTGAGGTATTTCTAGTTCCTTAGCTCTGGCTACCCCTTCTAGGGATTTATAGCCGTGAGTATATGTTTATGTTTATGATGTTTAAGTATAATATCTACGGCACGAGCACGAGACCGCGAGCGGACTGAGCGTGTTGTGCTATGACGTCACACCGTAACCGGCGGCCCGCGTCGCAACGCACACCTTGTTTTACTTCTAAATCAGAAACTAATTGACGTATCGAAGTAATTCTTTCACTAGTGTTTTTTTTTATTTTCGACAGAGACTGTAGAGTGCTATTAATCAAAATAAGTTAACATTCTTCATTAGGCGATCCTATATATATTGCAGCCTTTGATCAAATATACTAGGTAGATACATACATATACTCACGGCTATAAATCCTAAGAAGGGGTAGTCGGTACAACAGAATAATTAACTCCTCAGCCACTTTTGGAATTTAAGTGGGAAAGACGCCCCAAAAAACAATTTAAAGCCCCAAAGACCACTTAATGCGGCCCCGTGGTGCGTTGGCGACAGAATTTGTGGGGCTTGTAATGGCGGATATTTTAGGAATAAGTTTTCAGATACAATGATAGGCCCCCTGATTACGTATCTTTTGCGACTGACAATTGTGTCGCAAGTTGCACGATTGTCGCTGTCAATGTCATAAATTTGTATCCCACCAAAAACATTAAATGTAAAAAAATGCCAAGTCTCTCGATGCAGTCTTTCCATCGTAAAAAGTTTTGAGATCTCATAGAAGCCAAGTCCTATTCAAAATATTTCGTAGTTATAAATCAACATTTAGTAATTGTATCAATAGTTTTCTTTATATTATAATTATAGAGACTTGGCAATGAGCACAAGAAGAAACAAATAAAACGGCATATTTGGAGGAGTTGAAAGTTACACACACCGCATGCGTAAACATTAATATCACAAAATTAATTTTCTTTTGGTTTATCCGTGTCGTCCCAACCGAATTTCGGCAACGGCAGTCAGTCTTAGTGCACTCTCGATTCATTTACTTTCATAAAGCGATGGCCCGTAAGGTATTCTTAATTATTGTATTGGAGCATGTAGTCGGTAGTGACCACCATGATTCACACATAACAAATAATCTGATCACTGGTCTCGTCAGTAACATTTGCACATAATTCCAGGCAGCAAGCAGCTTTTAATTTGTGCTCATTGCCAAGTCACTGTAATTATAATATAAAGAAAACTATTGATACAATTACTAAATGTTGATTTATAACTACGAAATATTTTGAATAGGACTTGGCTTCTATGAGATCTCAAAACTTTTTACGATGGAAAGACTGCATCGAGAGACTTGGCATTTTTTTACATTTAATGTTTTTGGTGGGATCTCATTTATTTTTTGTAAGTGTATTTCTTTCTTTTACTTTTAGGTGACCTCACAATTTCTTGGACGTCAGCTACTGCTTTGCTTAGAACGCATTCTCTATCTCTATCTCTTTTGTTTCTTCTCTGAGGCTTCGTTACTTCTAAGGTAGACAAGTCTGGGCGATATATGCTTCGGAGTCGATTATATTCAGTTAACATAGACTTATAGACTTGCATGTCATACCAATCCTCCACTACATAATGGACGACAGCACGCCTAATATCGTTTGACGACTGAAAACTCCCATACATGCTGTATGACAACGAATGAAATAGACACGACCCATCTCCAGGAATAGAGATGACTCTGTGTGGACAAAGGTCGCCATTTATGTACAATATTTCACGTTCCATTACACTATATTTACAATTACTTCTATAACAATAGGGCTTAAACTTATATATATATGCAAACTAAATAGAACTAAACTAACTAACAAATAACTAACTAAATAAATATATATCTACTAACTTACAAACTATAACTAAACTAAACTAAATAACACGTAAAGTTCTCCGAATATCAATTATCACTACAATATTTTTTAGTTTCGAAATGGGTTTTCATAGACAGATCAAATGAAAATTATCGAATTATTTTGAAGTACTACTTACACTGCGCTTTGTAACGAAACCATAGCGCGATTCAGACAGGTACAACGCCATCTATCGAGCGCGCATACAATATTTATCGCAATACAATGGAGTTTTAGCTTTATTAATTTAATGAACTTTATGTATTAATTTGTATTAATGATAGTCTATGTATTACATTTATATTATTCTTTTCTATTCTATGTATGTATTCATCCAATTGAATAGGTACTTGAACAACGAACAAAGTTAACAATGCAGTCAAAATCCATACATAATGTTCTTGCCAAACCGGAAATATAAAATTGTTTTCTATGGCATATAATTTTTTAATGTTTTTATAATTTTTCCTTTATATGTGGCTAATGACCTATCTTGGTGCAAAATTTGAAGTTTCTAAGTCTGCTAGAAGTACCTTAGATTTTTGATGATCTGTCAGTGAGTCAGTGAGTGACAAAATGGTGTAACTTTGATCGACCATAACTCTTAAACTATTAATTCATTTGGCGTGTAATTTCGAACTTAAGCTTGTTCTAATGCCTACTATTATTCACCGAAAACCTAAACTCCTAGCTTTGTCCACGTCGAAGATATAGGGGGGGCGAAACAGCCGCGAACCGCTTCGAGAAAAGATGGTACGGCCGTGCCCGTTTTGCTCGAGACTTGGCAGGGGCACTGCCGTGCCCCCAGATGCGTTTTGACACTTTTGACAGCGACAATTATGCAACTTGCGTCACAATCGTGGTCGCTAAAGATACGTAATCAGGGCGAGGGGCCTTCGATCAAATATATAGGGTAAATACAGAGTATATACAGAACAGTGCATACATACATACACAAACTCATGGATATTAGCTAAAAGAGTCGGGCCACATCGCCATGTTGGATTTTGGGGCTTTTCATTGTTTTTTTTGGTTCCTAAGTCAACTTCCAAAAGTGGCTGAGAATTTTGATGTTAATTCTGAAGCTCCAGTTACCGTGAGTATATGTATGTATGTCAATTCAAATGTGTCTTAAATACTTGGGCTCGATTCTACAAGATCTTAATTATTAACAGCGGTAAAGTAAACAAGATTCTAATGTTGTTTACAGTTAGGGGTCTTATAAATTTTTTAATACATACATACATACATATACTCACGGCTATAAATCCCTAAAAGGGGTAGCCAGAGATGAGAAATTAGAAATTTCTCAGCCACTTTTGGAAGTTTTTTTTTTTTTTTTTTTTTATTTATTTTGACTAAAAACATACAAATTTGGATATAACACGGTATTACAAAAACAAAATAGTTTTACTGAATACCGCGTATTCGACATACATCAATAATAAAACAAGTAAAAATTTTACAAAACTACCCACAGTAACAATTCTTCATACTATACAGTATGATGATAATTTCATTCGATTACGGTGACTATTTATTCGACTCAATAAACCAATTCAAAATAGAATAATATATATATATATATATATATATATATATATATATATATATATATATATATATATATATATATATATCTATACACACACAAGTGTTCCTACATACAAATATATAAAATATGTACATACATAATATTAAATATATCATACGTACATGATTATCAAATAGAACCTAAAATACATAGAAATAAGTGTGAGTGTAGTTGTGTCTTGGATTATTTTTAACAATAAAATTAAACCAGTTGGTTCATAAAATATTTTTTCAATTTATTTTTTAAATTAAGAGCAGTAATATTACACTTAAGTTCAAAAGGAAGGTTATTTATAATTTTTGGGATTTTACAGTTAAGCCGATTTTGACCATAACTATTGGTGAACGGTACTGCCATCAACATATTCTTCGTAGCTTGCCGCGTTCTTGAGTCTTTGCATTTCTTTTGAATGTCTGTATTAAAGTAATGTTCAGATAGCAATGCAAATTCAACTTTTAGGTTTATTGGAAGAACGCCACAGTGGTGAAAAAGAAGATTATTATCATTTTTATATTTATCTTTAATACTTTTCGGTACAATAGTTTTAAGTATCCTCAATTGTAGATTATAAATCTTATCAAGGTGCGTTTTATATGTAAGGCCGTAACTACTTAGTCCATAATCTATGATACTTTCTGCCAAGGCCTTATAAAGTTGCAGGTTTATTTGAAAAGGTATTTTGTGCCGGATTATTGAAAACTTCGCTAAAATTGCTCTTAATTTATTACAAACCGTTTCAATGTGAGCTGTCCATTTCAAACTTTTGTCTATTGTGAGCCCTAAATATGTGGCTTTGTCAACTAATTCTATTTTCGGGCAGTGGCAGTTCTTATTCCTCGAATGCAGGCAAGTGTGATTATGAGAAGTAATAATTAGTTTTTTATCAGCTCTGTTATGACTTGAGCTTATATAAATTAGTTTAGTTTTCTCAGCGTTTATCACCAAACCATTATCATGAGACCATTTTAAAATGCTATCGAAGTCATTCTGAAGGTTTTCTAAAGCGATGTCGATGTTTCTATGTGTTGATACCAAACACGTGTCATCTGCATATTGATATATTTCACTTCTTTTAATTACATTAGGTGCATTGTTGACATATGATATATAATGTAACGGTCCTAATACAGATCCTTGCGCCGTACCTTCTTGCACAGATACTTTGTTACTATAAGTATCACCTATTTTAACTGAGAAGGCTCTACCTTTTAAATAGTCAGTGCACCAAACAAGCAAAGGCCCTCGCAGCCCGCAATTATCTAGGGCTTCTGTTAGTAAATCATGCAATAAAGTGTCAAATGCCTTACTATAGTCTATCAATAGCAACAAAACGTGATCCAAGTTGTTAAGATGCGAATTTATACTATTAGTGAAATCCGATAGCAATCGCGTTGTACTCTTTCCAGGTTGAAAACCATACTGTTTGTTATTCAGGACATTATTTTGTTTATAAAATTTATGAATTTGGTTTATTGCAAATTTTTCAATTATTTTATCCAATATTAGTAGAATAGTAATAGGGCGATAGTTTTCGTAGTGTTTTTTAGTACCTTTTTTGAATATTGGTCTAACAATACCTGTTTTAAGTTCACTTGGATACAAGCCTGTTTTAAAACTTACATTAATGAGCCTTGCTATTACACGGGAAAGTTTGTCACATATAAGACGTATGTCTATAGCCCGAATGTGGTCTATACCAGGTGCTTTGTTGACATTAATTCTTTTTATTATTTTTTTAATACTGTCAGCCTCTGCAGGTTGGAATCGCATAGATGCATTTAAGGGCTTATTGTACTGATGTTTATCTAGAATTTTATTACTACAGTTTAGTAACATGCTCCTTACATTACTTGAAAAAGTTTGGGCAAAGTTATCAGCTATTCTTTGCGGTGTCATTGTTACATTTTCAAAGGAATCTAGAATCATTTCATCTGCACTCGGTCGTATTTTGCCAGTTAGTTCATTAAGTATTTTCCACAGATTTTTAGGATTCCCCTTATTTTCCAATATGTTTTTTTTACTGATTTATTTTTTTCTGTGCGTATAATATTATTAGCATAATTACGAGCATTATTGTATTTTTGTTTAAGAATAAAATCAGTACAGTCATTTTTCCATTTATAGAAGAGATTATCTCTATATTCACATGCAGTAACTACTTTTGGCGTCATCCATTTATTATATATTCGTTTTTGGTTTTTGGTGATCTTACATAGTTTTTTTTCTGCTTGTTTGTAACTTTTGTGTAGATTTTTTTTGATATAATCATATATTTCATTTGGACAATTCATAGTCTCCACCGGCTCCCATTCAATTTGGTTCATAGACTTTTCTAAAATACTACGATCGTAATACACCTTTTTTGTTAGATCAGCCTGTATAAGAGTTGCTGGAATTGTACTCACACACGCAAGGACAGTTGCGCGGTGGTCAGCCAATACGGTTGCGAGCGCAGCCGTATAGACATCTTGCGTTCTTGTTCTAGTGTAAATATGATCGATGCATGATTTACTTAACTTTTTTTTAGATAATTCTATTCGCGTGTATTCCGTAATTCCACAAGAAAGTCCACAGTTGTGAAGCATATTTTGGTATTTGTGTTGTATAGAAGAATTTAAAGATATATCTATGTTCATGTCCCCTACTATAAATAATTCGTTGGTGTTAATATTTTGTATTAGTTTTTCCAGTTCGTTTATGAATAAGTGTTTACTTAAATTTGGTGGTCTATATATAGCGCAAAAAGTGTTGAGTGGGGAAAGATGGTAGAATAAAGGTCATATATCTATATATGTAAAATATCTTTTCTTCCAGTTCCAATCATTGTGGCGATCAACAAAATGGACAAACCAGGTGTAAACATTGTAGGTATGCTTTCGTTTTTGTTTTATACTTGTTTTTACTCACGTTACTTATTTGTGTTGGGGTAGGCAGGGACTGTTGCTCGGCATATTGTTATAATCTCATGAACCTCTTTCACTTACATCAGTAATCTAATAAATGATTCTTCTATCTTCATACTCGTGCCTTTTTATAGAATATAACAGTAGTGAAAATATATATTAACGATTGACTTACATGTGATGTAGAGTTTATTTATCTATTGCTTTTGTAATTAGCTACATATCCTACTTTATATAAAAATGAAGAAGCTAGTATTTATGCGCTTATGTCGCATACATATACTCACGGCTATAAATCCCTAGAAGGGGTAGCCAGAGCTAACGAATTAGAAATTCCTCAGCCACTTTTGGAAGTTGAGTGGGGAAAAGATGGTAAAATAAAGGTTTTTGGTGATGGGTCTCCAACCGCATCACCCAAAAATCCCTTAAAAAGCCCCAGTACCGTTAGTCGCCTCTTACGTACACCCACCGGAAGAAATGGGGTAGTGCTATTCTAGCCGACACTAAACAGCAAGTAATATGTATCGCGAATTAAATACCAGTTTTATACTATCCTGGATTAGAGGTTATGGAATATTTCCTAACTGAAGATAAAATAAAAATGTACGAGATATGTTTTTGTACATTTAAGCATGCATACCTTACTACTCACGGCTAGAACTAGTCACGGCTTACATCCAAAAGGGGGTAGCCAAAGTTTTGAAAATAATAACTCCTCAGGCACTTTTCTTCTTCAGGAATTATAGCAGATATAATAATAAATAAAATGTATCGTTGGTGATAGATCGCCAGCCACATCGCTAAACAATTACTTCAAAGGCCCCAAATACTGCCTTGCAGGACACCCGCAGCAAGATATGGTTTAGTGTTATTAAGCCCACAATACACAGCTTTTCTGGACGAAACATACATACTACATACATATACTCACGGCTGTAAATCCCTACAAGGGGTAGCCAGAGCTGAGGAACTAGAAGTTCCTCAGCCACTTTTGGAAAGTAGAGTGGGAAAAAGATAATAAAAATAAAGGTTGTTGGTGATGGGTCTCCAACCGCATCGCCCATAAATCCCTTAATAGCCCCAATACCGTTAGTCGCCTCTTACGTACACCCACCGGAAGAGATGGGGTAGTGCTATTCTAAGCCGACACTACACAGCAACATACATACTCACGGCATTAAATCCCTAACAGGTTAGCCAGAGCTTCAGAATAAGAAATTCCTCAGCCACGTTTGGAAATTCATTGCGCAGACAGTAAAATTAAAGTATGGTTGGTGTTGTGTTTTCAGCCACATCGCCCAAAAACAACTCAAAAGGCCCTATACCCTTACGCCCGATTTCTGAATTGAGTATTGAAGCTGAGAACGACTTAAGTATCGTTTTGTCTCATTCAGTTGTTAAGATTTCAATGCGACAGAACGATACTTAAGTGGTTCTCAGCTGGAATACTCAATTCAGAAATCGGGCGTTAGTCGCCTCGTCGCCACTTGCGGGAAGATATGGCTCAAGTTTTATTCCAAGCCGACCCACAGCTTGTCTTTACTATCCTAATTTACATAACATAAACGTTCACGCCGAATATCCCCGAAGGAGTTGGCAGAGGTACTAATACTTCTGAACATCACGTGACATTGTCACCTTGTGCTCAGAGTTCCCACGATTTGCATCGACAGTATACTCACGTGATAGGGGGCAGGCCTATCGCCGTTTTGTACGAATACACTGTCACATGACTAAGTACAACTCAGCCATGTGGGTTTCCTCACGATGTTTTCCCTCACCGTTAACAACCGTGATAAATTAACCACCAACCATAAATTATCCTAATTTATAACCCAAATAACCTTTACCCAGGAAAAAACCCTCCGTTCGCTCTCCCAACACGGAATAGTTTGCGAGCAGTTAGGAGGTGACGTGCAAGCGGTCCCAATATCGGCTTTGAAACGAACTGGGCTGGAAAACCTAGTGGAAGCCATTACTCTGCAGGCCCAAATAATGGACCTTAAGGCCGATTATGATGGGTTCGTCGAAGGCGTCGTTTTGGAGGCTTTCGTTGATCCGAGATCTGGGTAAGTGTCTTAATGTCTATACATACATATACTCAAGGCTATAAATCCCTTGAAGGGGTAGCCAGATCTAACGACTTTGTCAGCCACTTTTGGAAGTTCAGTGGGGAAAAGATGGTAAAATAAAGGTTGTTGGTGATGGGTCTCCAACCGCATCGCCCAAAAATCCCCATTAAAAGCCCCAATACCGTTAGTCGCCTCTTACGTACACGCACGGAAAGAAATGTCTCATATATGTATATTTGATTTTTAATTATAAAATGAAAGTAGCCTAAAGAGTTTCCTATCCCACCAGCTATCTGACAGTTAAAGTCCTGTGGGAGTCATGTTAGAGCGCACAGTACTGCGGACTCACTCGCACATAGCAGCGTCTCACTCATATTCCTACATCGCGGAGTGTAAATGTTTTTCGAGTTAAGCATAGATACAAATTATAAGTTGGTACACAGCAGGGTGAACTGGCCAGTATATCTTTGCTGTTTCCACAGTCCTTTCGAAATAGGCCTTTCTTTTTTTTGCCTAACAACGTAGAAATCACGAGAATAAACGCACTAGTTTTTTTGAGTAGTTAGTAACTATAATGTTTTAAAATGGTATTCGGTAAATTTCACTTTTAACCAATTCGATACTTTGTCAACTTAGATTCACCCCATCGCTATCGCCATATATTCCTGGTGGTGTGGCAAAGGTACTAAAATTTCTGAACATCACATGACATGCCACCTTGTATTCAAAGTACCAACTTTTTGGATGCCAGTGTATCCAAATGATAGAGGGAAATCCACTCTGAAATAACACAATATCATAAAATTAAGTACAATGTGCTGTGTAGTGTCGGCTTAGAATAGCACTACTCCAATTCTTTCGGCGGGTGTACGTAAGAGGCGACTAACGGTATTGGGGCTTTAAAGCGATTTTTGGGCGATGCAGTTGGAGACTCATCACCAACAACCTTTAATCTACCATCTTTTCCCCGCTTAACTTTTCAAAAGTGGCTGAGAAATTTCTGATTCCTTAGCTCTGGCTACCCCATCTAGGGATTTATATATGTATGTATGTAAGTACAATACAGGCATATGCATTCCCTTACGATGTTTCCCTCACAGTACACAAATAAATTACACAAAGGTTTTGTTTATTTTCAGTAAGCAAGCAACGGTGTTAGTGCAAAGAGGTACTTTACGGCGGGGTTGTGTTATTGTCGCTGGAATGGGCTGGGCTAAGGTAAGAACGTATTCATATATAGAGACATACATACATACGTCATAGTTGTTTCAGAATTAAATAATAAGTAATGTAATACAATATTTAATGAATTTATATTTGCAAAGGATTGGTTAACAGTGTAGTGTCGGCTTAGAATAGCACTACCCCAATTCTTCCGGCGGGTGTACGTAAAAGGCGACTAACGGTATTGGGGCTTTAAAGAATTTTTGGGCGATGCGGTTGGAGACCCATCAACAACAACCTTTATTTTACCATCTTTTCCTCACGTTACTTCCGTAAGTGGCTGAGGAATTTCTAATTCGTTAGCTCTGGCTACCCCTTCTAGGGATTTATATCCGTGAGTATATGTATGTATGGTTAACAGATTCTTGATGTTTCCTCCCTTTATAAACAACTTGCGAAGCAGTATTAGAACATTTTCCTTTTTGTTCGTCAAGAAACTTTCTAGATATACATACATATTCATACATACATATTCTCACGCCGTTAGTTCCCATTGGGGTAGGCAGAGACTATCGATCGCCACTTTGTACGATCCTGGCAAACCTCTCTAGCTTCATTCACATCCATCAATCTTTTCATACATGCTAAGATAAAGATAAAAAAGATAAAAGATAAAAAATATTTATTTCAAAATAAAAAGAATTGTTCTCTATTTTTTGAACGTCACAAACTTACGTATAAGTTAAATCTTACTCTACTGACTCTACTTCGGATTCGGAAGGTGTATTGTTGCGAGAAGAACCCGTAAGAAACTCAGCAACACACATCTTTTCTTAGTCAAATTACAATATTGGTGTATGTCTGGAAATATCCTGAATAGAGCCCTGGTGACACCAAGCAGTTTCATCTATCATATAATCATTTAAACTGTAATAAGCTTTTAAATGAAGACTGCGTTTTATAATTACTTTGAATTTCTTTTCTGTTAAATTCAAAATGTCATCAGGTATTTTATTATAAAATTTTACACATAACCCCATAAAAGATGTATTTATTTTTGACAATCTGTACTTTTGAATTGAAATTTTATTATTATCTCTAAGACTTCTAGTATGTCTGTCACAGTTTTTGGAAAATGCTTTCAAATTTTTTCTCACATACATGATGTTTTCATAAATATATTGACATGGCAGTGTCATTATATTTATGGTTTTAAACAATTCTCTAAGGGAATCTCGTGAACCTAAATTATAAATAGCTCTTATTGCTCTTTTCTGTAAAATGAATATTGACCCAACATCAGCAGCTCTGCCCCAGAGTAAAATGCCATAAGACATGATGCTATGAAAATAACTATAGTAAACTAAACGAGCGGTCTGTACATCAGTTAAATGTCTTATCTTTCTAACGGCATAGGCAGCACTGCTTAGCCTGCCAGCTAGCGCGCTAATGTGGGGTCCCCATTGGAGCTTTGAGTCCAGATGTATCCCTAAGAAAACTGCGCTATCCGTAAATGGTAATTTTTCATTATTTAATGTAATTTCATTATCAACACTTTTAACATTTGGTAATGCAAATTTAATACATTTGGTTTTTTTGGCATTTAGTACAAGATTATTTGAAGCAAACCATGTTTGAATTTGGGAAACTGCATTATTTACATCGTCAATATTTTCCGAATTCCTTTTAACGTCAAAAATTAAAGAAGTATCATCAGCAAATAATACTATTTCAGACCTTTTCTCGACCATGAACGGCAAATCATTAATATATACTAGAAACAAAAATGGGCCTAATATAGATCCCTGTGGAACACCCATTTTTACATGAGTTCCAGATGATTTTATTTTATCGATTTGCACTTTTTGTATTCGATCTGAGAAGTAGGACTTTATTAATTTAAGTGCGTCACCTTCGATGCCATAATGTCCCAATTTTATGAATAAAATATTATGATCTGCACAATCAAAAGCTTTTGTAAGATCGCAGAACAAACCGATTGCATCATTCTTAAGTTCCCACGAACCAAAAATATGTTTAATTAGGGCAACGCCTGCGTCAGTGGTAGAGCGGCCTTTCGTGAAACCAAATTGTTTAGGGTGAAACAAATTGTTGGAACTAAAATGCAAGAGCAGTTGATTAAGCATAAGTTTTTCAAATATTTTACTCATAACTGGTAGTATAGATATAGGCCTATAACCTTCAGGATTATTTTTATCACCTCCAGATTTTAGTAAAGGTACAATTTTACTATGTTTCATGAGATCTGGGAAGATACCATTACTTATACATTCATTAAATATTTTCGCTAAATAAGGAGCTATTATTACAATAAAATTATGGCATACTTTTACTGACATACCCCAGATATCCTCAGAATTTTTCAATTTCAGTGATTTAAACACTTTAATGATATCTTCGGGACTGACAACTTTAAAATTAAATATAGATTTACAAATTGCAACGTTTTGTTGCAACAGCTCTTGAGCTAACGTAGCAGATGAATTTAAGTGTTCAGTGGTCTTAAAAGGTATATCAGCAAAATATTTTTCAAAAATACAAGCAATTACATCATTTGAAGTAGTCAAACCTCGATCAGACCGAATACAAAAGTCCTGATCACATGATTTGCTTTTGCCAGTTTGAGTGTTGATAATGTTCCAAACGGTTTTTACTTTATTATCAGATGTTTTAATACGTTGGCTCAAGTATCTTGCTTTAGCCTCCTTACAAACTTTATTAAACATTTTTGAGTATTTTTTTACATATTCTATAAATTCATCATTATGTGAGAACGCTTTTTGATCGTATAAATCAAATAGTATTTCTCTAGATTTATATATGCCTGGTGTTGCCCACTCACTAAATTTAAATTTATTACATATAGTTACATCTTTAATAGTAAATATTTTATTAAATTCGTCTATCAGTACTTTAAAGAAAGTATTATAACTATTATTTGGATTTTTATTTATTGAAGAAGTGGGCAGCTTATAACTGATTAAGTTTATATATTTTTCAACTTTGAAAGCAGTGACACTCCTTTTTTTAACTATAATTTTTCGGTCTGGTGCCTTATGTGGAAAGTTTACAAAAAGACCACTGTGATCAGATTTTAGTTTATTTATTACAGATTTACTTGTGAATTCAGCATTTGTAAATACATTATCTAAACATGTTTTGGTTCTAGTAGGTTCCAAGAATAAATTTTCTAAATTAAACGATTGGAATAAACTCATCAACCGTGTTTTCTGAGTACTATCTTTTAAGAGATCTATATTGAAGTCTCCACAAATAATTAATTGTTTTTTACTCTTGAAAATTTTAGTTAATACATCTTCCATTACACTTTCAAATCTTTCATAATTTTGACTATAGGGGGCTCGATATACGCTTACTATAAAGTAGTTTAGTAACTCTATGCAGGATATCTCCACGACTTGCTCAACGCTCAGTTTTACAATATCCTCACGATTTTTACATTTAATACTATTTTTTATAAATATAGCGGAGCCACCACAGGCTTTAGAATTGCGGCAGTAGCTACTAGCTAAGTTGTAATTTTCAAAACCAAATATGAGCTCGCAATTCTTAAGCCAGTGTTCTGAGACACAGAAACAATCAATTTGATATCTTTCTAAAAACAATTCAATTTCTAATTCTTTACAAGAAAACCCCTGAGTATTTTGAAATACTAATTTAAATTGTGGGTCTCCTTGTAAAGCACGGTTTTTAAATATTTTGCCAGAAGAACCTCCTTCCTTGTTTACAATGTTAATATTAATTGAAGGTGACGGCTTAAGGATGACAGGAGGCTCTTCTATTGTCTCACTTAAAAGTTTAAATTATGGTTTCCACCATCACATATTGTAAGTAAGTTTTCCCTTATATTAAATAAGGGAGGGTTCGATATATGATATGCTAATAATTTAGCAATGGTCCGTTTTTTATTTAAGGGTATGTATATAGTACCCGATCGTTGTCTTGAATAAGGTATGAACTTATTCACGTCCAGAGTAAAGAAAACGTCGCTTTGACGGCTGGTCATATTAAATATAAAATTATTCAACATATGAATATCATTATTATGCTTACTCATATAATTATATATATATGGTAAGGTACAAAACATATGAATATCATTATCATTATTATGCTTACTCATATAATTATATATATATGGTAAGGTACAAAATATAAACTTACATTTATATTTCTTTTGTATCTCTAAAAGCTGGCTAATGCCTTTCTTCAATATTTTTTTATTTAATCCTATACTACTACCGAATAATATAACAATTGTAGTATACTCGTCATATTCACCCAAAGTAACTTTATCAATAATATAATTAAAGGGAGCACCAGTATAACAATAGTTTGTTACTGTCTGATGTATGTGATCATTTAATATTTCTCCGAAACGTAACCCCATACCATCGGAAAATATTATAGTTTTGCGAACCGGGGTGGTAGTGGTAGGGATGGATTTATTCTTCGTACTTCGGACACCTGCCTTTTTGAGCACATTTTCTATTTGATCTAAATGTGTCCTCCGAGGTCGTCCTCTACTAACATTACCTTCCACATTGGCTCTATATATCTCTTTCACCACTTTACTGTCATCCATCCTAATCTAATTTTATATTTATTGAAAGTTATGCGGGGTATCATTCCAAATTCTTTTATACTGGGTCAAATAAATTTGAAAGTGCCGAATGGAACGCTGAGACGACGACAGGGAAAATTTTTTGCCTTACCACAGTCGCGCACTAATTTATTGCAGCAGTGCCCTCTGGTCAGAGCACTAGTGGCTTTGCGGGAAATTGCAGAAGATGTTGATGTTTTTGCATGTCATCTGGGTGACTTCACAATCGTTGCCTTGAAATATATATGTTACAATAAGTAAGAGAGTACCATAAATTTAATATGTTAAAATTTAATTTAAAATGTTATCGCATTAGGTTTATGCCTGTAATGATTATGTTTTTTTTTTTTTTTTTGGAATAAATAAATAAATACGATTGAAATAAATAAAAATCCTCTCTATGTGCCCAAACCATCTCAACATTCCTTTTTCTATCTTTCTTACAATATCATCTTTTACACCACACCTTTCACGAATCACATCATTCCTCACACGATCACATAACCTTACATTACAAACTTTTCTGAGGGATCTCATTTCTACTGCATTTACTCTGCTTTCATGCTTCTTCTACCACACCCAACATTCACTGCCATACATAAGCGTAGGAACGAGGACAGCATCATGCACAGCCATTCGGGCCTTTTCGGACACCGATTGATTAGACATGAGACTATCCAGTGCTCCATTTACCGCATTACCCTTTTTTACTCTTCTTTCAATGTCTTCATCACACTTTCCATCCCTAGTAAACAAACTTCCCAGATATACGAACTCTTTCACTTGTTCCACTTTCTTACCATTAATCTCAATCACGCATTCAGTCATATTCTCCTCTCACTCGAAAACCATGGTTTTGGTTTTATCCACATTTACTCTCATTCCTTTTCTTTCAAACGACGCACATGCAATATTCATCATCTCTTGCAACTCCTCAACCGACGATGCAAGTAACACTTGATCATCAGCATATAAGAGGCATTTGATGACGAATCCACCCATTCTCAGTCCATAATCACTTTCACGCAACTCTATCAGACAGTCATCCATGAACAAGTTGAAGAGCCACGGAGAAGCTACACATCCCTGTCGGACACCCCTAGAGATACCGAACCAGTCTGTGTTTTCCCCGTTTATTCTTACACATGCACTAGAATGCTCATAGAGTGATACCAATGCACGTATAAGTTGGCTCCCCGAGCCGAACTTGGATAACACCTCCCACAAATACTTCCTTACCACCCTATCATACGCCTTCTCTAAATCTATGAAGGAGCAATACACCCTTCGATTCTTGGCTAAGAACTTTTCAGTGATGCTCCTTAAAGAGAAGATTTGATCCATACATCCCATTCCCTTTCTAAATCCTGCTTGCACATCCCAAATTTTGTCATCTGTTTCATTCATCACTCTTTCAATCAATACCTTTGCATACAATTTACCGACAACACTGAGTAGGCTGATTCCGCGGTAGTTTTTAGCTTCCTGGTGTGACCCTTTTCCTTTATATAAGGGCACAATTACTGCCCTGCACCAATCTCGTGGTACTTTACCACTCGACCAACACTTTTGAAAAAGGAAGTACAGCCAGGAAGCCACCAACCCTTTACCAGCCCTCAGCATTTCGATACTTATTCTATCATACCCTGCCGCTTTCCCTACTTTCATACTTTTCAATGCTTTCATTACTTCTTCCATACTAATCTCACTGTCACTACTGTCACCCAATGCCTCATTCCAGTCAACATTGCTGCCAATTGGCGAAGAAATAGGTGAATCCTCTTTTTCAAAGAGTCCCTCAAAATAGTTCTTCCATACTCGTCTTATGCTACTTTCATCCGTCGCCAATTCACCCTGTTCATCTCTCACTACATTCACTCTCGTGTTTTGGGAAACTCCCTTTTCTTTCCGGATATATTTCCAGAACAACTTTTGGTTATTCCGGAAATTATCAGAGAGTTTCCTCTCACACCATTCTATCAAATCACGCTTTTTCTTTTCTATTTTCTTCTTAACCTCATTCTTAACTCTCTTATATTCATCTTCACTATTCTTCACTACATCATCGGTTACTCTCGCATCCATTCGTTTACTAGCTTTAATCGCTAGTAAATCTAACCAAGCTTTCTTCTTATCTCCAACTGCCTCTTTCACATCTTTATCCCACCAACTTTCTAGATATAGTTTCTTTAAAATGATAAAATAAAATAATTATTAATCAAAGTTCTAAAAATAGTCGTAGGACACACGTAAGCAATTAGTCCAGCAGCGCTCTATTTATATATGTCGCAGGAAAATCGTCAAACTCGTTAACTTATAAGTTTCCCAGGAAACTTGTAAATTGACGGAAATCCGTCAAACAGCAAATTTTTGGCAAGTTTCCGAGTTTAAATTTCTGTATTTTAGAAACTTTACAAGTTTCCTGAATCCCGCTAGGAAAGTTGTCAATGCAGCACTAACGGCGCGAAGAGAGGGATGTTAATGTTAGTGAATGCGGATTGGCTGGCGGCAGTCACGTGACGTGACGCATTCGCGCGTCTTATCAACTCGACAATCAACACTAATATTTTCCTTGCTTTACTAGTGCTAATCTATTATTTGCTTTCTCTGACATAAAACTAAAACGTTTAAGAGTATTTATTAAATATAATTTATTTGAGTATATATCATGATACTTTATAGTTATATAGAAAGAATACCACCTAGATAATTTTTACCTACCCACCTAGATAGTTTCAAGAGCGTTTTAATACCGATGTCAAATCACAACACATCAAAAATCTTTTTTTAAATAAATTATTCGTGGCTTGACTAGCCATACTTTTCTGGAGGGTGTAGTGTGAGTCGACTTAGGAAACCAGTCACCAGCAATCCTTTATTCATCTATCTTTTCCCCACTCAACTTCGAAAGTAGTTAAAGGTTAACATACGATCGCCTACCGCCTCTAACTAAACAAGGTCTACGAACAATACATAGCAAATTTTTACCTCCACACATACATAGGTCCTCCTAGAGCGGGTGTTATCTCCCACAATGTGATAGATAAGATTATTATGTGTGAAATTTTAAAGTGTAACTTTTATCAATATTATTATACCTATTTCTATACAACAAATTAAATAAAACATATTTTATTATTAATCGACTTAAAAAAAAGGAGTGTTCTCAATTCGACCGTATACTTTTTTATATTATCATTATTACAATGCTTTTTTCGTAAAAAAAATGGAATGGATATTTGCGTGTGAATCGTCGCGCTACCAAACGTCGTGCTCGCTATCGCTATTACGAGCTCTTAACTCCAAAGCTCCAAAAACCCTTTAATGCCATAACCAATACATACAGCAACCAATACTAAAAAAATACATACATACATACATATACTCACGGTTATATTTCCCTAGAAGGGGTAGCCAGAGCTAAGGAATTATAAATTCCTCAGCTTTTGGAAGTTGAGTGGGGAAAAAGGTTTTTGGTGATGGGTCTCCAACCGCATCGCCCAAAAAATCCAATAAAAAGCCTCAATACCCTTAGTCGCCTCTTACGTCACCCGTGGGTAGAAAGGGGTAGCGACATTCTAAGCCGGCACTACACGGCAAATAACCGCAATAATTCATTGACATAACCAATACATACAGCAACCATAGCTGTATAGTGTCGGCTTAGAATAGCACTATCCCATTTCTTCCGGTGGGTGTACGTAAGAGGCGACTAACGGTATTGGGGCTTTAAAGGGATTTTTGGGCGATGCGGTTGGAGACCCATCACCAACAACCTTTATTTTACCATCTTTTCCCCACTCAACTTTCCAAAGGTGGCTGAGGAATTTCTCATTCCTTAGCTCTGGCTACCCCATCTAGGGATGTATACAGCAACCAATACTAAAAAAATGTTAATAAATAGGTGCGAGTACTAGTCGCATCAGACGGCAATCGCGTAGACATGGCTTCCCCGGCCGTCCCCGTCAGCGTGTCTGGCTGGCGAGACCTGCCCGCCGCCGGGGACACAGTTGTAGAGGTAGACAGCGAGGTTAGTATCACATTGTGTTCAAGTCTTTGATCATTAATATTCCAAAGATACACCAACAAAGCACGAAAAACGGCCAAACAGTGCTTTTTTATATGGTAAGCACTGTTTCACTGACAGTCGCGTGCTAGATCTTGAAATAAATAATAGGTCTTAAGAAACTGCGGTAAGGTTGATAATTGTAGAAAAATAAATATTTAATTGTCAAACAGTCTTGTCATTCTCGCGGTCCACTTTTGTGCGTTGAATTTGTATGAAATGCGGCCTTTTTGGTATATATGATCGAAGGTTGAAGTGTATAAAGCTTTCTTTTTTATAAATTAGATTAAATCTAGAAAAATATATCACAAACTCTACTAAACTTTTTTAAATTTTCAACCGTTTGTCAAAGTCTTGTGTGTTCAATGTTATTTATCTAAAGCAAGGGGAATATAAATATATTATATTTCTACGCAGGACAACTTATAATAACATTTATTCCTCAGAAACGCGCCAACGAAGTAATGAAATGGCGCGCCCAACAGCGGATGAAAGAGAAACAAGAGTCCGACCAGGAAGTGATACAAGCGAAAGAGGAGGAACACAAGATGGCGTATAAGTCTATGTTGGACCGGAAACGGAAGATGGGCAGGATGAGACTCAAACCGGAAGGGCCTCGAGAGAAACTCTTCAAAGATGATACGCATCCGATGCTTAGCGTTATTGTGAAAGGTAGGATTTTTGGACAAACATTGGACACATTTAGACCAAATAGCTAGTGTGCTCAAAAAGGCAGGCGCACGAAGTATGAAGAATAAAAGAGCATGTATGAGAAGATTGATGGATGTAGACGAAGCTAGAGAGGTTTGTCAGGATCGTACAAAGTGGCGATCGATAGTCTGCCTATCCCAGTGGACGTGTATGTTTGTATGATTTTTCGTAGTTGGGTTAGGCCTAATACGAATCTTACAGGATATTTTGATTAAAAAGCCTGTAGGTTTCCCTACAATAAAGATAATACGGAACGTTATGCAAAGGCTTCATTCCCGTCTTTCATCTGGCTGTTATTAATATCACATGAGCCTTCATGTCACCAATTCGCCTACCTTTAAAGGGCACACAACACATACACTGGAACTTCAAGCAATAAAAATAAAAAATAAAATAAAATGCATTTATTTACAAGAAACATGAGTAGAATGGTTGACAAATAAATTAGATACTTGCTTTACATGCACTGGATCTTTGAGCCGTAACTTACTCCGAGGAGCTTAGGCAGAGTTCATAACTCATATAAATCTCGCAGCATTATTGTTCCACGATAAATAAAAACCCATATTAGTATATTACATAACATAACATAAACGTTCACGCCGAATATCCCCGAAGGGGTTGGCAGAGGTACTAATACTTCTGAACATCACGTGACTTTGCCACCTGGTGTTCACAGTACCCACGTTTTGCATGGACAGTGTACTCACGTGA
Source organism: Bedellia somnulentella (assembly GCA_963576735.1). Lineage (NCBI taxonomy): Eukaryota > Metazoa > Arthropoda > Insecta > Lepidoptera > Bedelliidae > Bedellia > Bedellia somnulentella. Next base: position 557,446 of record OY755185.1, on the reverse strand, counting down.
TAGGGGGCAGGCCTATCGCCGTTTTGTACGAATACACTGTCACATGACTAAGTACAACTCAGCCATGTGGGTTTCCTCACGATGTTTTCCCTCACCGTTAACAACCATGATAAATTAACCACACATATGTCTTTAGAAAAGACAAATTGGTGTAGGCCCGACCCAGGCTTTGAACACTAGTCGTTTGCACGATAACCGAGTGTTCTAACCAATGGGCTATCACGGTTGCTATATTATTAGTATATTAATAAATTCTCCATCACGATGGATTTAAAAATCCAAAACGATACTCTTTACTTATTGCAATATGTTTAAATGTTATAATTTCAGGTGACGTAGATGGCTCAGTGGAGGCTATACTGGATATACTAGAAACTTATGACGAACACGAACGGGTCAAGTTGGACTTGGTACATTTCGGAGTGGGACAGGTCACACCTAACGATATTGAGGTAAATACTTGCGTAACTAAGACCTGTTTGAATGTTTTTGTTCACAAACCTCATGTGGGGATTATTACTAATAAATAAAGAATAAATAAAGGAGAGAAAAATTTCGACACAGTCGGGTATACGCCCCCGTCGCTCTGCCAATTGAGCTACCGTGTCAATGGCTGCCACGGCCATTTGTTAAAAATTCGGAGGTAGGGAACGCAAACACTACTTAAAAGTGTAAAAAGAAACAAAGGATAGAAGAATTTCGCACTGGAAGCCATTGACACGAAAGCTCAATGGCAGAGCGACGGGGGCGTATACCCGAGGTCGCGGGTTCGATTCCCGCCTGTGTCGAAATTTTTCTTTCCTTTATTTATTTGGAAGGCACGTTAAGCCGTTGGTCCCGGCTACTATCACGGTAGTAGTCGTTAGTCTGCAAACCCGCAATTGGCCAGCGTGGTGGACTAAGGCTAAATCGCCCTATATAGGGTAGGCTTGAGCCCCTTGGTGGGAACATATATGGGCTGTGAGGAGAGGTGGAAATATAATTTAGCTATCGTGAGGGTTTTGAGGATTCAGTACATTATAATATAATCCATGGTCGACGGGTTATTTTCTTAAGCGTTTAAGTCTAATTTAGATGCAGAATACGTAATGGTTACAATACCGTACCCATTAAAACAGTTGACTCTTACTTTCTAAAATATCAGTTAAATATCCAAAAACCATCCCTAATGAAACTGGTGGTAAAATACTACTCCATTTTTGTGTGTCACTGCTATAAATACCTAGAAGGGGTAGCCAGAGCTAAGGAATTAGAAATTCCTCAGCCACTTTCGGAAAGTTTAGTGGGGAAAAGATGGTAATATAATGGTTGTTGGTGATGGGTCTCCAACCGCATCGACTAAAAACAATTAAGAGCCCCAAACGAACACCCACGGGACGAAATGGGATAGTGCTATTCTAAGCCAACATAACATAGCGTATACTTTATAAATTAAATAGGTATTATTAGATTACTGAAGCCGAGAAGAACAGAACAGAATACACCTACTTAAATGCCATTATCACAAATGTACTAATAAAAAACCGTAGATAAGTTATGCGCGCTCATAAGTGGCACTTAAAAAACAGGCTAAATGGCTCATCTGACTTTAGTCGCACGCTAGCTGCCGTCGCAATCGTTCACTTGTTTTGGCGTGTATGTTTATCAAATAATCGAGAATGCCGTCGTGTGTGAAGAGATTTTGCACAAACTATAGTCGAAAAACTACTTATTTGATGGGATTACTTGTCATTCGTATGTATTATAAATTTACAACGTTTTAATTATAATTTATAATAAATTATCGTGTGTATAAGATATAAATAATTCTTTGTTAAACGGTCTTCTTAGTGTCGTATTTTACGTCGGTACAGAGAAAATATGTTTATCTTTTTTTAGCACTCGCTATGAGATGTGCTATCTCGCCTACATTTCAAATTTATTTGTTGGTGTGTTGTTTGGATATATTTCTAGTGGTGTGCGTACGTCTGCCGCAATCCGTGCCACTCGTCAGCGCCAGTTTCCTTGTAAATAACCTATCTAAAGTTTTTTAGTACATCTATGGCCATTATCATATTAAATCATAACTAATTCCCCAGATCGCCGAAGCATTCAAGGCAGTGATTTACGCATTCAACGTCGACTGTCCAAAAGCCATAACAATGGAAGCGAAATCAAAGAATATAGAAATCAAACACCACAACGTGATTTATAAACTTGTTGATGATGTGAAGGAGGAACTTAACGCCAGGATACCGAAGCGGCAGGAAGAAGAAATTATTGGTAAGCATATCTAATAGTACCTACTAATAATTATTTGAAGGTTAAAAAAGCTGTGTAGTGTCGGCTTGGAATAACATAACCCCATTTCTTCCTATGGGTGATCGTTAGAGACGACTAAGGGTATGCGGTTGGAGTCAATCTTTTCCCCACTTAACTTTTAAAAGTGACTGAAGATATTTCTGATTTTGAAGCTCTGGCTGCCCCTTTTAGGCATTCATAGCCGTGAGTATATTATGTATGATGTGAACACAGTTTACTAATATGCGCAAAAAGGACTTATATTAATGTACGTGCATGGACCAGTAATTACATTTCTGAGTAAAGTACCATTTCGTTAAAGCCTTTTTAATTCTAAAATATGACTGAACTTGAATGTAATTTGGAAACAATTGATTGATTGATTGAAAGATTGATTCCATGATTCGTGCGTAAGGGAAGTACGAAAGTGTCTACGTACATACATACATACATATACTCACGGCTTTAACTCCCTTGAAGGGGTAGCCAGAGCTGTGGAAATAGAAATTCCTCAGCCACTTTTGGAAAGTTGCATGGGGAAGAGATGGTAAAATAAAGGTTCTTGGTGATGGGTCTCCAACCGCATCGCCCAAAAATCCCTTAATAGCCCCAATACCGTTAGTCGCCTCATACGGACACCCACCGGAAGAAATTGGGTAGTGCTATTCTTAGCCGACACTACACAGCTACGACACTACAGTGTCTACGTCCCTCAAAATATTCGAATAAACTTTGCTGGAAAATTCAGGATCCAAATCAGAAGAACGAAATGCAAAGTAAAGACATAAAATATACCTCTTCTATCTCATCTCTATACAATTTCTTTTTAATTTCAGGTGAAGCCAACGTATTACAAGAATTTTTCGTGTCAGATGGTAAGAAGAAAGTGCCCGTAGCCGGGAGTCGGTGTGTCAAGGGATCCCTACAGAGAAATGCTTTGTACAAACTTATAAGAGGAGGAGAAATTATATACCAAGGTTAGTCGTACATGCCAAATGAACTAATATAGCATTTGGATACTTGTTCACAAAAGGATTGCAGTGAACTGAAATATATTTTTGCGGATATTTTGTACATGTACAGTACACGGTCTAGGTCCTTAGGTGTTTCCTCACGTTAAAAGCCAGATACCGCTAAGACCAGTGCCCTGAACATGAGCCAGAGCTAGACAAGATTTGCTTGGATATTAATACAAAAAGCCTAGCTATTGTAAGAATAGATATGGGGCCTTTTCCAAAGTCATGTGTGAGGATTATCCATCACGGTTATTAAAGATTTAGGAGAAGTGACCATCCTGAGGAAACTCACATGGCTGAGTTACACCAAGTCATGTGACAGTCAAAATCGAATCACTGTCTAGTCCAAATATTAGATACTCTGAACGCCTGTTAACAAAAATGATACGTGATTCTTAAAAATATTAGTATCTCTGTCACCGCGCATTCACTCATCTATCTATCTACACTATAATAAGACTGAACCGATGTCAAAACTGTACATTAAAGGAAAAAAAAGAAAAACCAGTGGAATATGTTTCATTTCCGATACTGAAGCCAAATTTACACTTTTTGAAAAAAATGTCTGTCTGTCTGTATGTCCGGTCATCACGTTAATTCTACCCGACGGATCATTTATCCCGGATTTCAAAAGGGTTCCCACAGTACACAATCACACACTACAATCTTTGTTGGATTAATTTACTTCGAAAATCAGGGAGATACAAAATGCAAGGGGATATGCTCCGCAGTTACACCGCGCTGTTCACCCAGTGTAACTGCGGAGCATTTTTTTTCTTCGCAGTTACACCAACGTCTTTTTGACATGAATTTAACAGCTCTGAATATTACTACATATTATGATAGACGAAACATATCGTGGACTCAATACCGTGTTTGGACTTGCGAAATTTTCGCGTGTTCAAAATCTTCAAGAGGTAAAAACACTTAGATTATTTTTGCAAAATGTTGCTAATTTTAAACAAAATTCGTATGATTCGGCAAGTACTATATTTAAAATCGGAGATATGCATACTAAATTTTATACAAAATCAGTCCTGCGTTAGGGATATTTCTAATGAACCTATGAACTCCTAGTACTTGCCGAGTAATAAGAATTTTGTTTAAAAATAGCAACATTTTGCAAAAATAATCTAACTGTTTTTACCTCTTGATGATTTTGAACACGCGAAAATTTCGCAAGTCCAAATACGATATTGAGTCCACGATATGTTTCGTCTATCATAATATGTCTGCAGAGCTGTTAAATTCATGTCAAAAAGTGGTTGGTGTAACTGCGAAGAAAAAACATGCTCCGCAGTTACACTGGGTGAACAGCGCGGTATAACTGCGTAGCATACCCCAATGCAAGCACATAGTTTAGGGCGCTTGCGATTCAATTATTCGAGTTTTTCCGGAATACGAGAATTACCGAAAATCTGCATGCACATTCTTAAATTTTGGAGAACTGTACATATATATAGAGATTTTTGACATTTCTGTACCTAGAAATTTGAAACTTGATGCGATTGACTGTAATAACAACTACAAAAAGGAATATTATGAAATTCATCTATCAATCATCCATGAGATATACTAACGGCTATAAATCCCCAAAAAGGGTACCTATAGCTTCAGAGACAGTAATTCTTTACCCACTTTTGGAAGTTGAATGGAGAAAAGTAGTCAAATGGGTCTCCAACTGCATCGCCCAACAATCACTTAAAAAGCCTCAATGTTCTTTATATCCTTTACAAAGACCGCGGGAATATAAATATTGAAAAAACAGAAGTTAATATAGTGTTTTGGTATTTTGGATGTAAACCGGATGCAAAAAATGTAGTCCACGCGGACGTAGTCGCGGGCAAAAAGCTAGTAAGTCCTATATGTCAATGGTAAATACATACATACATATACTCACGGCTATAAATCCCTAGAAGGGGTAGCCAGAGCTAACGAATTAGAAATTCCTCAGCCACTTTTGGAAGTTGCGTGGGGAAAAGATGGTAAAATAAAGGTTGTTGGTGATGGGTCTCCGCATCGCCCAAAAATCCCTTAAAAAGCCCCAATACCGTTAGTCGCCTCTTACGTACACCCACCGGAAGAAAAGGGGTAGTGCTATTCTAAGCCGACACTACACAGCAATAATTTATAATACAATGGTAAATATAATCCAAAATTCACTTAATTCCAGGAAAACTAGCATCAATGAAACATCTAAAAGAGGAAGTGACAACAATAAAGCGTGACATGGAGTGCGGTTTGCGTTTCGAAGATAGCTCAGTGGAAGTGAAACCGGGAGATACCATTGTATGTTACAAAATGGTGGACGCTAGCGACACCACGGGATGGGACCCTGGGTTTTAGATTAAGTAGTAAACGAATATGTTAGTTATTTGGTGTTTTATTTATCTACCTTCTTTTTATTTATCTTTTTATTGCCGTGTAGTGCCGGCTTAGAATGTCGCTACCCCTTTCTACCCACGGGTGTCGTAAGACGCGACTAAGGGTATTGGGGCTTTTTATTGGATTTTTGGGCGATGCGATTGGAGACCCATCACCAAAAACCTTTATTTTTACCATCTTTTCCCCACTCCACTTCCAAAAGTGGCTGAGAAATTTATAATTCCTTAGCTCTGGCTACCCCTTCTAGGGAAATATAGCCGTGAGTTTATGTATGTATTTATCTACCCTTAACCATGGTCTTCTCGGTCTAAAAGGTGGCAGGCAAAATGTTGATGCTACAAATGAAGCTTACAGTTGTGACGTCACTTACTTGTAAATTTCGTCTATCAAGCGTAGCATTTTATTGTATAATACGTACGGAAAAGGGTTAGGCAGAGCATATACTATTGAAAGTTTAGTGGCGAAGAGAATACTAAATAAGTATCTTAATCAACAGGTCATTAACCATTGCTATACGGGTGCAAACTTTAATTATATAGTAGAACGAATATTATTAGGCACTTATGACGAATATACAACGATTGTCGTACTGGTCGGCAATAGTATAGGATTAAATAAGTATTTATTAAATAAAAGTATAAATAAACTTTTGAAAATACAAAAAATATATAAATGTAAATTTATATTTTGTACCTTTCCATACTTACTTAATATGAAGCAGAATGACAATATTCATATTATGAATAATTTAATTTGTCACGTGACATGTTGTCAAAGCGACAATTTGTTTTGTTTGGATTTGAATAAGTTTTTACCTTACTCAAATTCTCGACTGGGTACTGTATACATACCCTTAAATCAAAAGCGGAACATTGCTAAATTATTAGCATATAATATATCTGACCCCCATATATTTAATATAAGGGGAAACTTACTTCTAGTATGCGATGGTGGAAACCATAATTTAAACTTTTAAGAGTGACAATGGAAGAGCCTCCTGTCGTCCTTAAGTCGTCACCTAACATCAATATTGTAAACAAGGAAGGAGGTTCTTCTGGCAATATTAATAAAAAGAATACTTTACAAGGAGTCTCCCAGTTTAAACTTGTATGTCAAAATACTCAGGGGTTTTCTTGTAAAGAATTAGAAATAGAACTGTTTTTGGAAAAATATGAAATAGATTGTTTATGTGTTACTGAACACTGGCTTAAGAATTGCGAACTCATATTTGGTTTTGAAAACTATTATTTAGCTAGCAACTACTGCCGCAATTCTAAAGCCTGTGGTGGCTCCGCTATATTTTTAAAAAATAATATTAACCTTTTCAGCGCCAAAGTCTGATATATTAGACATTTAAGTTTCGTGCCCTCGCCGCCAAAGTCTGATATATCAGACAAATAAATCTTACCAATTTAACTCTATTTTTTCTTATCGTTATAGTACCTAACGACATATGCATGAAATTTTCAGACAGTTTATACTTTAGTTAATCAAAAATAACAATTTCACAATGTATTATAATGTTATTTTAATAATAAATTATTAAAAACAAAACCGTGTTTATTAGTTAAATCCGACTCTTTTTTTATTTGAACCCTCAGCGCCAATGTCTGATATATCAGACATTAGTGATGTTACATTACAATGTTACTGCCAAAGCCAGAAATCTGGTACTCTAAAAAGAAACGTCTAAAAATGTCAAAATTATACAGGTTTTTGTTTTGGGCATAGAAAATTTTAGTGTGACGTTATTTTACCAAGTTTTACCACAGAGAAATTAATATATTTTCAAATTATGTTTTGTATCGAATCCAGTAAATTTCATGGTATGTCACAACACTATAGCGACACGATCATGCATCAGTCTCGTACGCCAACGTCTGATATATCAGACACGGAAGTGACGTCAGAGGCGATAGATATTTCTAGAACTATTTTTTTGTGCTGTACAATGAGGGTAGGAGATATCGATAAATTATGGAAGTACCCTGCAAAATCATGTTATTTACTGGGTTATCATCTTTGCGTTGCTAAGTTGAGTATTGAAATATGACCACTGCAGAGGAGTTGATAAGGATTTTAGAAGGAACTGATGATGTTGAATTTGAAAGTGATGAAGTGTTCATACATAATCAACAGGTAAGTTATTAAAAATTATAATACAATATAGTGTTTTCAATCTCAATCTAGTGTATTTACTCTGCTCTGATACAATATGTGTTTGTAAATATTTTTTTATAGGAATATTGAAATTAATACCTAGGTATAAAGATGTATTAACTTTAGAAAAAAAAACTTACTTCCTATCAAATTTATTTTTATTTTTTATTTCGTGTTACTAAAAAGAATTTTGTGAGTAATTTACAACTATTGTTTTAGGGAGAAGATGACGAATTTAATTGGTTGGCAGGAGCACCGCCGTCTCCAGTTATCGATATTATCGATAACTGATCGATAGTTATCGACAATATCGACCAACACTAGTAAATCAACCGCGTTTATTGCCGTGGCGTGTGATGAACGTTTTTGACTAAAACTCTTGGCGTGGAAAGGGTTAAATCAAAAATTCGTAATGATATTGTAAAGTTAAGCGTTGAGCAAGTCGTGGAATTATCCTGCATAGAGTTAAAAAACTATTTCTTAGTATGTGTGTATCGACCCCCTTATAACCAAAATTATGATAAATTCGAAAATGTAATGGAAGACGTATTAAGCAAAGTTTTCAGGAATAAAAAACGTATAATAATATGTGGAGACTTCAATGTGGATCTCCTACAAGACAGTTATCTTAAAACACGGTTGATGAGTTTATTCCAATCGTTCAATTTAGAAAATTTATTCTTGGAACCGACTAGAATCAAAACATGCTTAGATAATGTATTTACTAATGCAGATTTTTCAAGTAAAAGTGTTATAAATAAACTAAAGTCTGATCACAGCGGCCTTTTTGTTAGCTTTCCTCTAGAGATACCAGAACCAAAAATTGTTATTAAAAAAAGGCATATTACTGCTAGTAAAGTAGAAAAATATATAAATATAATAAGCTCTAAGTTGCCTACATTTACAATTAATAAAAACTCAAATACTAGCTATGATATCTTTTATAATGTTCTGATAAATGAGTTTAATGAAATTTTTAATGTAAAAAATGTAACTATTACCAGTAAATTTAAGTTTTGTGAGTGGGCAACACCAAGTATTTATAGATCAAGAGAAAAACTCTTCGATTTATATGATCAAAAAGCTTATAGTAATAACTAGTGGATCGTCCCAGCTTCGCACGGGTAGCGTTGTTTTTTTAAATATCTGAGGTTTCTTTCTTGAGTCCCTGCTTAAGCATTGTGAAATTCAGCGCAATGTTTTTAATTTATTTAATTTATAGCACTCCCGAAACAGTGTAGTTTGGTGATTTTGAATGCGCTTTAATGAACGGTTCAGTATTTCCATTAAATAGCAAATTTTGGAATAAAACGCTATGAAGTATTTATAACAATCTGAAAAATAAATCATTACGTGATGTAGGATGCAACTACTGGCGCCATCTAGTATGTTATATATAAATTAGTAAAGATTTGGTTTTGGTCTCGGGCGCGCTGGCTTATTTTATGTATAATTCCGGTGTTTGTCTAACGATTTCTATGATATTTTTTTTATTGAATAGGTAATAATGTTACCTTTTTTAAATTAGAGATGAGTGAGAGGTTTACAAACGTAAGAGTAAACAAATATAATCAGAATATTCCGAACTGCTAAGCTATCAGGAATTACACGTGTTATTATGAGTCAACCGTAAAAGATAGACATAAACTGTTGAGGATTTTTTTTAGATAATTTTATGCAGAATTTTTCCGTCATATATGATTTCTATGTAAGTTTAACCATTAAGGCTGCACACGCGACGGAAGCTTAAAAAATGGAGTAACTTCTCCCGTTTTCCCAAAATTTCCCAAAATTCTCCTTTACTACTCTGCTGAAAAGTATACAAAAACCTGCGCAGGAGTATGAAAAATAATTGTACCAAGTTTCGTTAGAATCCGTCGAGTAGTTTTTGTTTCCATAAGGAACATACAAACCGACAGACAGACAGACAGACAAAAATTTTACTGATTGCATTTCTGGCATCAGTATCGATCCCTAATCATCACCTGATAGTTATTTTGAAAATATATTTCATGTACAGAATTGACCTCTCTACAGATTTATTATAAGTATAGATAATGAATTGAGTGAATATGTAAAAAAATACTCAAAAATATTTAATAAAGTATGTAAAGAGGCTAAAGCCAGATACCTAAGCCGACGTATCCGAACATCCGATAATAAAGTTAAAACAGTGTGGAATATTATCAACACCCAAACAGGCCGAGGTAAACCATGTGATCAGGAGTTCTGTGTTCGATCTGATAAAGGTCTGACTACCTCTAATGAGGAAATCGCTTGTATTTTTGAAAAATATTTTACTGACATACCATCAAAAACAACTGAATATTTAAACACATCGGTCATAAAAGCTCAACACTTGTTACAACAAAATGTTGATAGGTGCGAAACTTTGTTTTGTTTTAAAGATGTCAGCCCTACAGATATCGAAAAATGTTTTAAATCATTTAAACTAAAAAGTTCTGAAGACATTTGGGGTATGTCAGTGAAAGTTTGCCATAATTTTATTGTAACTTTGGCTCCATATTTAGCAGATATATTTAATGAATGTATAAAAAATAAAATCTTTCCAAATCTCATGAAGCATAGTAAAATTGTACCACTTCTTAAATCCGGAGGAGATAAAATTAGTCCTGATGGTTATAGACCCATATCAATTCTGCCAGTTTTAAGTAAAATATTCGAAAAACTAATGTTCAATCAAATGCTTTTGCATTTCGCTTCAAACAAATTGTTTCATCCAAAACAATTTGGCTTTACGAAGGGCCGCTCAACCACCGATGCAGGCGTTGCCTTAATGAAACACATTTTTGATTCGTGGGAACGCAAAAATAATGCTATTGGTTTGTTTTGCGATCTTACGAAGGCATTTGATTGTGCAGATCATGAAATCCTTTTTATTAAATTAGAACATTATGGCATACAAGGTGACGCACTTAAATTAATAAAGTCTTACTTTTCGGATCGGATACAGAAAGTGCAAATCAATAATGCAATATCACCTGGAACTCATGTAAAAATGGGTGTTCCGCAGGGTTCTATTTTGGGCCCATTTTTATTTTTAGTTTATATTAATGATTTGCCGTTCATGGTCGAGAAAATGTCCGAGATAGTGTTATTTGCTGATGATACTTCTTTAGTATTTGACGTTGAAAGAAATAATCAGAATATTGACGAGGTGAATAACACGGTTTCACAGATTCAAACATGGTTTGCTTCCAATAATCTTGTACTGAATGGTAAAAAAACCAAATGCATTAAATTTGTATTACCTAATGTTAGGTGCGTTGATAACGAAATAATTTTAAATAATGAAAAGTTAGTATTTTCGGATAACACAGTTTTCTTAGGGATAACTCTGGACTCCAAGCTCCAATGGGGACCCCACATTAGCTCACTAGCTGGCAGGCTAAGTAGTGCTGCATATGCCGTTAGGAAAATAAGACATTTGACAGATGTACAGACAGCTCGATTAGTTTATTACAGCTATTTTCATAGTGTAATGTCTTACGGTATTTTACTCTGGGGCAGAGCAGCTGATGTTGGTTCCATATTTATTCTCCAAAAGAGAGCAATAAGAGCTATATACAATTTGAGATCCCGAGATTCCCTGAGGGAATTGTTTAAAACAATAAATATAATGACACTGCCATGTCAATATATTTATGAAAATATTATGTATGTAAGAAAGAATCAGGCCTCTTTTGTGAAAAATTGTGACAGACATATTCGAAACCTGAGAGACAACAATAAAATATCAGTACCAAAATACAGATTGTCAAAAGTAAATACATCTTTCATGGGGTTATGCGTAAAAATGTATAATAAAATACCTGAGGACATTTTAAATTTAACAGAAACAAAATTCAAAGCAGCAGTTAAAAGAAATCTTAGTTCGAAAGCCTATTACAATGTCAATGATTACATTAATGATGAAGTGGCTTGGTGTCATCAGGGCTCTGTGCAGGATGTTTCCGGGCTAACACCAAAATTGTAATGGACGTTAAAAAAAGATGTGTGTTGACGAGTTTCTTACGGGTTCTTCTCTCAACAAAACACCTTCCGAATCCGAAGTAAACTTAGTATTAAGTTAAAATTTGACGTTCAAAAAACAAAGATTTATCTTTTTATTTTGAAATAAATGATTATTTAAAAAAAAAAAAAAAAAATAAAAAAAAAATAAAAGGATGCTTGGCGATAGGGTTCTAGTCGCATCAGCCACAAATTACTTAAAAATCTCCAAACCCTAAATCGCTCCTGTCGAAACCTGAAGTAATAAAAATAAACGAAATAAAAAGCGTTTATTTACAAGAAGCAAGAGTAAATGCGGTGGTATGTTGAAATGGAGGAGTGCTATCCTGAGCAGATACTACACAGTACACCGAGACATGTTCAAAAAAGAAATTCAAATTAAACTATGTTTTCATCAAAAGAACTTGCATATCTTACCATAATACAATTTGAGGTAACTCATTTCCAACAATAATTTCATCATAACAAACTGCCGTTATGTATGACATACATAAAAATAAATATACCTTCGACAAACCATCTCAGTCTTGAAGAAGCAAAAAATATCATGGCAAGCACTGCTTACAGTATGGTCACTCCTTTACCCGTTGAAATCGCCACTACACTTAGTTCAGTGGCACACCCAATACAGTAACCTATTTTTCACGCTTCCTATCTCTAAAAATGTACCTTCTTTAGGTGTTCAGCGTAAGTGATATTATCCTCATAATCCGAAAGTCTTGAGTTCGTTCCCTGGAGATTAACCCACAAATTCAATCGGCAAGATTTACCCAGTTTGGTAAGATACTGATGTAGGCTTGATCACCCGACAAGATATCAAATTTCCCGAGGCCACAAAATCCCAGCTAATATCATGAGAGTAGTCGTTAGTCTGCCAACCCGCATTCGGCCAGCTTGGTGTGGGCTATGGCCAAATTACCTACTTTATTATAGACATATTTAGGCGGTGATGAAGCTAATCTAATTTATTGATTAGTAACAAACATCATATATTTTCATTAAAAAAAGACCAAATCCCTCATGATCTAAAATATAGGATAAATGAAGAAAAAATATTTAACTTGGTAGGCTTTTAATTATATCTCACTAGATTTTGACAAATGATTAATAAATTATTTTCTCTATAACATAATAATTACATTATTAGTGACCTCAAATATTATGTTACAAAATTATAATCAGTGGACTCATCGTTAGCTAATATTAAATATTTGAAATAAATGCTTAGTTAATTACGAATTTGAAGGGTAGCGGGCTTTTTGATGATGAAATTTGTCGATCTTCACCAATTGATGATGGACAATTGAAATGATCCTAGTCAAGCTAAGGTTTGATATAAATAATGTAATTTAAAAAGTTAACATTATCAATTAAACAAAAAGTTAAACTTTATTTATTTAAAGACGGATAGCGGACAAATTCCTTGTTTATATATTATTTCTTTCATCTCTTTATCTTTCTTTTTTTATTGATTATTTAGTCCACACAAGATAGTAACCATTGCTATAAGAGAAATTTGTGCGCAAATCCTAATCTGTATTTTGAAATAACACTAAAGATGAGTCCACATACAAATTATACGTAAACAATGCATTGAACTTTAATTGTTTTCTTATAAGGCGTTATTAAACTATTTATTACTGAGGAGCACAACCTATTCGTAAATTATGACAATTGCAACTTTTTACAAACTTATATATATTACACAATTGAATGATTTATTTATAAACATTTTTATTTTAACAAAAGGCATTCGGCATAAGCATAACAATAATGTAATTGATATATATCTTGTTTATTTGTATCATGTAACACCAAGATTGTTAGAACGAAACATTTCGTAGGTTTTTTATGTCGGAACAATTGACTATAATAATACTAATTTCATAATTATTAAACGTTACAGAAAACATGTTCAGTGTAAAAAATACGTTAAATTTGGAAACGGGGTTTACCTTTATTAAATTTTTAAACACAGCGTGATTGCAAAATGAAAATCTCATAACGGAATGGTATATGTGGAATGATCCTAGGCTAACAGATATGTAAAGTTAAGATATTCCAAGACAAAAATTTAATGTAGTGTACTGTGTACGTGTATGTTGTCGTCAGATTGTTAAAACTAGCGTATCTTTAAGTATCTGTAGCTTGAATATGTTTCAGTTTAAATATTGTGACAGTGTAGACCTTGTATTGTCCACCATTAAAAATTTATAAGTTTGTATGTAAGTGTCACAATACTGCACATATATTTCTACGTAATTTGGCAGAAAAGATAATTATTTTTATTTATTGCGATCTCCATAGCGTTAAATTTAGTAACTTAGTCAACTGCGATTCCTTTTTTACGTTATGGCATACTAAATTCATTCACTCACGTAAGCCGTACAGCCCGTACACCAAATCAGTAACTATCATTCGGTCCACAAACAAGTCATTCCTTATAAAAGTAATTCATTCAATTAGCAATACTATAATGTTGTTTCACATCTTTACAACCCATTATTGCATTTCTGTTACTGGAAAAAGACATTAACGGTTTATGGTTACGATTCGGGATACTTATAAAAGTGAAAGCAGAGCCTAAAATATTGCCTGCCACAGTTCATTCAAATCAGGTCCTATCTGGGTTTTTTTCAATTATATTTCTAGCACCATTTTCCGATGGAAAAACTTTTTAGTTTTTTATCGAAATACTTAAATGTACTGTCAAAATAGTATAAACTCGAAGCAGTAACTAAAAGTGGTAAACCCCAAAGAAAAAGTTTATGCAAGAATATTAAGTAACTTACATTATTTTAAGGCCACAAAGGAAAATATATTTTACATTACTGAATCTTTGCCGTCAGATATATACATATGCATATACAAACAATATTTTATCTATTACATTTTAGAATGTTAAATTATCGGCCATTATTTTACTATGTTATAGGGCGGATTTATAATTGATATTCGCGTTGAAATCACCGAAACTTCATATAGCATAATATGAACGCAGGAGGTAGCAGAGGAATTAGTTTTGTCCTTTATTCAGTCCCACCAAGGCATTGTACCAGTAAAATAAAACATATTGGAAACATACGCATTACGATGTAATATATGACAACATATAATGTTTCCTTAGTTTGTTTAATACATACATACATACATATACTCACGGCTATAAATCCCTAGAAGGGTAGCCAGAGCTTTGGAATGAGAAATTCCTCAGCCACTTTTGGAAGTTGATTGGGGAGAAGATGGTAATAATAAATAAATGTTTTTGGTGACGGGTCTCCGACCACATCGCCCCAAAATCACTTAAGAAGCCCCTATACCCTTAGTCGCCTCTTACGATCACCCACGGGTAGAAATGGGGTAGTGTTATTCTAAGCCGACACTACACGGCAGTTTGTTTAATACTGTTATTATAATAATTTGCCGTGTACTGTCGGCTTAGAATAACACTACCCCATTTCTACCCGTGGGTGATCGTAAGAGGCGACTAAGGGTATAGGGGCTTCTTAAGTGATTTTGGGGCGATGTGGTCGGAGACCCGTCACCAAAAACATTTATTTATTATTACCATCTTCTCCCCAATCAACTTCCAAAAGTGGCTGAGGAATTTCTCATTCCAAAGCTCTGGCTACCCCGTTAAGGGATTTATAGCCGTGAGTATATGTATGTATAATAATAAAATCAAGCAATAGCTGTTTCAGTAGTACCACGAAAATTTATTTTTCCTGATTATATATTTTAACATAACATAAACGTTCATGCCCTTTATCCCCGAAGGGGTTGGCAGAGGTACCAATACTTCTGCACATCACTTGACACGAACGAACACCCTATAATGCAATTTAAACAAATATCAAGCGGTCAGATGAATGTTATTGTCAAAAGTATTTTTACGAATTTCATAGTGAATATCAATAATAAAACCTAAATAAAATGTCAACCAAATTAATTTATCAACTTTGTTGTCTCGCACGTCATATAAACCAATAATGTTATGTTACATTGCAGTGATTAAGCATATGAAGTGGCTGCCAAAACCTGAGCAATAGTAAAACTACCAAACGTAGGCACTACTGCATCTGTTAATTTAAACTAAAATTCGGATTAAAAAGATAGATAGGTCACAAATATTGTTAGATCATAATGGTAACACCAAGGTCCAGAATTTGGGTAGTGCTTTAATGACGAACGGTTGCACATTTATCGAATAATTCTCGATATACTCCTGTAGGGCAAGCACGAGCACTATTTTATCGACACGATAACGGTTAGAATGAGATGGCAGTATACGATACTAAGTAAGTGCGTAATAGATGGCTGCTTTATCGCATCGTGCTTTCCCTTCTGGAACTATGAATGAGAAAGCAAATGTACTTATTCGAGTTAAAATTAAATATAAAAAATAAACAATATGTTTTATTACACGACGTTTACCATGTTAAGTGAATACACTGTGATCAAACAATAAATAAACTTAAACATATTTTTTATTCATTCATATTTTATTGTAACTCGAATATATATACTTACATAATGTTGTATCTTTGGTGATGATGATGCAGCTACCAAGTAAAGGCAAGTAGGCCCTTTCTAACCTTTTAATTATTAGTGTTATTTTGCGCAACCCTATATATAAAATGCTTCACAAATTCTAGGCCCTGGTTATTACATTGCAGTTTTATTATAAATGTTAAAAAATCTCAATAAAGTGGTATATAGATACGAGAAATTTCATCCTAATATCAACTAGTGAAAGTATGTTACTGTTTGTCATCTAACCTTGAATCAATAAAAACTGTATTTACTGAGAGTAAAGTACACTTCATGAAGCAACGATTACAAAACACTGCATGTGCCCACTTCAATATGTATTTACAAACATTATTCTAATATTTCATATGTATGTCAACTAGTTATACATAGTGGAATTATATTTACACAATAAAAGCGGTAGGAACGGCGAACGCCCTACACAATATTTTGTATTGACCCATCGAACTAGAATCAAATGGTATTCGGGTCTAAATCGGTTTAAATATATAAATATACAAAGTGAGTGCTCATTGTCTAAGTGAAAGTTGCTGTTTAAACTTTACCCTGAACTCAAATTGTACCCGTTTATGAAAATGTGGTACTGTGTAACAAATTTTATATGCAATAATATCTCAAGCTGATTACATGTTACACTAAAATAAGATGCATAATTGCGTGCCTTGTTAAGCACTGGGAGGTCTGAGCTGTTCCCGCTCTTTCGTTCATTCTCTTCATACTTCACTCACTGTCATACTTCACAGTTCGTTTCATTTCACACTTCAATGAAACGCGTCTGTTTGGTTAACTAAATGAACTAAAGACACAGTCCAACGTGAAGTGAACTTAAGATATATTAGCTCAGCTGTGTAGTGTCGGCTTAGAATAGCACTACCCCATGTCTTCCGGTGGGTGTAGGTAAGAGGCGACTAACGGTATTGGGGCATTTTAAGGGATTTTTGGGCGATGCGGCTGGAGACCCATCACCAACAACCTTTATTTTTTCCCCACGCAACTTCCAAAAGTGGCTGAGGGATTTCTAATTCCTTAGCTCTGGCTACCCCTTCTAGGGATTTATAGCCGTGAGTATATGTATGTATGTATGTTTAGGTGAAGTACTTAATTTGAGTCGTTCATTCGTGAACTGCCCAAGTCTAATAGATTCGTGAGATTTGTCAGAGGACTCGACTTCCGATTGTTTCTAGTTCGATGTATTCACCTCATGAAATTATGCTTCTAGTGCTAGGATACTTCATCAAGTCTTAGTTTTCATATAATTATATCAGTCATGAAGATGAAACATGGATGAACATGGTGCAAGCCAGCACTTGTATGGTAAAGCATAACTAAGTTTTCAATTTACTCTCGATAATTTTCCTTAAACCATTTTCTGGGGTATTTTTTACGAATACACTCTCAGCATTATATGGATGAGAAAGGTTAGAAATAGCTTTATATAATTACATCAGAAATTTCCATCTAAAAGATTTCAGATATTGGTAGGTTAATACAAGTTCAATGTTTTCATACGTTCCTGCAGCCAAGAATCTCTTTTACTTTATAATTGCAACAACATAAAAATAACAAAAATCCAATAAATAGGACTTAAACTAAAGTACTGTCTTAAAACAACTTTGAAACATAGGCTTATCTCTTTCTCGCTTTTGTATTAACAGTCACGACAGAGCAAGAAAGAGTACATATGCTTACGGAATGAAGCAATCTTTGATTGCAGAATATTTACATATGAGCGAAAAATTCTTTAGGATATTATATATTCTACTATACAATATTATAACTAATTTATTATCTAAAATCCATTTTATGTATCAACTATTAAGAGCTAATTTACATTTCTTCGTATTTTGAAACTTTTCATGAAGAAGACTAGCCAATGTACGTTCTAAACGGTAAATGTATTCTATTGAATAAGTTTCAAAACCATATAATAAACTAATTATATAGAAATTCAATGTTAAATCTCAAAATCTCAATTGTATCTAAAACAAATATCACTGCATAAGTCTAATGATATTATGACAAAGTTTATAAAGACCTCATTTAAATTGTAGTCTACTCAAAAAGCCGCTGGTAAGAGGCTTCTGACTAATCAACGGTATTTTTTTAAGTTTTAAATTTTTTAGGCATCTGTATTGAGAATTACAACTTAAAATCTACAGTTTTATTTAATAGTTGCATATATCTCGGTACTCTTGAGTATATTTCAATATGAAACATTATTTATGCCCTCAAATGTTATCAGATAATAACTAATACCAGTGTTATTAATTGATCACATAATATTGATGAGATAATCAAATATACAATGTTAACTTCAAAAAAATGTCACCTACTTTTTTGCATTGTATCTTGCTAACAAAATATTTACTTTTCTAGACAATTTCCGAGGTCCAGTTCATAAACTTATGCAGAGATATAGTCCAGGTTGTAAAGACTAGTCAACTACATCTATTCGTTCAAATCTCCTATGTGGCCTGGCGCAGGCATCTCCGTTCTGTGGTTTCTGTGGTCTCGCCCACGTATTCACACACCCGTCTGCGCAAGCCGTCACAAAATAGTCAGCCCGAAACAATAACGCCGTCAGTCTTTCATGAGCTATCTTTTTACATACCAAAGGTTCTAACACTGGACATTCATCATACCTAGGACACGCTGTAGTTCCTATCAACTTTAAAGGATCATACGAATCTCCAGCATTCGCAGACTTTCCTCTTAAAGCCACTGTATTACTTGCGGACTTTTGCTCCGGTTTTGACGATAAACTGAAATTCCTGCGATGATCCGATTTACGTTCACCAAAGGAGAATCCGGCTATTCTTTGGGTCAATGAATTAACGCCTAAAGATCCCGTAGATTCTTCTTTCGCTTTACCCACACTTATATTCAATGTCGATACGTTATTCACTTTAGTCTTAGTATTTTGTTTAGTACCCGATGGCTCCCCAGATGAGTTCTGACTACTGTTTAGTTCCGCATGTTTTTGTCCTAACTTATTCGTCTTTGCTTTGTTTTGGACTTTCATCCCTGGGACTCCATTTGGAGAGAAGGCAGCTTGACTGTTTGGGGATAAATGCGCCGAGGCCCGAGCCCGGACTGGTGGTTTGAGAACGTCTTCAGTCAAGTCCCATAAGCACAGCTGCGTGTCTTGCGAAACACTACCTAACCTATAACACTGAACATTTTCACTTTTCCTATTGTCCTCAATTTCTTCGTTTTCAGGGTCCGTAAAACTGACTATGTAGGGATCGAAGGCGACAACTGAGACCCAGGATCGGTGTCCTTGACCTCTAGCTACGACTCTTCGTTCGCCGAAGGACCAGACTGTCACAAGATCGTCTTCTCCTCCAACAACCACATATTTTCCATCAGGCGACCAGCAAACGCATAGAAACCCACCAAAGTAGGACCGAGCTCTACCTATGAGCTCCATAGTATCATAATGAAACACTCTTAAAAATCCGTCTTGAGACACGACAGCTAAATTCGTTCCACACGGCGAGAATGCGAATTCGTTAATTGCACTCCCATCCACTCCTATCACCCACCTGGAATCAACAATCATGTTTTAGGATTGGTATTTTATATACTTTGGTGATTCTTTAATTGCTGAAATATATTAAGTTGGTATAGATCCCTAAATGATGGGCAGTATAATAATGGCTCATATACTGCATTCGGCACATCTAACGTTTCTTATACTCGAAATTAAACTCCATTGTTTGTAACGTAAGAAATGACCAATAAGACAAATACAATTCAGCAATGAATTACAATTCGTGTGTTTTCTCAAAAATCTTACATACATACATACATATACTCACGGCAATAATTCCCTATAAGGGGTAGCCAGAGTTAAAGAATTAGAAATTCCTCAGCTACTTTTGGAAAGTTCAGTGGGGAAAAGATGGTATAATAAAGGTTGTTGGTGACGGGTATCCAACCGCATCGCCCAATATTCCCTTAAAAACCCCAATACCGTTAGTCGCCTCTTACGTACACCCGCCGGTAGAAATGGGGTGGCGCTATTTTAAGCCGGCACTACACAGCCAATCTTAATCAAAATCTAAAAAAGCAATTTTCAATCTTACCTATACAAAGGATTCCTAGTAGATTTCGCTCTACATGTATGTATTGAGTATCCCTCCCCCTGTTTAAAAAGCTGATAGTGAGGAGTCGTGGTCCCGCACGGTAACTCCTCGTTGTAAACATATAACTGGCCTGAGGAATGGGATACGCAGAACAGATTGCTGGAACCAGGTACCCATTTGATACATGTCACCTTTGATTTGTCGATCAGTCTCTGTAATCAGAAAATATACTACTGGAAACGGCTCGGAACGCTGGATGGACCTAGCTTGATTTGAGTAGCCAAGGTTGACCACTTCAAACTGTGACTTCACACGATGATCTCAACCGGGATATAAGTGAAATGTTTTGGCAATCTCAACAGCAAGGACAAGAAAATAATTGTAAAAGCTCAATGTGGCCAACTTTCCACTTCTCTGTTAAGTTTTCAATAATTCGGTATGCAAGGTTTTTTTTTAATATTTAAATTTAAATATTTTTATTCGATAGCAAACACGAAAATGAAAGACCAATTTGAATATTTTTCATTTAATATAAGTAATTCTAAAGTTATGTTTTTTTAATATTGTTTAAATTTGTTCTTAATGACGTCATCGATCGACAAAACCACGTAGTGGCATGCAAATGTAGCGAAATGATTGATAAAAATTTTGCTGACTGCAAAAAAATACACGAATTTGCGATCTCAAATGAAAGCATTACGATATTATAGTAAACAAACCTATGATTTTCGATATTTTATTGATAAACTGCAAAAACGAATGTCTTTGAAATAAAATTGAAGGTCAAATACCGTTACAGTTTTTTGATAAAATAACAGTCATCTTAGCTTTATTTGATTTTATTTGAAGAAAATATTGTTTAAAAACGTAATATCTCGAAATGGGTTCGTAATCAGCAACACTTTTGTAAAACTTTGTATACCGAATTACTGCTAATTTTCGGTGTGTCGGAAGAAGCATGAAAGAATAGTGAATGCAATAACGATGAGATCCTTCAGAAAAGTTGGTAATGTTAGGTTATGTAATCAAGTTAGAAATAGCGTGATTCGTGAAAAGTGCAGTGTGAGAGTTCATACATACATACATACATATAATCACGGCTGTAAATCCCTAGAAGGGGTAGCCAGAGCTAAAGAATTAGAAATTCCTCAGCCACTTTTGGAAATGTGAGTGGGGGAAAAAAAATGTTAAAAGAGATTTATAAAGCCAGCGTCGAAGGTAATGTTAGTAGAGGACGACCACGGACCACTCAAAAAGGCATGCGTCCGAAGTATGAAGAATAAAAGGACATATTGAAAAGATTGATGGATGTAAACGAAGCTAGAGAGGTTTGCTAGAATCGTACAAAGTGGCGATCGATAGTCTCTGCCTACCCCAATGGGAAATAATCGTGCCATGTATGTGTGTACTGTAAATCATATTGATGTTACTATAATCAACTGCAAAATCTAAATATTCCCACAGTATTAAACCAATCAAATTTCAAAAAAGAAATATATGAGTACTTCTCACTGATGCTTGCCTCTTTTACCCTATTGTGTTGAAACACTATATGTTTCTAATACTATCAGTTTTTTCATGCTTACTGCAAAATTTGATTAAATAGTGCAATATAATTGTTGAATTATTGAAATTAACATACCTCTTCATTATATAATTTACTTAGTTCCTTCTTAATTGGGTCTATTAATTGTATTTGGCCTGTGGAGAATCCTATTACTAGTGACACAGACTCCGGGGTCATGGTTACCGTATTGAAATCATGACAGGTTGGATTTGTGCTTTTATACATCTTCTTGTCCACTGGCTTCGTGAGATCAGCCGCCTGAAAATATATAACACAAGTTAAATGCCATCTCTTTACCTCTGCACTTTTCTATGTTGCAGTTTATTATGGCAGTACATAATTTAGATTAAGTTAGCAAGAACTTATCACCCTATTAATTGGCTAGTGATAAATATCAGGAATATTTTTATTTGAGATAATTATCTAACCATACAAAATCTTCAGTAGGAGTTGAAATATTTGATTAATAAATGTGGTAAGTTACCAACATAACAACTTATAGTGGAGTGTCTGCGGCGTTAAAACACGAAAATCTCGGATTTCTGTTACAGTGAATGAATCTTTATGATTCAAAGTGGAATGTATAGCTTATAATATATACAAAAAAGTTTACCTATACAAAAATTGTGATCTCGGTTAAAAAAAAATGAAAAAATTGTAATTTTAAACATTTAAATGATACAATACCTCATAATATTAGGCTGTAGATCATTTTTCTACATCATAATAAGTTTTATTTATATAGAGATAGTAGTTAGAAGAAAGATGTAAATGAAGGAAAATCAAAGGAAAAAAAAGCATAAATTATTTGTTTATTTAAACAATATTTTTTTTCTATTTTACAATTTTTGCTGTGTAGTGTCGGCTTAGAATAACACTACCCCATTTCTACCCGTGGGTGATCGTAAGAGGCGACTAAGGGTATAGGGGCTTTTTAAGTGATTTTTGGGCGATGTGGTTGGAGACCTGTCAACAAAAAAAATTATTATTACCATCTTTTCCCCAAATCAACTTCCAAAAGTGGCTGAAGAATTTCTTATTCCAAAGCTCTGGCTACCCCGTTAAGGGATTTATAGCCGTGAGTATATGTATGTATGTATGTTTACAATTTCCTTCAACTTCACTTATTTCAATGATTGGCGGAGTATTGCAACAAGTATTTTCGCTACACTTTAGACATGCTACACTGCAGTATAAACCGCTCTTTCGACATCCACAAGCCGCTCCACAACCCTTTTTGCAGCTACAAAACAATATTTGCAATAAATTATCTGGAGCTGGTATTTCAGAGATTCTTTTTGTATGTGAAAATAGAGTACCATTGGGCCGGGCCTCTTCTTATATGTTTCAATATATTTTTTATGAATATATTTTTGACCACGAATTCAGCTTGGAGATGAGGTAACAAGAACAAGCCATCTTTTAGTTCGCTTGAAATAGCTCAAGTTGCTTTCCCTTTAGTTATTTTCTGAATAACACCTAAATCTGAATTGGCTGTGGAAGTTTAACCATTTTTTCACAGATAATGAAGCTGTACTCATTAGTTGTACTACTAGTCCTTGATTCAGCCATTGTTAGAAAACCGTGATAGAAAACAATATGATTAAATTATGTCATTTTTTTCTTTTACTTGAATCAATCTTTAATTATTTATGTACTTATTATTTAGTAATTATAACATTCATATTATAAGCATCATGATCATATTATAAACTGCAAATTTGTGATAAGATTACTTACCGAATGAACAAAGAAAATAATCTTACATAGAAATTCAATAGAAAAAGAACTTCTTCAATAAAACTTTCGCCAGAAATAAACAAAAAAAACACAAAACTTTTACTTTTAAATATAAACAACATGAGTAGAACACGTGTCATTTATAATGAAAAAGTAGCTAGAAAAATCTGTTGTTTTGGAGCAGCTGCCGTTGCCCCCCCCCCCAACGTTCTACTACCTGTCCCAGGTCGTTATGACCCTTCATACACTCCCACATTGGAAGAAAATATTATTTTATGTCTCTATAGGTATTATTCAATGTATAGATACGAAAAACAATAATATTCTAATCAAAATTACATGCTTCAATATAAATTTTTGACAGTTTTTGTTTAAATAATAAATAAAAAAGAAAACACAAAACAATTTTTGGTAAATACTTTAAAGTATGAGAATAAAAACCCCCCCTCGACCATTTAAATTCATTCACTGTAAACAGAAGTCCAAGGTTAAAACCCCCAGGCAATCCACTATAAGTAATTTGAGCCAGATTTATGCAATTAGATATTCTTCATAAACTTGTGGCAAAATACCAATAAAATATACCAAACTAGTAAGTCGAAAAAAGGCCTCTTAGCATTTTATAATACTTATGGGTACCATTACGAAAACATGTTCCAATGATGTTATAAAACTAATTATAATTTCAGAACTTTAGCCAAAGTCTTTTACTCTTCTTTCAAGAAGTAAATAAAGAACACATATAACCCAAATAAGGATACCCCAAGATTGGTTATTAGAAGTTACTCTTTTTGACCCAAATTGAACCTAAATCATTGTTTTTGTTTGTTGAAAATGAAAATTGAAATTAATATGTTGTTGGATGTACAAGTAGAACACCAGTTGTTTTCACAAACCCCTATTTATGTTACATATATATGAAACGAACAGTTTACAATATTAATTAAATTCATTTATTTGGCACACATACAGTACAATTACATTTATACTTCAATTACTTTGCAAGGCATGTAGTGTCGGCTTAGAATAACACTACCCCATTTCTACCCATGTGTGATCGTAAGAGGCGACTAAGGGTATAGGGGCTTATTAAGTGATTTTTGGGCGAAGTGGTTGGAGACCCGTCACCAAAAACATTTATTATTACCATCTTTTCCCCAATCAACTTCCAAAAGTGGCTGAGGCATTTTTCATTCCAAAGCTCTGTCTACCCCGTTTAGGGATTTATAGCCGTGAGTATATGTATGTATGTATGTATGTACTTTGCAAAAAATATATTTGAAAAGCCCCAGTACCCTAAGCAACCATTTACAACATCTGCAGGAAGAAATGGGTTAGTGTTATTCTGAAGCCAACACTACACACACAACTATCAAATTCACTGAACCAAAAAATAGGTCAGTAATATCTCAATGTCATCTCCATTTCCTAGTCTGCTACCAAGCAATGCTCAAGTTGAACATTGTTAAAGTTGACCTCAACTATAACTTATGAAACTTGACAGAATCTCTAAGTATTTATAAGGTTGTGGTGAGTACGCATAAATAATCATATTTATTAAATATCATATGAAAAATGGATTAGCATATAAATCATTAAAATTAGTCATCCTGCATTGTTTCTCACACTGAGAGAATCAAATAAATACACATAAAACATACATACATACATATACTCACAGCTATAAATCCCAGGAAGGGGTAGCCAGAGCTAAAGAATTAGAAATTCCTCAGCCACTTTTTGAAATTTGAGTGGGGAAAAGATAGTGAAAATAAAGGTTGTTGGTGATGGGTCTCCAACGCCATTGCCCAAAAATCCCTTAATAGCCCCATACCGTTAGTTGCCTCTTACGTACACCCACCGGAAGAAATGGGGTAGTGCTATTCTAAACCGACACTACACGGCATTAAAATAAAGTATATAAAAGTACATGCATATCATTAGAATGTTTTTTCATGAAAACCTCATGTGGGGTTGTTTGTTACTAATAAATAAAGGAGAGAAAAAATTTGACATTAGTGGGGACTACTTAAAAAGTGTAAGAGAAACAAAGGAAACAATAATATTGCACAAGTAGCCACTTGACACTGTCGCCCAATGTGCAGAGCAACGGGGGCATATACCTGGAGGTTGTGGGTTCATTTCCAGCCAGTGTTGAAATTTTTCTTTCCTCTATTTATTAGTTAATTACATACATATCCCCTGAAGCAGGTCAAAATTTACTTGAATACATACATAGATATATATATATATATATATACTCACAGCTATAAATACCTAAAAGAGGTAGCCAGAGCTTCAGATTCAGGCCTGATACCCTAAGTCGCCTCTTACAATTAACAATGGGAAAACTTGGGGAATACTTGAATAATGTATAATAATTGTAAAGGTTAATAATAGTATAGTTGCAAAATATAAGAAAACACTTGAGGTGAGAAAATCTATTGGTCTGAACTAAACTTTTTCCCACATGTAGTAGTAATATGTGAATCTTCATACCCCCATTTTAATCTCAGTAAAACTCTTAATCAATGTTTTATTAGTTTGCAGTTTATCAAATTTATCAGCATTGTAAATGAAACCTACATGGCAAAGCTGTACTTAGTCACATGGCATAGACATGTGCTAATGGCAGTGGACATACCCTTATCACATGAGTACACTATTCTAGCAAAACTTAGGTACTCTTAACGCTAGGTGACAATAATGTTTGGGAAAATAAGTACCGCTGCCACCCCATCAGCATAGATATTAATTATTATTTACAAACATGATAACAAAACAGTAGTAAATGAAGCTTACCTTCTTAACACCTTTGTAAACATAAACATACAACTCTTTGCCATGATTAAAACAAATCCTATCATCAGATGCCTGGCCATCAGAGCCCGGTGCGCCACCTCCAGGGCCCGGCGGGAGCGCAACCAGTGACACTCGAACGTGGGAAGCACCAGAGTTGCTTGGATAACCAACTCTGTTCGGCCGCGAGTATTCGGACAGTGTCATTAGCCTGTAAGTTCCTTCTCTAGTCACGAACTGTGTCTTAACGTCATCCTTTCCGCCTGAGTCGGACTGCACAGCCATGTTACCATATTATCCTTCAATTGTATCGCAAAACCAGTGCTGGTAGTGCTCAATGTGACAGGTCGATTTTAACACAACATAGACGTCATTGTGGCCGGCTACAACAAATCCACATGGCTTTTAATGCTTGTTAGTAAATACTTTACTTTTAGCCGGCAAAATATATATAGAATGATTAATCTACTTCATATCAACTACGTATTCAAAATCTTTTTAGCGAGAACAACATACTTAACTAATAGCTGACTGACATTTTGACCAAAACTGACTTGATTGACTGACAATGACAGACAATCAAACCGACCAACAAACATATATGGTTGGACTGACACGAACGAAATTGATAAAGGCGAGTCTACATCAAAACTGGTAGCGGAGTGCAAGTTTAATCAGGTGGTTTGGTGGTTTACTTTACGACCGCAGTAAAGTAAAGCAAAGAAGTAAAAATCTGGAATTGATCTTTAGGATAGTAATACAAGAGAACCAAACTTATCTAAGATATTTGTAGAATAATCTGATATTTATAAAATCTATGTTTTTAATGAAAAAAATGTTTTTGCAGTTGCTCTTAAGTAAAATATTTAAGCCGGTGAAAACCCATTTCATTGAAAACTAACCTGATGTTTTTAATTTATTAGGCTACTGCATGGAAGTATTATTTAAACAGGAACGCGCGCTGGCGACCTAAAGTGTCCTGAAAAAGGATGGCTAACTAGCTAACTGTGTCTCGTTTTAAGTAGGGTGACCATCTGTTGGTGTTTTAATAACAGTTCCTCTAAAGGATACAAAAACACTTATATTTACATATTTTGAATGTTTTTGTTCATGAAAACCTCATGTGGGGACCTGATGCAGCCTTTGACACGGTAGCTCAATTGGCAGAGCGACGGGGGCGTATACCCGAGGTCGCGGGTTCGATCCCCACCTGTGTCGAAATTTTTCTTTCCTTTATTTATTAGTTATATTTACATACATACATTATAAAAAAATATATTATAAAAACACTTATATTTACATATATACATTGTTTTTGGTAAATCAACGTGTTTTTTATACATATTTATTCTTAATTAATAGATTATAAAAGAATGGGTAGCCAGTGCTTGAGAATTAAAATTTCCTCAGCCACTTTTTGAGCAAAACCAAATTCAAATCGTTTAATGCATTCATGTCGTAAAGTTCGAGATGATACAGGTTATTTTATTTATTGTTCCATAACATGAACCTATATTTATCACTATTAAATGATAAAAGCTCCAAAACACTCAAACAGATGATAAATTGTGGACACCACATTTATCTTGTTTCGATGGGGATACCCGTGACAAATATTAATATCCCTTTTGCCAAACTTAACCAATTATTTATCTCCAAATCCAAGGCTTTGTGTACATACTGTTGTACTTATTCTGTAATATACTGTTTTGCATGCAATAAAGTGTTTTAAATAAAATGTACTAAAACACGTTAGATAGGTTATTCACGAGGAAACCGGCGCGGCGGCGGCGGCGGCGCTTACGAGTGGCACGGATTCCGGCAAATGTACGCACACCTCTAGAAATATATCCAAACGACACACCAAGAAATACATTTGAAATGTAAACGAGTTAGAACATCTCATAGCAAGCTCTAAAAAGAGATAAACATATTTTCTCTGTACTGACGACGTGAAATATGTATGACACTAGGACGAACGTTTAACAAAGATTAATTAAAACGTTGTTAATTTATAATACTTACGAATGATAAGATTGATAAGTAATCCCATCATTTTAGTAGTTTATCTACTATAGTTTGTGCAAAATCTCATTACACACGACGGCATTCTCGATTATTTTGAGAAACACGCCAAAACAGGTGAACGATTGCGACGGCACTTATGAGCGCGCATCGGTTATCTACGGTTTTTTAATGTTAATAGTACATCTATGCAAATCAGACGACCTTTTTTTTGTAATTCTGCCAGAACATCGATTCAGATTACTGAGACATCACTATATAGATCGTGTAGTTAAGTTACTATACAGTCTACCTGCTAATCTGTGAGTGTTCTCAATTTTTGAAGTGTTATTCCGATGTGATAGAGATTTAAAATAACTCAAAATTTTGTTCTAAAACTGATGTAATTGTGTTCATAATTCATGATTCTTATTAAGCATTAAACCTTGCCCATCTAAACCATTCACCATGGCTTACCATTACGTAGTTACAGCCCAGAAACCAACAGCAGTGACGGCATGTTTGACGGGTACGCATTATTTTTAAGTATTATATTGAGGTTAAAATTAATATTTATCTCAAATAGCTTTTCTTCTGATTATAATGGATATTATTACACGATGTTACATAAAATGTGTTTATGATGGTTTTATTGTATACCTAAACTTTGTATTGTATGGCAGGATACATTGATATTAATGAAAATGCCGCCTAATTTGAGGTGCAACCTTTTTGATAAGGTTTATGATTATAAATAAAATAAAATATAGTTAAAATATAAAGTGTTTGACATATCATTGAGCCCACCCCCTTTCAATGATCTACACTAACACGCCTGACCTTTGTGGTCTTAGTATTTGAGATTTACTGCAATTGGGTGATGTGATGGATAACAGCTACCACTTTCAATTACTGTCTACTTTAAAAGTTATTGTGAATGCAAATATTAATGTGATTGTATACACAATACACTTTGTAGCCATTAAATAAAACATATGAAATTGATTTCATATTTTTAAAAATTTTACATATTTGCTGCAAATCCCAAGCTAGACGTCTCGGAAAATATTCACAAATAGTCACAAATTTATTGAGAGTAAGATAGTAATTTCAACATCTTTACAGGAAACTTCACTTCACCTACCGACTTGAACCTCCTAGTTGCAAAAGTATCTCGACTAGAGATGTACTTGGTCACACCAGAAGGATTAAGGCCTATGAAAGAGGTTGGACTGTATGGAAGGGTTGCTAAAATGAAATTGTTTAGACCTCCAGTAAGTGGTTTTTTTAAACATAATATATGACATGTTATTGCTTTCCCTATGCATACTATGTTTTTGATGTTTACTTCTATGTTTTTTACACTATTGCAAACACCACCTCCAGTTACTTTATACAGCCTTTTGTTTCTTAAAGTGTAGTTCTTTTTTCATTGTTATAGTTTGAGGGAATCTCTTAAAATGTTAAAAAAATATTTAAAGTAATTAAATAGAACTCATTTTTAATCACAATGGTCTGAGTTAAGTTTTACATATGGTTTTCTTTTTAAAATAACAATGTGTTTATGTACTATAACTTAATTCAACCTGATTTTTTTATATTACTTTTATGAAATACTTTAATGATACTTGATTTCCCTTCAGGAATGTGTATGTTGACTTGCATAATGCAGTTAGACTCATAATTAACACCAAATCTATAACTTTTTTAGTAATTTTAAAAAAGCTATTAACATTCACATAAATGCTAAATTAATTGTTGATTTGTTTTCTTTCAGGATGAAAATAAAGATTTGGTCTTCATTTTAACTGCTAGATACAATGCTATGATATTAGAATGGCAAACATCGCCTAATGGTGACCTAGAAGTAATAACCAGGGCCCATGGAAATGTATCTGATAGGATTGGAAAGCCTTCTGAGAATGGTATATTAGCAGTAATAGACCCCCAAGCAAGGGTTATTGGACTAAGGTTATATGATGGACTTTTCAAAATAATACCCCTAGATAAGGATTCTAATGAACTCAAAGCTGCCAGCTTAAGGTAGGCTTCATTTATAACTTTGTAATTTCAGTTGGCTGGGTTGAAGAATTAGTTTTAAAGAAACAACTTTATGGATGATTAATTCAGCTAGGCCTTTAACGCCCGATTTCTGAATTGAGTATTCCAGCTGAGAACAACTTAAGAATTAATAATTAAAGAATAAATAAAGGAAAGAAAAATTTCGACACAGGCGGGGATCGAACCCGCGACCTCGGGTAAACGCCCCGGACGGTCTGCCAACTGAGCTACCGTGTCAGTTGGCTGCCAGTGCGAAATTCTTCTATCCTTTATTTCTCTTACACGTTAAAGTAGTGTTTGCGTTTCCTACCTCCAAATTTTTACTAATTCGGAAGGCCACTTGTCTACCTTTTCAGATAGAATGCAAATGTTGAAAACGCCTAACTATCACATAATTTAAATCTTTTTGTTCATGAAAACCTCATGTGGGGATTATTACTAATAATTAAAGAATAAATAAAGGAAAGAAAAATTTCGACACAGGCCGGGATCGAACCCGCGACCTCGGGTAAACGCCCCGGACGGTCTGCCAACTGAGCTACCGTGTGAGTACTTAAGAATTGTTCTGTCACATTGAAATCTGAACAACTGAATGAGACAAAACAATACTTAAGTTGTTCTCATCTTGAATACTCAATTCGGAAATCGGGCGTAAGATACTATAAGATATAGAAATTATTAACTGGTTTTGGAAGTTGAGTGGGGAATGGATTAAGTATAATATAGGATGATTGGTGTTGGGTCTCCAACCACATCACCTAATCATCACTTAAAGGTGACCCTTAGAAAGCTTTCACTTATTGTATTTCATTTTATGATACTGAGTGCCAGATACTTAAAAGTGCCTTCATATTAAATTATTTTTATAAACCGTGATAGCCCAGTGGGTAGAAAACTCGGTTATCGTGCAAACGACTAGTGTTCAAATCCTGGGTCGGGCCTACACCAATTTGTCTTTTCTAAAGACATATGTGTGGTTAATTTATCATGGTTGTTAACGGTGAGGGAAAACATCGTGAGGAAACCCACATGGCTGAGTTGTACTAAGTCATGTGACAGTGTATTCATACAAAACGGCGATAGGCCTGCCCCCTATCACGTGAGTACACTGTCCATGCAAAACGTGGGTACTCTGAACACCAGGTGACAAAGTCACGTGATGTTCAGAAGTATTAGTAGCTCTGCCAACCCCTTCGGGATATTCGGCGTGAACGTTTATGTTATTTTTATAAAATTTTTGGTACTCAGTTTCACCAGTTTGTTCTTGATGCTTAGTTGTTAGCCTTTGTTGTTGTAATTTACATTTATATTCATTACAAAAATATATTAATCAACTACAACAGTTAATGAATCATATATGAAGCAGTCAAAATAGACTAATCAGTTTGTCTTGTCAACAGATTGGAAGAATTAAATGTGTATGATGTTGAATTTCTACATGGCTGTGCCAACCCTACTTTAATATTAATACATCAGGATCTTAATGGAAGGCATATCAAGGTAAGATAATTATGTCCTAATAAATAAGGGAAAGAAAAATTTCAACACATGCAAAGTTTTTTTTTGGTATTTATTAAAGATTTTCATTCGATAGTAAACACGAAAATAAAAGACTTATTTGAATATTTTCCATTTAAAATGAGTAATTGTAAAGTTATGATTTTTTAAAGATTGTTAAACTTTTGTACTTAATGACGTCATCGATCGATAAAATCACGTAGCGACATGCAAATGAAGCGAAATGTTTTATAAAAATGTTGCTGATTGCAAAACATATCACGAATTTGTGATGTCAAATGAAATTATTACGATATTATGCTACACAGACCTATGATTTTCGATATTTTATTAATAAACTGCAAAACCGTATGTCTTTGAAACAACATTGAAGGTCAAACACTGTTACAGTTTTTTGATAAAATAACAGTCATCTTAGCTTCAATTGATATAATTTCAAGAAAATATTGTTTATAACTAAAATATCTCGAAACGGTTTTGTAATCAGCATCACTTTAGTAAAACTTTGCATACCGAATTCAATTAAAATTTCACCGTTTTACCCCTTAACATCACATCACATGTAATATTTGACACATATCCTGAAAGATCCCCTCCTGAAGCAGTGGTGTTTCTACTGAATATAAAGGAATTTTTCATACATCTGCCACATAATATAATATTTTTTAAAGTTTGCATAACAATGATAGTTTTTTTTGTATTCTATCAAGATTTTTATCTAGCTAAGTGTATGTTTACAAACTTAGCTAAATAGACACATAAAGTGTTTGTAATAATAAGGCTTTTAAGTAAAATGTTACTTTATTTTTCAGACACGAGAAATAAGCTTAAGAGACAAGGAGTTTATAAAAATACCATGGAAACAGGATAACGTGGAAACAGAAGCTTCTATTTTAATTCCTGTTCCTAGTCCATTAGGTAAGCCTGTCTTGATTTTCTTTTAATTTTAAAAATAAAATAGTAACTTCATTTATTAACATGTTTAATTTTTTTGCGGATTTAAAAAAGAAAGAAAAATAATTTATTTGGCAAAAACAAAATAAAAATTGTAAACAAAAAACATACAAATATCATATTGCCAAATTGGTTATGGCTCATCATATTAGCCTCAGCCGCGTGTCTCGCAGGACACGTCTGCTGCTGCACGCTGGTTTTCAGCCAGCACCAGTTAGTCTGACAACATTAAAAACATGATGCTCTATGTAGCGTATATATTTATATAAAAAAAAACAAACATTTACCGGTAACATTCATACAGTCCAAATACATTAGAACACAAAAATAATTAGGTAAGAATGGAATTGGTTCAAACATCAAACATAAAAGCACAATTGTTAAGTTTTTTAAATAAATAACTCAGCAATATCTCCGCCTTGCACAAACGACACCCTTCCATCAACCAAATAACACAAAACCGAATTCTGTTCCATTTCAAAAATAGCAAAAGATACACGTGAAAATATTAAATATATTATAGTACTGAAATAAAATTTATAACAAAATATGAAGATTATATTACAAGGCAAACAGAAACTACTTGCTTTTATGTAATTAGGAAATCCGGAGGTTTACTGGAGGTGATGTTGCATACATAATAATACCTCTAGCCTTTGCATTAATAAAATATTAATTGTTACAGGTGGTGCTATAGTGATTGGACAAGAGTCAATAGTATATCATGATGGCCAGAGCTATGTGGCTGTAGCTCCACCACAGATTAAGGTAGCTATACTTTATATTTAATATACTATATGTAGGATTACAAATAGAATATGTGACTATCTAAGAACAAGGGGGCATGTATACTTATAATTGGTTCCTCCATACCCAAAACATCAAATAGTTAAGAATTTCTCAGTTAAATGGCGCGACGTGTTTTGTAAAAGATTCAAATTGTTGTCCTTTTTTTTTTGGGGGAAATCCTCATGGATCCGACGGGGCGGCGAAGGTATGTCGAACTCTTGCCGACTAAAACCCCATCTTGGGGACTTAAAGTCTCCCACTCCCCCTTGTGCTTCATCAGCACCGTAGGCGTTTAGGGCAGTTTGGGCCACAAGTTTCAAACGCCCACCACCTCACGGATTTTTTAACAAGGCTTTGTCCTCGGATTTTTGCGAACGGTTTACTCCTCTTCCGATTTTTTATAGAGGTTTACTCCTCGCGGTCAATTCTACGCCCCGGCAAGACCCTCGGCCCTGGAAGTGCAATACTGCCAGGGTTACGAGTCACCCTCTTGCTCCCGTTCCCTCTCTACACCATGAAAGGAAACCAGAGCAGCCCACCCTTTGATTTTTTAACGAGGTTTTCTCCTCTCCCAATCCGCTTACTACTTACTCTGAGAGCAGAGGAGATAAGGAAACCCCTGGTGTATTGGCTTCACCCCGAGCTGCATTGCCCGAGGCTACTGAGCCCCCACGTCACGACAAGGCTGCACCGTGTGGGGGAATTTGCAGTCCCTAAACCAATTGTGCGGTCGCCAAAAACTTTATTATTCATTATTCTATAACATTATCTATTAATTCTTAATTATTAATTGCCTATTTTACTTATTATAAAATGTGAATTATAATTTCAGTCGACTCCAATAAACTGTTACTGCCGCGTAGACGCGGGCGGTCACAGATACTTGTTGGGAGATGTTTCTGGCAGACTGTTCATGTTGCTGTTGGAACTTCATGAGAAAATCGATGGATCTGTCGCTGTCAAGGATCTTAAGGTGGAGCTTTTAGGTAAGTTCTATTTTTTTGGTGGTTAATTAATTGTTTAATATTCATTTATATCGTTAATGTTTCAAATATATTTAATTATTAATAACAACAAGCGAAATTGACAACGCAAGTACATGTCGTAAACCAAATCCAATTATATCAAAAAATTAGATTAGGCAAAGACGTTTATTATATTAAAAACTATGTGCATTTTGCAAGCCATTAAAAAAAAAACTTGTTTTCCTCGTCTACAGGCTACCTGTAGAATATAACTTTGCCACCACCCTGTCCATTTAGTTCAGGCGTATTAATTAATTAATTAATATGGTGATATTTTGAAGGCCCCTCTCGCAACGGGTCACTTATTAAGCATACATTTTCTAATGTTTTTCTTTTATAATTTAACTTATTATTATTACCTTATATGTAGTAAAGTGCCGTGTAGTGCCGGCTTAGAATGTCGCTACCCCTTTCTACCCACGGGTGTCGTAAGACGCGACTAAGGGTATTGGGGCTTTTTATTGGATTTTTGGGCGATGCGGTTGGAGACCCATCACCAAAAACCTTTATTCTTACCATCTTTTCCCCACTCAACTTCCAAAAGTGGCTGAGGAATTTATAATTCCTTAGCTCTGGTTACCCCTTCTAGGGAAATATAGCCGTGAGTATATGTATGTATGTATGTATGTATGTAGTAAAGTGGATATAGCAGTGTAGGTTAGCTGTTAAATAGGGGTTTGATATGTTATAAAAAATATAGTATAGTTTTCCTAAAAAATATAATAATTATAGGTAAGTAATTAACTTATTCCTGACATGAAAAATCTGAAATAAAAGTTTGAGTGGACAACCAAGATATACTCACCAGTGCACCTCGCTCTATACCAACTTATAAATTTCATGCGGCTGACCACGACGCGGGATGACAGTATGTCCAGATGTCGATGTGTATGGGGTCAATAGATACGATCAGATAATTGAATTGCTGCCACTACATATTGCACGTTATTGAAAAACATACTAAGCATTCTTCGATACCACGATTTAAGATATGAGAGAGACGCCGCTAGTGTGTGAGTGAGTGCGTTATTGTCGGGCGCGTGAGAAGTCTTCAGAGATTTACCATAACACTTTGTTTACGCTACTCCGACACAGTCTAAAAGACAGCTTTATATCCTACCAGGTGAAATCCCAATCCCAGAATGCATGACGTACCTGGACAACGGCGTGGTGTTCATAGGGTCCCGTCTCGGGGACTCCGCCATAGTGCGGCTGACCACGACGCGGGACGAGACCTCGCAGTACGTGCAGATGATGGAGAGCTTCACCAGTCTGGCGCCCATTGTCGATATGTGCGTCGTGAATTTGGAGAGACAGGATCAGAATCAACTTATTACTTGTTCGGGTGAGTTTTATGTGAAATATGTCCCGTGTTATGAAATTTTCCCCCGATAATAAATAAATTTATTGATGGGTTTTCGACACTGTACACTGTATATTAGAGCTTGTTCTATTAAAACAATATTAAAATTTCATTAATTTATTCAATGGTTCATGTGCCAAAGCAAAAAAGTAACATTAGCCCATATACCATTGCGTTTTCATAAATCGATAATTTTACTCAGCAGAAATTTTATCTGATCATGTTAAGTGAATGTCATGGCGTAAAACACCTATCCCTTTCATACATTCAAAGTATTGTATATCTTTATCACTTTCTAACCAACAAACTCATGATATAATTACGAGCGTCCTATGGAACCTGGTCTCAAATTTGCAATAGGCTATTTGACTGTAATAAAAATGTACATTTCTTTTATTTCATTAGTCTTAATATTTCTTTTTTGGAGCAATTTGTAATAATGCGAGATAAAAATATTGCACTATTACACTAAATTCCGTCTTCTAAAATAAGTATTTTTGATGCGACTGTCACGTGACTAAAAACGACCGTGATTGGCTATTTCTGTAATGACGTAGATCGCGCATAAACAGACTGTGTATCACTTCGCTCATTGGTTTATAATGCGGAATTGACGTCATTTGTGCTACAGCCGCCATATTACTTAAAGTCGCGTTTTCGCGGCACATTTGAATGTTGCATTTTCTTTTTCGATTTTTTAATAAAATAGCTAAAATGTAGACAGAAAAATATTTTTTTAGGGCTCCTTATAAACAAATTAACACCGTAGGATAGTTTTCAAAACTTAGTCAAATAGCCTATTAATTCATTTTATTTTATGATAGTGTTTCTAGTAACATCTTTAGACAACCTATAAATGCTATTGTTTTTTAATCATTATTTATATCTCCAACCAGGCGCGTTCAAGATGGGTTCCCTCCGTATAATCCGCAACGGCATAGGCATCGGCGAGCAAGCGTCCATCGACCTGCCCGGGATCAAAGGAATGTGGTCGCTGATGCTGGATGGAGACACCTACCATGATACCCTCGTGTTGGCTTTCGTGCAGCAGACTAGGTTTGTAATATGTAATATTGGGATTGTAATACGTATTTGCCGTGTAGTGCCGGCTTAGAATAGCACTACCCCATTTCTTCCGGTGGGTGTACGTAAGAGGCGACTAACGGTATTGGGGTTTTAAAGGGATTTTTGGGCGATGCGGTTGGAAACCCATCACCAACAACCTTTATTTCACCATGTTTCCCCCACGCAACTTTCAAAAGTGGCTGCGGAATTTTTAATTCTCTAGCTCTGGCTACCCCTTCAAGGGATTCATAGCCGTGAGTATATGTATGTATGTATGTATTTAGTAACCTACATAAACTCACGGCTATTAATCCTAAAATGGATCAGATGATATTGTTCTATGGATTTCTGGTGATGGGTTAGATACTTCTTAACAAATAATATGTTAACTTGTTATAATAGTTAGTTGTATGGCTGTGAAACGTGGACTTTAAAAGATGACACCACAAAACGCTTACAAGCATTCGAGATGTGGTGCTACCGTCGGATGTTGCGCATTAGTTGGACACAGAGAGTTCGAAATGAGATCGTGCTCCAGCGTGTTCATATGTCCCGGAAATTGATGCCCATCGTGAAAAAGCGCAAAATTGAATACCTTGGGCACGTGTTCAGACACG
This sequence comes from Bedellia somnulentella, assembly GCA_963576735.1. Classification (NCBI taxonomy): domain Eukaryota; kingdom Metazoa; phylum Arthropoda; class Insecta; order Lepidoptera; family Bedelliidae; genus Bedellia; species Bedellia somnulentella. The sequence goes on along the minus strand of OY755185.1, from coordinate 519,432 downwards.
AAAGATATTCACTGCTCCAACTGATCATGATGGGCAAAGTTGAGGGAAAGAGACGCGCTGGGCGCCGGCGAAAATCATGGCTCCGGAACATACGGGAATGGACCGGCATAACCTCCGTCGAACAACTGTTTCGGTTGGCTACTAATAAAGAGGAGTTCAAGAAGCTGACGGCCAACCTTCAGAATTGAAGAGGCACTTGAAGAAGAAGAAGAAGAAGTTATAATAAACTATATATAGCTGTGTAGTGGCGGCGTAGCGTAGAATAACACTACCTCAGTTTTTCCCGTGGGTGTTCGTAGTAGGAGGGGTATTGGGGTTACGAAGTTATTTAAATTAAACAATTTAAATTAAATTTAATCTATAATATGTACCACTCATTAAAGCAATTGCCTAACCTTACCCATGATGAAAATGATTATAACTAATTCCATTAAGCCTCTATTCATATTTTGGTGGTACAAAACTGTAATACATACATACATACATATACTCACGGCTATAAATCCCTAGAAGGGGTAGCCAGAGCTAAGGAACAAGAAGTTCGTCAGCCACTTTTGGAAATGTAATAATCTTTTATATTATCAACAGAGTATTAGCACTGAACGGGGAAGAAGTAGAAGAGACAGAAATCAATGGACTTGTGTCAGACAAACAGACATTCTTCACTGGCAACGTTTGTCATGGACAATTAGTGCAGGTGAGTTTTTAATTACCATTTTATTTAATTTCTTCGGAAAATTAAAGGACTGATACAAACAATATAAATAAAATAAATAATTAAAAAGACACAATGCCATTTACAAATCTTGACTTATAGAAGAGTTAGATAACACTTCAGAACTAAAAGAACTAAGGAAACACGAAAGGAAAAAATTACGAAAGGAAAAAAATACATTACATTATAATGGATTAGTTATGAGTTCAGTTATATTACAACTTTTTTTATTTTATTTAGAAGTTTGTGCAAATGAAATTTATAAATGATTCAAGTTATATTATTTCATGTTTAACTTATGGGCACATATTTTTTTCAATACTATATTTGTAGCCGTGTAGTGTCGGCTTAGATTAACACTACCCCCATTTCTACCCGTGGATGATTGTAAGAGGCGACTAAGGGTATAGGGGCTTATTAAGTGATTTTTGGGCGATGTGGTTGGAGACCCGTCACCAAAAACATTTATTATTACCATCTTTTCCCCAATCAACTTCCAAAAGTGGCTGACGAATTTTTCATTCCAAAGCTCTGGCTACCCCGTTAAGGGATTTATAGCCGTGAGTATATGTATGTATGTATGTACTATGTTTGTATATCTGTGACGTTGCTATTTGTTTTGTCGTTAACTTAAACAAACTTTAAGGAATGGACCCGTTCTTTTATTTATTATTTAAAACTTTAACATTAAATTTTTTTGCCATGGGTTTACATGGCAAAAAAATTTAACATTCAACATTCTTAGTTGGTAGTAAAAAAAACAAACACAAATAAAATAACACCGTTTATTTGCATACCTGAGTGATTTTACAGCTTTGATATAAAACTACAAAAGGTATAAATATTTACACATGGAATATTGAGTGACCGCTTCCATTACTGTATCCTAATCGATATAGATCCCATCAACAATAAGTGATACTTTGTGTATTAAATCTAAAGAGATCAGTGATGATTTAAGAAATTATCTGTATACGACCGTTAATAAATCAAGAATAATAATGAGTTAAAGAATGCCCATACGTCTCCTTATATTCGTGCTTTATCATATCCGCAGCTTTCTCACCGAACATCATTGAAGGAGCATTCGTGTTTCCTGATATAGTGAAAGGGATTGCACTGGCATCAACTACCCTTAGATTCTTAACCCCATATACTTTCAAATGTTCATCTACAACCCTACCCATACCACAACTTCCAACTTCATGGTACTGCGTTGTCACCATAGCTTGAATATAACATTCCCAGTAAGAATCACTCAAAAATTCATAATGGTCACAAACAGGCAACGTCGGTTTGACAACTGAAGAATGAGAATGCTTGAAGTATGAAGTTTCAGTTAAGTGGGTTATTCTCTGCATAGCTTCCCGCATCAATACGATGTCTTCAGGCTCAGAATAGTAACCCAAGTAAATGATAGGGTCATCGTGAACGTTTTTGCTTCTTAAAGATACCTTTCCTTTAGATTTTGGATGCATCAATGTGAACATGACAACGTAAAGATCATTATGCTCGTTAGCTGCAACAAACTCGTCGGCTATGTACTCGAAATAATTCCAAGTTTCATTAAATTGAGGAAATACTAATGGCGAAGATTGGTTGAAATAGTATGCAGCCAATTGTATTTCTGGACGCGAGAAGTCTTTGACGGATGTGAAACCGTTTAGATATGTGTTAGGTATAGTGTCCAATGTCACTATGGATGGGGGTCTATGTTCTATAGGGTTCGGAGCTCCCGTGAAACCTATAGGAATTTGTGAATGGTCTCCCAGATATTCTCCGACAGGTAAATCTGCAACTACTTCGATTCCTAACTTGTAAAGGTCATATTTGGGTCCGATTCCTGACAGCAATAAGAGTTTAGGCGAGCCGATAGCACCTGAGGATACTATAACCTCTTTACCAGCATAGAATGACATTGTATGTCCTTCAGTTATTACTTCAACACCGTAAGCTCTATTGTGGCTGTCTATGAGAATCTTTTTAGCAATTGCATGTTTCAAGACGTACAAGTTTTTGCGATGGCGAGCGGGAACCAAAAATGCTTGAGCTGAGCTCGATCTTACGGCCGGAGGATGAGAGTGAGTGAAATACGATCTGGACATGCCAAATTGCGTTGGTCCATTGTAATCGATCAACGTTTGGATGCCAAGCTCAGCGAAAGATTTCAAGTATATATTCAATTTCTTCTCAATGTCAGGATCAGGTTTTCTCGGTTCTGTTACAATGACAGGACCGGAATAGTTGTGGTATAAACCGTAGCGGGGACTTTCTTTTATGTAGCTGTCTTGTAAGTCTTCACTTTTTAGGAAGTATGGGAATACTGATTCCCAGTCCCAACCTTTGAATCCTAATCTTGCCAGTTTGTTGTAGTCCTCAGGGTTTCCTCTGAAATGATATAAATGATCTAATTATTTAATGTATCGATCTTATGGATTTATCGGTTTTTGTTCTCAAAGGCTTTTTGGCCTTAACTTTTGAGAAAATTGCTAAGGCTTAAACTGGATTGGCAATTACAGGATTGTGAAGTGTATCTTGATGTGGTTCTGCCACTCTATGTATGTTTGTTCAGTCTATATAACGTAACGGGTAAACCAAACTTCAGCAATAACTTCTATATATATGAAAGGGAGAAAGTATTTATAATCTTACGAAGTTGCGATCAATAGTCACTTGCCTACTCTGATAGTATACACATTAGGAGTACAGTTAAATAAAATGTTAGTAGAAGTGTTACATATAAACGAGCATGTAATAATAACCCTCTTTAATCAAAGTAAGATCACTATATTGACTATAAATATTATTTTTTGTACACATAACTTACCTAACATAAACCATGGTATTGATACTAGATGAGCCACCAAGCATTTTTCCTTTAGTCATAACAAAAACGCCCGGGTCTTTCTGCATCCATCCAACGTCGTGTCTGACTGTGTAGAGGTCCCAATCATGTTCCGAATGCAGTAGTCTATTTGCTAGACCGGGAACCTGGTAATAATGAAAAAAAATATGATGAATTTAATTAATAAAATAAAATAAAAAAAAATTATTCAGTTTTCAAAAGTACATAATATTCGTCTTAACCTAGTAAGTTATTTAAAGTACAAAATATAACATTTTCCTGTTCCTGAGCTAGGTAATTTACCTGTATTTCAGGCAACAATAAACAAAAAAGGCTTAAACTATCAGTTTTCATATAATGGTATTGGTAAGTAGTGTATAAATTATTATTAGACTCGATTGTATCTAACTAATTTTATTATTATGATAAAAAAATAAAAACATCTTATATTAACTTATTATATTAAGCAATTCCTCTGATTCCGTGTATGTATGATTTAATAGCCACGATTGAAGTTTTTTCTTGCATTCAAAGTTGTTTAAGTTATATAATACTAGTAATCTATTAATTTTATTATAAGTATGTATTATTTTAATTAAGTATGGTCCTAAAAATATAAAGAATCTATTTGTAATGGAAAATTTTGCACTATAAGTATTCAAACATACTATATCCTTTCGCCTCCTGTTTAGTGTATCAGGGTTGAAGTATAAGCTAGCATGCTGTTTTAGAACAGTGAATAGAATAAAGAGCTGGCGCACAGTTAGCACTTTGCATTGTTTATATAGTTCGGTAGTAGGGAAATAGAAAGGGCGCGCTGTAGCTACTTTAAGTAGCGCTCTTTGAGCTCGTTCCAGTTTTAACATAGTGGTTATGCCAGCACCTCCCCAAGATTTTATGCAATAAGTCAGTAAGGATTGACCAAGCGCTTGATAGATTTGTTTTATTAAAGCGTAGTCACATATGTGTCTCAACTTTTTAAATATTACTATAAGTTTTCTAATTCTATTACAGAACGCATTAATATGGACCTTAAAAGTTAAAGTAACATCGAGAGTAATTCCAAGATATTTGATGTTAATTGCTTTGGAGATAGTTGAGCATGGGCATGGTGCGCTATCAGTGCAAGTGCGGTGATGTGCATAAAGCGGGGTGTTAGCGAGTAATGGTGTAGAAGTGTTCCTTGCGAAAATCATGTACATAGTTTTATCAGTGTTCAAGGACAGAAAATTATTAAAAAGCCAGTCATTCACAATACTAAAGCCAAATTGAGCGAATTTATAAGCTTCGTCTATTGTTTTTGCAGAAAAAAGTAAGGCTGTGTCATCTGCATATGAAACTATGGTGCCGTTATTAAGTTGGAGATTACATAGCTCATTAATATAAATCAAAAATAGGCTGGGTCCTAAGATACTACCCTGAGGGACGCCATAGGGGTGGTTTTTTGAAAATGTGCTATAATTGTCTCCAATTTTTAGGCACTGAAGTCTATTACTAAGATAACTTTCAAATAATTTTAACTGAGTATCCCGAATGCCGATATTTTCTAATTTTCGCAATAAAATTGGAATTGAAATTGTATCAAAGGCTTTTTTGAGGTCGAGAAAAATCCCTATAACATGCATACCTTTGTCCAAATTTTGCACAATTTCATTTGTAAGGCAATGGACTGCGTCATCAGTAGATAACTTTTTACGGAAACCAAATTGACAACTTGAGAGAAAGGATATTTCATCTAAATATTTTATTAACCTACTGTTCATTATTTTTTCCAAAATTTTAGAGAAAGTGGGAAGAAGAGAAATCGGTCTGTAATTATTTGGTTGGTTTTTATCCCCCGATTTATAAATCGGAATAACCACAGCTTTTTTTAATGACTCGGGGAATATACCTTGAGACAAGCAATTTTGAAATATGAGAGTTAACGGAGGGGCTAGTATATCCTTACAAAATTTCAAAACTTTACATGAGATGTTATCCCATCCGGGGGCACTATTACTTTTTAAGTTATTTATAATACCCTCTACTTCAGAGACGTCTGTATCGATCATAACAAACGATTTAAGCCTTGAAGGGTGTTTAGAATTAGCTTGATAGTATTTTTCAAAATTTGCCTGTTCAGATAAATTCTTACCAATGTTTATGAAAAAGTTATTTATAAATTCTGCTGACTGTGTGGGAGTTGACCTTAGCTTGAATAGTTCGTTAGGGATATCATTATGTTTTGTCGTGCAAGTCTTTTGTTTAATGAAATTCCAAATTAATTTGTTGTTACTTCCCGCAGATTGAAGTTCTTTTTTCTCGTACTCACATTTTACATTTTTCAAAATTTTATTGCAAAAATTGCGATATCGTTTGTAAATAAGAGTAATAGTATTGTTAGTAGGCTCAAGCATATACCTTTTGTGCAACTTATCTCTATGTTTTATGCATCTGATTAAGCCAGGAGTTATCCAAGGTTTTATTATTTGGTACTTCCTGCTTTGACGAAACGTGCTTGTATTTTTCGCAATTGCATTTTGAACACAGTTAGTCACGTAATTCATGGAAAAGTTTACGTCAGTATTATTACAAACCGTGCTGAACTCTATTTGAATTAAATCACGTCTTACGTTTTGCATGTTAACACTAGAATAGCTGCGGCGGCATTTGTTATGAGTCAGCTTTAAATTCAATGTCAATAGCACGGCGCGATGATCGGTAATAGTCGAGTTAGTAACAAATGTATGTGTCAGGTAATTCGTTTTTATCATAACATGATCTAGACAGGATCCGCTGTTGTGAGTGGGAAAGGTATGGGCGGGTGATATTCCATGAAAAGCACATATGTTTAAGTATTCCTGGATAGAAGAATCATTGTTTTCTGTTATAATGTCAACATTCAAGTCTCCAGTTAAAACAATGTTTTTTGTAGAGTCGAAAATTGAAGTCTAAGTCAGAAGAAGAAATTATGTTATGTAATTGACGATTTGTTCGTAGGCCCAGACCGGAAAATGGAATGCTGTATCAATGATAGCCCACGGAACTATAGTTTATTCATGGTTTTGATAAACGGCAGATTTATTAGTAATAATCTCCACAATGAGGAAGTAGGGAACGCTGGCACTTCTTAAAAAGTGTAAGAGAAACAAAGGAAAGAGGAATTTCGCACTAGAAGCCACTTTACACTGTAGCTCAATTGGCAGAGCGACGGGGGCGTATACCCGGAGGGTCGTGGGTTCGATCCTCGCCGGTGTCGAAATTTTTCCTTTATTTATTATGAATACGGCAGATTTGACTCTTTGTTTCACTAACTGGGCTTACAGCAGGCACTTTGACAATTGATATCTTTTGCATCGCAAGTTTCTGTCTCTTGCACACCGATGTAAATGACATCGTCATGTTAAGCGGTGTAATGCCAGCTTAGAATAGCACTAACGCATTTCTTGCCGTGGTGGGTATTTTGAGAGGCGACTTAGTGTGTTGCCGCTTTATATGTGATGGTTTGATGGTGTGGCTGGACGTCCGAAGATCCATCACCAAGCATACTTTATTTTAAAACCTTTTCCCCACTCAAGTTCCTACAGTTGCTGAGGAACTTCTGATTCTGAAACTCTGGCTCTCCTCTTTTGGGATTTAAAGCCATGAGTATAGGTAGCTAGAAGTTTTATTCACTAGCAATAAAGTAATATACTAACAACACTATCCCTCGGCGGGTCCCCTCCAGCCTCGATAAGAAGTACAGACCAGTGAGGCACCTCTGATAGTCTGTTGGCTAACACCGCTCCAGCTGAACCGGCGCCCACTATTATGAAGTCGAAGTGACTGCCATCTGCAAGTTATTAGAGAAATATTGTATGAAAAAGTTGGAAAACGGGAAACGTATACAATTAACACATTTTAATGCATTTAATTCTAGGTTACTGAGTATTTAATAGGTGCCGAGCCATCGATTGTGAACTAACATATGAAGATTTTATATTCGGGGCCCTTAAATAAATAAATCCAAAAGTGGCTGAGGAATTTCTAATTCCTTAGCTCTGGCTACCCCTTCTTGGGGTTTATAGCCGTGAGTATATGTATGTATTTTACTGTATAACTATCACTGTCCACGAGATAAGGCTAGGTGGCAGGCAGACGGACACATATTGAAGCCTCAGCAATAGGGTCACGGGTTACCCATTTAGCACGAAACCCAAACAAAGGCAAAATACATACATTTACTCACGGCTAAAAATCCCTTAACGGGGTAGCCAGAGCTTTGGAAAGAGAAATTCCTCAGCCACTTTTGAAAGTTGATTGGGGAAAAGATGGTAATAATTAATGTTTTTGGTGACGGGTCTCCAACCACATCGCCCAAAAATCACTTAAAGTCCCTATACCCTTAGTCGCCTCTTACGATCACCCACGGGTAGAAATGTGGTAGTGTTATTCTAAGCCGACACTACACGGCCATATATAAAACCAACACTTAATTCAGAACAAACTTGTATAAATATTAAAAACATTAACAAAATTCATACCTTTCAAATAAGCATTTTTGGGCCATGGCGGATTCTGCACTTGATGCGCTAACGCCAAAAACGCGATAAGTGATGGCACATATGACGCTACCATTTTGATTAATAGCAAATTATATTATCACTCTTAAAACTTCTTAATATTTAGTTACTAAGTTCATGATAAACTCGAACTGTAAACTTAATTTGTTATAAAATTATATTCTTTTAAAATATGAAAGTGATAATATAATAATTCGATGTGTCTGTACTTCGGTAATGATTTAATATAACTGAAGCAATGCTGCAATGGATATTGTTTACCAAATATTCTTATTGTGATCGGCCTTGTTTGTGTGTGCAATTATAATATTCATTATTACGTTATAATCTAAGTTTCAAATGCCAGCGTCATTGAATCATTGCATTTCTGAACTGCGTCTTTTGCTTTGCTTTTGCTGGGCTATTAAAGTTGTAGATGTCTTAGGTGTAGTGTCGGCATAGAATAGCACTACCCCATTTCTTTCGGTGGGTGTACGTAAGAGGCGACTAACGGTATTGGGGATTTTAAGGAAATTTTGGGCGATGTGGTTGGAGACCCATCACCAACATACTTGATTTCACCATCTTTTTCCCACGCAACTTTCCAAAAGTGGCTGAGGAATTTTTAATTCCTTAGCTCTGGCTACCCCTTCTAGGGATTTATAGCCGTGAGTATATACTAGTATATACACGTAATACATATGTATGTATGTCTTACGTGGATGCCTTTGTGTGAAGGAAGCGCCCTCAATAGTATTTTGCATGTTTATATTTTTTCCCCTATAAGGCAGTGGCCAAATAGTGGCCACCATAATTTTAAACTTACCTAATTTCAAAAAGAAGAAAAATACAATGAATATTTGATCATACCTCTGCTTCATAAACGGTTAATAAGGTTGTATTTTTATGTTGTGAATGTCGATATCCAAAAAACATTATTTACCAAAGTTATAGATACGAACACTCCCGCATTAGTTCCCATTAGGGTAAGTAGATACTATTTTTCAGAATTGTACGGTTTTTAGAAATCATCTCGAGCTTCGTCTGCATTCATCATACATTTCATGTATGAGCCTTACTCTTCAGACTACGGTCGACTGCCTTTATCAATATAAATATAATATAATAAAATATAATCAATAAGGTTTTCTCAAATAACTAAAATAAAGTCAACTCTTTGACTCAAGTGTTTCTCCTACGCAGCTAGAAAATATTTTTGTTAAATAAAAATATTGATATTGGGTTGTTGTGAGATGTTACCGCTGCATAGCCTTACCAAGTTACACTCTAAACGTTATGATATCTTTGTGTTTTCACGATGGTAATCAGTTTATAATATAAATAAGTACTTTACATCGAAAAGCCTTATGGATATGTAAATGATGACACGTTGATACTAGTTTTAAAACCATGGATTTAAAGGTGACGCTAAAATTAGCTCTACAATAATATCATTATGTCCTGTCATTTCCGAACGAGTTGGGTTGGATTAATGATTCTTGTTTGTGAGAAATAATATGACCACTTTTGTACAATTCTCTTATGTACTATACTCCTCCCGGTATGTGGGTCAATCTTATTCACGATAACAGTTGTTGTTAAATTGTGATTACATGAATGTTTGTATGTTCTCGTGGTTTCAAAGAATTGTCTAAGACTGTGTTTTGTGGGTTGAAAAGTCTTGTGACCCCCTTATCTCATAGGAATACCTTATAAAATCTGATTAAAAGACTAGGTATTTTTTTCCAGTTTTGATAGTTTAAATAGTACATATTTGGTTGTGTTCTTATTGTAGTATCAGAAGCTTGCCTTTTTCATTGATTGACCCACTGATTGAAAAACGCTGCTCTAAGACAAACGATATAACTCTTTGTTATCCCACCTTTCGTACTTACTGGCACAATAGTTACAAAGCTAAAATGAAATCTAGACCATCGTTTAGATTGTTGAATAATGATTCAGTCGCAACGAAATCCTTTACAATTGTGACCGCCTTGGCAATTTCAATATATCACTTACGACACCCGTGGTGGGTAGAAAGGGGCTCTACACGGTAATTTATGAAAATGTATAATTTATATGAGATATCAATAAAATTCTGCATCCATTCGCGTCTCTCCTAGCTTGATTTCACTCGTCAAACTATATAATATATTGTATAATGACTGCTAATTAATATGATCACGCACAATTAGTGCATAGCGTGCAGTTTACTGATTCTGATAAATAATTTATCGATGTGTTCATTTTAATTGGTTTAACCTTTACACAATTTTATAACTCTAATCTTTACTTTAGGTTGCTATGTTAATATGTCTATGTCTATTCTTTTGTTTTTGTAATGTGTATGATTATGCTGTTATAATTTGTGTGTCTTAGTTGTGGAAATAAATGTTTTATCTATCTATCTATCTATCTTAATCCTCACCAATAATATTTCGACAAATATTGTTAATATATCTGTACTTGCATAAATATAGTCACGCCATTAGCATACATTGGGGTAGCCAACGGTTCGTAGCATACCTTTGGATCTTTATTTAAATTTAATAATACACATTTTATTTTTATACATATATTTTGCCGTGTAGTGCCGGCTTAGAATGTCGCTACCCCTTCCTACCCACGGGTGTCGTAAGAGGCGACTAAGGGTATTGGGGCTTTTTATTGGATTTTTGAGCGAATATTGCGTGTAAGTCTTTTGAAAGAAAGGGCATGCGAGTGAATGTGGACAAAACCAAGACAATGGTTTTCCAGAGAGAGGAAAGTATGACAGAATGTGAGATTACAATAGGTGGCAAGAAAGTGGAACAAGTGAAAGAGTTTGTATATCTGGGAAGTTTGTTTACAAGGGACGGAAAATGCGAGGAAGATATTGAAAGGAGAGTAAAAAAGGGAAATGCGGTAAATGGAGCCATAAACAGTCTAATGTCGAGCCAGTTCCTGTCTGAAAAGGCGCGAATGACAGTTCACAATGCTGTACTGGTTCCTACGCTGATGTATGGTAGTGAATGTTGGGCATGGCAAAAGAGGCATGAAAGTAGAGTGAATGCAGTGGAAATGAGATCCCTCAGAAGTACGAGGGCTGCTATTTATGTATCCGGAACTGGCCACTTACAGAACAATAATTTAAAAAGTAATTACATCATTTAAAAATAGAACTCTTTAGCTTTAGAATACATTTATTTTTATGTGACTGTCAATTGTTTTCACATCGTAGCGTCATTTTGAAAATTGCGTGTCTTCACCACCATGGATTTAACTCGTGAACATTTTCGTGCCATGATTTTTTACGATTTTCGGCGTGGTCTAACTCAAAAACAGTGCATCGATCAGCTTACTTCAACTTTTGGGGATGAAGCACCCTCAAAGACCACTGTGTATCACTGGTTTAGCGAGTTTAATCGTGGACGATCTAAGCTTACTGATGAAATTAAAGAAGGTCGCCCTAAAACGGTCGTTGTACCTCAAAACATCGATGCTGTCCGGGAACTAATAACTCAAGATCGTCATGTTACATATCGTGAGATAGAGGCATCTCTGGGCATTAGTATGACGAGCATACATAAGATACTTCATGAACATTTAGCTGTAAAAAAAATTTGCTCCCGTTGGATTCCGCACAACTTGAGTATTGATCAAAAACAGGCTCGTGTCGATTGGTGCAAAGAAATGTTAAAAAAATACAACCGTGGTGCGTCAAAAGCTGTTTATAATATCTACACAGGTGACGAATCTTGGATCTACGCTTACGACCCCGAAACTAAGCAGCAGTCCACGGTGTGGGTGTTCCAAGATGAGCCGAACCCAACAAAAGTTATTCGTGCAAAAAGCACATTGAAGCAAATGGTCGCTTGTTTTTTTGGTATAAATGGCCATGTAGCTACAGTGCCTTTAGAGAATCGTAAAACTGTTAATTCGGAGTGGTATACGACCATTTGTTTGCCGGAAGTCTTTGAACAAATAAGAAAGACTAACCGACAACGTAGAATCATTCTGCATCACGACAATGCTAGCTGTCACAGGTCGGCCGTCACAACTCAGTTTTTAGAAGCTCAAAAGATCGAATTGACAGGTCATCCGCCGTACAGCCCTGATTTGGCACCCAATGATTTTTATTTATTTCCAAATGTGAAGAAAAAATTACGTGGTCAACGTTTTTCGAGCCGCGAAGAGGCAGTCGATGCGTTCAAAATGCACGTTTTGGAGATACCTCAGTCTGAGTGGAAAAAGTGCTATGAAAATTGGTTTCAACGCATGCAAAAGTGTATAGATCTGAGCGGCGAATATTTTGAGAAGCAATAAAACCATATTAATTGATATATGTTTGTTTCTTTTTTTTATTCCGGATACATAAATAGCAGCCCTCGTATATGTAATGTAAGGTTGTGCGACAGAGTGAGAAATAGTGTAATTCGTGAACGTTTAGGTGTGAAAGATGACGTAGTGTGCGAGATAGAGAAAGGAATGTTAAGGTGGTTTGGGCGCATAGAGAGGATGAATGACAGTAAATTGGTGAAAGAGATCTATAGAGCCAACGTGGAAGGTAATATGAGTAGAGGACGACCACGGAGAACACACCTGGACCAAATAGAGTGTGTGCTCAAAAAGGCCGGCGTCCGAAGTATGAAGAATAAAAGAGCATGTATGAGAAGAATGATGAATGTAACAGAAGCAAAAGTGATTTGCCTGGATCGTACAAAGTGGCGATCGATAGTCTCTGCCTACCCCAATGGGAACAATGGGCGTGAGTATAAGTAAGTAAGTTGAGCGATGCGGTTGGAGACCCATCACTAAAAACCTTTATTCTTACCATCTTTTCCCCACTCAACTTCCAAAAGTGGCTGAGGAATTTATAATTCCTTAGCTATGACTACCCCTTCTAGGGAAATATAGCCGTGAGTATATGTATGTATGTATGTATATTATTTTTAAAATACCTTACCTATAATAAATACCATACCTGGGGTTTATTTTAATTTTCTCGAATATATTTCAAAGAATAAAAAGGATAGTCGGTGTGACGTGACTTTGTTAACCCTCTTCACCACCTTGTTAGCAGGGTACCTGCATACATATACTCACGCCATTAGTTACCATTGGGAAAGGCAGAGACTATCAATCGCCACTTTGTACGATCCTGTCAAACGTCTCGAGCCTCGCCTACAATCATGAATCTTTTCAAACGTGCTCTTTTATTCTTTACACTTCGGCCGCCTGCCTTTTTAAGCGCATTCTCTATTTGATCTAAATGAGTCTTTCGTAGTCTTCCTCTACTTACATTACCTTCCACATTGGCTCGTCTCATTCATTTACATATTTCATCCATCCTCTATATGGCCAAACCATCTTAACATTCCATTTTCATATATTTTTTTCTAATATCGCTTTTCACACCGCACCTTCTATTATATTAGGGTATGCGAATATTTGTAATTAACATAATATTTAGAAACAGTTTTGAAGTTGTTATTCTATTGTTATTTATACACTATATGATACGACTATAAATCCCAAGAATGGTTGGGAAACTGTAGAAATAGTAATTTTTCAGCCACTTTATGAAGTTCGGTAGGGAAACATTTATTAAATAAAGGGTTGCTGATGGATCTCCTAGCCACATCGCCAAACAAACACTCAAAAAGCAGTCTCAAAACCCTGAGTTGTTAACGTTAGTTTTATTCTATACCGCAACTCTAGCTACTACGACAACTGCATGTATACTAATAAATAAAGAATAAAAAAAGGAAAGAAAAATTTCGACACAGGCGGGATTCGAACCCGCGATCTCGGGTATTCACGCTGGCAGCCATTGACACGGTAGCTCAATTGGCAAGAGCGACGGGGGCGTATACCCGAGGTCGCGGGTTCGAATCCCGCCTGTGTCGAAATTTTTCTTTCCTTTATTTATTCTTTATTTATTAGTAATAATCCCTACATGAGGTTTTCATGAACAGAAAGATTTAAACTGCATGTATATTATAAAACAACCCAATAATCATACACTGTTCTCCCGGACAGGTCACAGACGAAGGCGTGCGCCTAATCGCTCGCGACAGCTCATCTCAATGGGCTTTAGCCGCCCAATGGAACGTAGAAAGTTCCCGCGGCATTTCCGTGGTATCGTGTGCGCAGACCCGATGTGTGTGCGCCGCTGGACCTAGAGTATATCTGGTTGAGATTGGGGAAAGGGCGTTGAAACTCATTGGGTAAGTTTAGTTACATCTTTTAAAAGTCCTGGCAAGGGGTTTCAGGGAGAATACCCCATTTTACAAAATCTATGGATGATCTAGAGCTTTCGCGGTATTTCCGTGGTATCGTGTGCGCAGACCCGATGTGTGTGCGCCGCTGGACCTAGAGTATATCTGGTTGAGATTGGGGAAAGGGCGTTGAAACTCATTGGGTAAGTTTAGTTACATCTTTTAAAGGTCCTTGCAAGGGATTTCAGGGAGAATACCCCATTTTACAAAATCAATAGATGATGTAGAGTTTTCGCGGTATTTCCGTGGTATCGTGTGCGCAGACCCGATGTGTGTGCGCGCTGGACCTAGAGTGTATCTGGTTGAGATTGGGGACAGGGCGTTGAAACTCATTGGGTAAGTTTAGTTACATCTTTTAAAGGTCCTGGCAGGGGATTTCAGGGAGAATACCCCATTTTACAAAATCAATGGATGATCTAGAGTTTTCGTGGTATTTCCGTGGTATCGTGTGCGCAGACCCGATGTGTGTGCGCCGCTGGACCAAGAGTGTATCTGGTTGAGATCGGAGACAGGGCGTTGAAACTCATGGGGTAAATTTAGTTATTTAGTCTTTGAAGTTCTTGATCCTTATCAACTCCCTTGAGTTGAGTCAATATGTTAAAAATAGTTACGACTGAGCTACACAATTGGAAGTGGTAAGTTTCTAATGTGTGTAGTTCACGGTTGAGCGTATCAATTGGGGGAAAAATCCCGATGTTTCTGTGCCGCTGGCTTTGGGAATATCTGGTTGTTATCGAGAACAGCCCGCTACGACTTTTCGGGTATGTTATTATGTTACAAAGTTTTTGATTCGTCTTAATATATCTATGAAGGTTTTTTTTGTTCGAAATAATTTTATACCATTGTATCGAAACCAGCTTCCTATCTGCTCTCGCTTTTATTCACTTATATTTTAATTTAATTACAATTTTGGTTTTTCCAGTGAGGTTTGCATGGAAGAAGAGGTAGCATGTTTGGATCTCGGGCCAGGCGAGACCATGTTAGGCGTTGGGCTGTGGACCGATATCTCTGTGAGGGTGTTCCGAGTACCAGACCTTACGCCGCTGCATACTGAGAAGCTTGGAGGGGGTAAGTGGATTTGTTAAAAGTAAAGTAAAGGCATTTATTTGAAATAGATAACAAAACCAAATGGCACTTATATAGCAAAAACACAATGAAAAATATCATGAAAATATTAATCATTCTATTTAAAAGATAACGTCAGAATATTAGTGTCTGCACTTGATAGTGCATAGTGCTGAGCCGTACCCTATTTCAGTTTTCTGCGGCTCTTTTCAATTATCCAGACTGTTTGAAAGAGAATGGTTTGACGGTCTGTTTTGTGCATCAATTAACAGAAATAAATGATTATGCCTTATATATTTAATTATAATAAACATAATATTTCTGCGAAAAATTTAGGTTTAGTACTTAAAAAATAGTTTTTGATTCATAAATTTAAAATTTGCACCAAAACGCGTCAAAGTGTCATGGCGTCGCTTGCTTACGTCACTAAAGATTACAAGGAACAGTGTGACCATTTGTGGCAGATTTCTGCCATTTTGGCAGATTTGGACCCAAAATTTAAGCCCATAATAAAATGACAATATCTATGTATCAGCAGATCAAGCGGGAAATCCCCGTGTAATCTGGGTATCAACAAAGATGTAGGAACAAAGGTCAAAAGTCAAAAGTCAAAAAGTTTATTTTTCAAAATTAAGTTAAAAACTAACATTTTTTGAACGTCAAATTTTTAAAATTTATCATAAGTCCGTTGCTTCGGAAGGTGTTCGTAAAGAGAAGAAGCAACAAAGAAACTCTTTACATTCACATTTTTTCATTTTTTCAAAACATGGTTTGTACAATTTCAGTTTATTAACATGTTTTTACTTTATAAAAGATTTTCTATGCGACAAAACCAAACGCTAGTTTGACATAATAAAAATAAATTGTCCATCACAAAAAACCAATCACATAACGTGAGAAGAAAAATCCTCACCAGCACAGGTAGCATGAGGCTTGTGACAGTGCGTATGTCACATGAGAAGTGAGAAACTGACAGATTGCTCATACAAAATCTGTCAGTTTCTCACTTTTCACATGACATACTCGCTCTCACACGCCTCATGCTACGGGGGCAGACAATTATTCCTAGGAATAACGAGGGAAGATTTATAGCTCTACGGACACGGTCAAGTGCGCGTTGGGTCCTTGTCGTTTAAAAAATCTTGAACACTGTAGTAAGATTTCTTTAAAAGCATGGCTTTTATTGCCTTTTTAAAAGATGCCACAGGCAATTCCAATATGTCAGAAGGAAGTTTGTTGAACATTTTCAGGGATAGTCCCATAAAGGAGTTACTTACTTTATTAAGTCTCCACTTCGGTACGTGAAGTTTGTCCTTATTTCGAGTGTTAACAGTATGCCTATCACTAACTTTACTAAATTGGCCTATATTCTTTTTGGCATACATTAAATTCTCAAATATGTATTGGCAAGGGACAGTTAAAATGCCAATTTCTTTAAATTTTTCGCGCAACGAATACCTCGACCTCAACATGTAAATAGATCGGATAGCTCGCTTTTGTAAGACAAAAGCTTTATGAACATCAGCCGCTTTACCCCATAATAAAATACCATACGACATAATACTATGAAAATAACTGAAATACACAATGCGAGCTGTTTCTATGTCTGCTATTTCTCTAATCTTACGCACGGCATACGCTGCTGAGCTCAGCCTTTTAGAAAGTGTTAGTATATGAGGTCCCCATTGCAACTTAGAATCGATTATTATGCCTAGGAATTTTGTCTCTTTCACTAATTCTACTTTTTCACTATCAATAACAATATTGTTATCAACTTGCCTAACATTCGGTAAAGTAAATTTAATACATTTGGTTTTTTTGGCATTCAGAACCAGGTTATTTACAGTAAACCAATGCAATACCAGTGAGATAGCTTTATTTACGTCGTCAAGAGATGTAGAGGATCTCGCTACATTAAATATTAAAGATGTATCATCTGCAAACATAACTATCTCAGAATACTTTTGTACCATAAATGGTAAATCATTAATGTAAATCAGAAACAGTAATGGGCCAAGTATAGAACCTTGAGGAACGCCCATCTCTATTTCTGATCCTTCCGATGTGGTTCCATTAATATCAACCTTTAAAGTTCTTTTATTAAGATATGATGCCATTAATTTCAGTGCTTGCTCGTCAATAATAATAATAATAATAATCTTTATTTACTCCACATGAAAAAGAAAAACGTCACAATTCTCAACATGATGATGTACATGAAAACTCTATACAATACAACAGTGACGTAGTGATTAATTGTGGCCTCACGCTAGGCAGATCCTGTGTTGTGAGAACCCTTTTTACGAATTACCGTTACATTGTGGTTGCAGCTGTATCTTGACCAATATTTTACTTAAATACTAAATTAATTAGATATAATCTTATCATCTATAATAAACTTAAAGAACTAAATACATGAAAAATAGAATAAATATGTTATTGAATAGTGTAAGATAAGTAAATATATAAACAATAATAATACATTATGAAATGGAATATTACCATTTACCTTCTTTCTATGTTATAAAGATATGTATATGTAATTTGATTATTGTGCGTTATTGTAAATTATTACTTCTGTTTCATCGTATGTTAGATTGTCTAAGATGTTTAATATACTGTTTTTGACCTCAGTAACAGTTTTGTTTTTAAAATCTGTTAACTTAGCAAATTTATTGTAGATGTGAAACTTAAGGAAATTGTTTTGCCTACAAGCAAAAGCTGTTCTCACGCGAGGTATAGGTACTTGGTATACTCGTTTCTTTAATAATGAGTTGTAGATAGCTGATGATAGTACACTTTTATGAGCCTGTAGTATTAATTTCAGCATAAACAATTTCCTTATACTAAGCAATTTCCAGTCCGCATATAGTTGTGAAGTTGGGTATCGCTGTTTAACTTTAAGCATAACTTTTAAGATACAACGTTGAGCTATTTCAGCTTCCCTTAATTTAGTTTTTGCGGCTCCTCCCCATATGGTGATTCCATACGTAATAACCGACTGACAAATAACTATATAAATCATTCTTAAAAGTTCTGGATCACAACAATGTCTGAGAGATTTCATGATATTAATCATTTTCCTAATTCTATTAGACAATGTGTGGATATGTTCCTCAAAAGATAGTCGCTGATCTAAAGTTATGCCTAGATATTTGATATTTGCAGTACTAGTTATACCCAGGCAGTCACAACCATTTACAAAGATATTAATTTTGGAACATTTGTGCACTTTAATATTGGGCATTACATTAGGAGCTGTTGTTTTAAAAAATGTTACATACTTAGTTTTTTCTATATTAAGCGACAATAAGTTTTCATCCAACCAATACCCCAGTTTAGTCATTTCTATTTCTGCTTTAGTAAAAATGTTTGACCATGTAGTATCTCTAAAAACTATGGCTGTGTCGTCTGCATAACAAAAAGAAGTGAAGTCATTCATACTTTTATCTAAATCATTTATGTATATTATAAATAACGTTGGCCCCAATATGCTCCCTTGGGGAACACCGAAGTCTACATCTTTTAAGTTGCTTGTGCTACTACCAACTTTGAGGCATTGTTTTCTTTGATTAAGATACGATTTCAGCCAGTCAAGAGCCGTACCTCTGATGCCATAATATTCTAGTTTTCTTATTAATATGTCACGTGATATCGTATCAAATGCCTTTGCTAAATCTAAGAATACTGCTAAACAAACTTCACCATTGTCCAAGATTTGAGACACAAGTTTGGTGAGCTCGCTTACAGCATCTACAGCTGACTTACTTTTTCTAAATCCAAATTGATTTTTACTCAAAATACCTTCCTGTTCTAAATAATTGGTTAATCTCTTATTTATAATTTTTTCCAGTATCTTTGACAATGATGGCAGTAAAGATATAGGTCTATAGTTTCCTGGCTCTTCTTTAGGTCCTGTCTTATGGATAGGACATATGCAGGCTATTTTCCAGGATTCTGGGAACTGACCGCTAGACATGCTTTGGTTTATGATGTGTGTTATTGGTTTTAATAAGAATCTACCTATCTTTTTTAATATAGTCCCGGTTATACCATCGATGCCGCTTGATTGTTTATTTTGTAGAGATCTAATAATTTCATGTACCTCTACCTCATCTGTAGGAGTAAGAAACAACGAATTGTTATGGCCGCCTGCTACAGATATCTTTGATGCTAAGGTGGCCTCTGATGTGTTAAGTCTCTGGAGGATTTTATCTGACAGTTTTTTTCCCAGCGATGCAAAATATTCATTACAGTAGTTGATAGATAATTCAGGTGTTGATTTGGATGTAAGTAGATCTTTGTTGGTATTATTTTTACTTTTACTATTGCAGATATCTTTAATTGTTGTCCATAGTCGTTTCGTGTTGTTTTTGTTCTGTTCTAGTTTTTTATTGTAGTAATTATTTTTTAAAGTGTGAAGAATATTAACCAAATAATTTCTGTAACGTTTATAGGTAATTTGGATTATCTCATTAAGGGGTTGTTTCTTGGCTTTTACGTGTAGTTGGTCTCGAACTTTCATACATTTTATTAAACCCGGAGTTATCCATTCTTTAAGATTATACTGTCTCTGACATTTTCTAATAATTGTTCTTTCTTTTTCTATCACATCAGTAATAGTGGATACAAATTTATTCGCAATTTCATCAACGTTAGTGTTGTTCAAAATGGGAGCCCAATCTATTTTACTAATAGTTTCTTCGATACTTTCCATATTATATTTAATATACTCTCTGCTACATTTTTCTATTTCTGGAGAGATCCTTATTCCTACACTAGCTATTTTATGGTCAGCTATGGATGTATCAGTGACGAACCCTACGGATGATTTTGAGTATTTAGAGGATATAAATATGTGGTCAAGACAAGCTTGATTTCTAGTTGGTTTATTGATAGTGGGGGTTAAGTTAAATTCAGATGTTAGACACAGATATTCAGAAGATGAAGAAGAAGAAGAAGAAAAACATTTATTCGCTGCTACACACGTATAAAGGAAGACACAGCACAAAAATAAGTAAATACAAACACATAGAAAAATAGTAATAAAAAGACAATATCATACACATCGTTTTGTATCTGTTTTAGATATAATATCAATATTTATGTCACCTGCCAGTATGATACACTCCTTATGCTTAACATTTTCCAGAACAGTGTGTAGCGATTTAAGAAACAAAGTTAAATCTTTAAAACTAGGAGATCGGTATATTCCTATTATTGAATATTTATTTGATATTTCTATAACAACGCAGTTCGCCTCTTAAAAGTTGGGTTCAGACACGGAAACGTCAAGCCCGCTTTTATAAAAAACTACTACCCCACTTGCCTTATTGTATGTCTTACTAGTTTGATAAGAGTTATACCCAGTTATTTTTTGTATAATTGAGTTAGGGTTTAGCCAGCATTCTGTAAGAATAATAACATCATATTTTGTCTTAGTAGACGATAATAACACTAAAAATTTATCTAAGTTAGCTTCTATACTTCTTATGTTATAGGTCATTATATTAAATCTTCCCCAGTCAATGTCTCGCAATCCTGAATATTATCTGTTTCGTAACACTTTACCATATATAAGTTATCCAAATCTTGCATAATATCTTTACTAACCATTGGGAAGTTTGAATATGAATGTAAATTTGATAAAAAATTGGTTCGTTTTAAGACTGTACGAGACGTCAAAACCGTAATATTTAAGTTTAATCAACGCTATTTCTTTTTTTACACAATCAAAAGCTTTTGTGAGGTCACAAAATATACCTAACGCATCCCGGGAGTTTTCCCATGAATTAAAGATATGTTTCATTAGAGACACTCCTGCATCTACAGTAGACCTACCTTTGGTGAAACCATATTGCTCTTCATGGAATATATTATGATTGTTGAAATATGAAAGCATTTGGTTGGACATGATTTTCTCAAAAACTTTACTGAGCCTACTTAACTTCATACAGTCTGGAAATTCTCCTATATCTATACATTTATTAAAAAGTGTCGTTAAATGAGGAGCGATTATATTGATTATTCTGTTTATGACGAAAACTGACATTCCTGTTATGTCTTCGGTTTTTTTAAGATTAATAGTTTTAAAATTTTTCATTATATCATTACTGTCAACATACTTGAAAGAAAACTGTGCTGTTGTTTTGGTAACATTTTGTTCCAACAACTCAAGAGCTTTCTGGGGACATGAATTTAATTTCTCTGTTGTCTGAGCGGGGGTATTTATAAAATGATTTTCAAAAATGTCAGCAATTTGTGATCTTGACTGTATCAGTTCATTATCTAATAATAAATTGAGATCATGTGGGGACTTTAGTTTTCCAGTTTCACTGTTAATTATTTTCCAGACAGTCTTACTCTTGTTAGAAGAATTCTTAATTTTATGTTTTATGCATCTAGATTTAGCTTCACCACAAACTTGGTTTGGCTTCACCACAAGGTTGCCAGATTTGGAATAAATTTTCTAGTAAATATTTTCTAATTACCTTACTTAAATTATTTATTGTTCATTTTCATGCAATTTTATTTAAAATTAGCATGATTTTACTCGTATTAAAACCTTTGATATCTGCCAAAATCTGCCACATTTTGAAATTGTTAGCATAATATGCCACAGCTTAAATTTTGGGTCCAAATCTGCCAAAATAGCAGCAATCTGCCACAAATGGTCACACTGGCTCAAACGTGACGTCATGCGCTCTGATTGGCGTTCAACATCTCATGGCGGATTGCCGTATTTAGCGATTTTATTTTATCGATTATAATATTAATTTTGCTTTTAATTATGAAAAGAATCAGAGTTTTGGAATTAGGAATTTTGAAATAATATACACACAAATTATTTCAATGAAATTTACTTGTTGTCATCATGCCTATTACTCAATTACTATCATGTTATCAATATCATATTATTTTAGAGCAGATAAAACGCACTGCATATTTGATTTCATTTCCGTGTGTACGATGCAGGGGATGCGCGCGCGCCTATGTAAATTTAATACACCGATGCCATCATCAGGCCCTGTTGAAAGATTATTTTCATATGTGACTATGATTAATTTACCAAAGTCACATAAATTATCCGACGAAATGTTCGAGATAAGAGTTATATTAAAATCCAATTTAAAATAAAAGTTAATTTATATTTCTCTTAAATAAAATAATAATACTGATTTCGGAAATAAAGATAATTTGAATGATGAAAATGTTTTTCTTATTATATAAAATGAATTGATAATTCGAAAAAGTAATTAATTATCAATTTCTATAATTATTATTTTAATTACTAAGTTCATTTTATAATTGTTATTGTTAATTTAATTTTACAATTACTTTACTTTGTAATTGTAATTTGTAATTAAATTTTTGTTTTGTAATTGTAATTAGTAATTCAATTACTTTTTGCCCAACACTGATATATATATATATGCATATATATATATATATATGCTACGATAGATTACCCCCACTTGACATTCAGAGAAGCAAATAGGATTTACCTATTTAGTCACTTATGGCTATAAATCCAAAACACTATAAATTATCTTCCATGTCCCACACAGAGATGATCCCACGATCGCTACTGATCTGCGTGCTGGAAGGTATCTGGTACCTCCTATGTGCGCTAGGAGACGGCTCCATGTTCTACTTCACCGTGGATCCGAACCTGGGAACTCTGTCCAACCGGAAACGCGTCACGCTTGGCACGCAGCCCACTACGCTGGTTACTTTCCGGTGAGTATACTAGTTAAATAAAAGATGTTATTAAAGGAAAGAAAAATTTATTTATTTATGAGTAATAATCCCCACATGAGGAATTCATGTCAAAAATCATTAAATTAGAGTATACTAGTTTTTTAGTAGTAATCATTAAGCTTGCGATATATAAATTCTTGGTTACTATCACAAGGAGTTTTGTTTCATTCAGGTCCATTTCTCCTCACTAAGCTTACGAGAAAGCAGTACTAGTAGAATAAGCCAATGGAACATATAATTTAAATAATTTTGTTCATGAAAACCTCATGTGAGGATTATTACTAATAAATAAAGGAAAGAAAAATTATTTTTTTTCCCCGCCTGTGTCGAAATTTTTCTTTCCTTTATTTATTCTTTATTTATTAGCAATGGAACATATGTCTATGTTTTACAATTCAGGCTTCTGTAGTTAGGTTCGCATGCGATGATGGCTGTTACGTAACTGAGGGAGTGAGAACTAAATTTCACTAAAATTAAATTTCTGAGCTATCCCAATTTGGTGATATTAAAGACTGAATAAATTTTAGAATTTAAAAATAATATAACATAACATAACATAAACGTTCACGCCGAATATCCCCGAAGGGGTAAGCAGAGGTACTAATACTTCTGAACATCACGTGACTTTGTCACCTGGTGTTCAGAGTACCCACGTTTTGCTTGAACAGCGCACTCTCCGATAGGGGGCAGGCCTATCGCCGTTTTGTACGAATACACTGTCACATGACTAAGTACAACTCAGCCATGTGGGTTTCCTCACGATGTTTTCCCTCACCGTTAACAACCATGATAAATTAACCACACATATGTCTTTAGAAAAGACAAATTAGTGTAGGCCCGACCCAGGATTTGAACACTAGTCGTTTGCACGATAACCGAGTGTTCTACCCACTGGGCTATCACGGTTGGTAATAATAAAATATTTACTTCAAGCTTAATGTCCCAACTATTGTTATAGTCCTTTATAAACGCCAACCTTAGTAGGTTGGCGTAGTGGCCATCGTGATAGACCAAGCTCAAATATTCTAGCTAAGTTAGAGCCCTACCTGTAGGGGCCATACATGGTCTATTTTTTATAATTTTGATTATGAAAATGATAACATACCATTAATGGCAACCAGCTGGCACTGCGTCAGCGGTCCATGGTGCATGTAGCCCCGGCCAACACGAGATATAGGCAAAATTCATTTTTGATACGCGCTTGTCGTGAATACAATTTGGTTCATAATGACATTGATATTTTTAACACCAGCACTTCAACGGTTAAGCGTTTACTTACCATTTTGTATTTCTCAAAAGAAAGCTCTTAATAGAGTTTTATATATTATGTGTTAGTTGAAAGAAAAAAGTTTCTTTTTACTATAAATTTATATATATATATATATATAATATTTGTACTTGTTAATATACATAAAAATACGTTTTTGTTTTAGAATAGGCACTATAATGGTTGTAAATTAAGCGTAATTATTATATTTTCCCTTTACATAAACTACTGGTGAAGACTTTTAACTGGCATCGATGCTATGTACTGTTACTTATAATGTTATTATTTATTTATTTACATAGAAATAATCTTTACATACATGGCCTAATACGATTATTTCTCACATATTTTATTTTCTAATTACATTATACATTCCTAGGTTTTTTAGTTTCTACTTTCCTTATTATCTACAAGTATAACTATCAACATCATAAATTTAGCTGTAAGTTTTCCAAATAAATAAATAAATATATTTTTATATATAACCGCAGATCGCTGTCCACAACGAACATATTCGCGTGCTCGGACCGGCCCACGGTGATCTTCTCGTCGAACCACAAGCTGGTCTTCTCCAACGTCAACTCGAAGGTGGTCACGCACATGTGTAGTCTCAACGCGGTGGCTTATCCGGACAGGTCAATATTTATTTACATACATACACTCACAGCTATATTTCCCTTGAAGGGGTAGCCAGAGCTAAGTTTTTATAAATTCCTCAGCCGATGGTAAAATAAAGGTTTTTGGTGATGGGTCTCCTACCGCATCGCCCAAAAATCCAATAAAAAGCCTTAATACCCTTAGTCGCCTCTTGCGACACCCGTGGGTAGAAAGAGGTAGCGACATTCTAAGCCGGCAATACACGGCAATTATTTATAGTATATAATTGTGAGTGCATGAATTCTTAACTAAAATGAGAATTTTTGGGTTGTTGCAAAACACGAATATATGACTGACTGTCTATATAACATTTTACAATCTTTGAGAAAAGTGACGTTAACTAGAAACATTAAATATTCTAAAGACAGCTTGACTTAATTTTGTGCGTGCTGGCTACACATTCTTTTCTATTGTATTCATTGTATTGTATTTTAACAATTTTCTGGTAAAAGTGGTAAAAAAAGTGAGACCTGCGTCGCATTATCTTTTCAATCTGAATTTTGTTTAAATAACACAGGTCTGCAATGGTTTTCCCCTTTCAGTTTTGATGACTGATTTGGATAGATTTTGGGGCGCTGATTACAGGAAGAATATTTAAAAAATTCCATCACGTCAGGTTTTTTAGTTATTTAGCATCGTTTAATTTTTCCAAAATTACCTAGGCCTTCCTAGTTTTTAAATAATATTTTATTTAAATCGATTCGAATTAAACAAAAAATGCACTGAATGCATTAGACACTAATTAATGAGTTCTAATAAATATAAAATTAGTTAAATAAAACTTAATTAACTAAGTGACATACCTTCATTATAAAAAAAAATAGGGTTTTTGAGTCATTTGCTAAATACCTCGTTTCTAGTAGACTTAATGTTTTTTTTTATAAATATTCACTTAAATCGTTAGAAAAGAGTTAATGAAGGTAGATGATATATTTTTTGTATAAATAGCAATATCATTTTTTCTACAAATCAGTACTTCTGTGCAATTCATAACGCTCACTTGAAAAATGTCATCGCGAAAGTGTAAGAGATAAGTGGGGATGATAAAACAATTTGTAAAGGCGCTAAACAAAGAAGGAGAAGGTTTTAAATATCTACACCAAATATTTCCGTCTCTCTCTGAAGCTAAACTGAAAGAAGGTATATTCGTTGGTCCGGACATAAGAAAATTGATGAAAGATACAGCTTTCGATGAAAAATTTAGTGATATTGAGTTAGAAGCCTGGAAATCTTTTAAGGAAGTAGTAAGACATTTCCTAGGAAACCACAAAAGCCCAAATTATGAAGAAATTGTTGAGAAAATGATTGAAAATTACGGAAAAATGGGATGTTCGATGAGCAATAAACTTCATTTCCTTAATTCACATTTGAACTACTTTCCTGATAACTTGGGAGCTGTAAGTGAAGAGCAAGGCGAAAGATTTCACCAGGATTTGAAGGAGATGGAACGTCGCTATCAGGGAAAGTGGAATAAAACAATGATGGCAGACTATTGTTGGCTGTTAAAGCGAGATGATGCAAGTCGCAATTTCAAGCGAAAATCTCACAATCGGAGCTTCAGTGAAAAAAAAGCAAGATACCACAAAAGTATTTGATATTTTTATTTATTTTTTTATTGTCCCCCAAATATATTTTTAATGTTTTAAAGTCATGTAATTGTTTCTTAATTGTAATAAAAAATAAATACTCAAATAAAGTCGTGTTTTTTTTCAATTTTACAAAGTAGGGATTTTTCAAAAAACTGAGGGTGATAGAAAAAAACCAAGTACATATTCGTAATCTACGCACCAAAATACCCCAAGATCAGCATTCAAATCCAAAAGGGGAAAATAAAAGTTAAAATTTGCAGGTCTGTGTAATATACATACATACATATACTCACGGCTATAAATCCCTAGAAGGGGCAGCCATATCTAAGGAACTAGAAGTTCCTCAGCCACTTTTGGAAAGTTGCGTGGGGAAAAGGTGGTGAAATAAAGGTTGTTGGTGATGGGTCTCCAATTTGAATTTAAATTTTCCTAACTTCAGACCTCGAGCTGTCAAAAACGTAAACACTTTTAATTTACCTACTTGTAAAAGCCTAAGAGCTCAGCACGACCCATTCATTCATATGAGACGCCTATATAATAGTTTGAACAATAGACTTGACATTTTTGTGGGTCTCAACCGTTTTAGATCACAAATAAGAAATATATTTCAAAACAAACAAAAGTAAAGTCACAAAATTGAAATTGTTGATACTACTACTCTACTTCCTTAGTTGTTATTTTATTTTACTCTGTCTTGTTAGGTTTTTTCACAATATTATTATTATTAACTAGTGTACTTTATAAATATTTAAGAGTTTAACGTTTACACGCATAAATTAAATTACAAAAAAAGCTGTCAACACACAATTAAGGACATTGTAACTAGATTATAAGGCATTAAGCATGTTATTTATCATGTAATGTTTCATGTCTGTAGTGTGATGCATATAAATAAATAAATAAATAAACCGCATCGCCCAAAATCCCTTAAAAGCCCCAATACCGTTAGTCGCCTCTTACGTACACCCACCGGAAGAAATGAGTTAGTGCTATTCTAAGCTGACACTACACAGCAAAACAACATGTCATAATTATTTACGGGGGTATAAACACATATAAATTTAAAAGTTTTCGTTTGCAGTATTGCGTTAGCTACGGACAGTACCGTGACAATAGGCACCATGGATGACATACAGAAGTTACACATTAGGACAGTGCCACTCGGAGAGACACCTAGAAGAATTGCATACCAAGAGAACACGCAGGTAATATTCCTTCATATAATCTCAAAAAGGGGGATCCAGAGCATACATACACATATTCACGGCTATAAATCCCTAGAAGGGGTAGCCAGAGTTAAGGAATTAGATATTCTTCAGCCACTTTTGGAAAGTTTAGTGGGATAAAGATGGTAAAATAAAGGTTATTGGTGATGGGTCGCCTCTTACGTACACCCACCGGAAGAAATGGGGTAGTGTTATTCTAAGCCGACACTACACAGCTGTACACTACACGGGTATCCAGAGCTTAAAGATTATAAAATCTTCAGCCACATTTGGTAGTAGAGTGGAGAAAGGATTATATAATGAAGGTTGTTGGTAACTAGACTCCAACCGTATCGCCAAACAATCACTTAAAATTAATTGTTATATTCTATGATCGTGATACCGTGTAGCTTAATTTAATTCAGAAACGATGATTTGCACGCTTTTTATGGAACTGCTAAAGGATCTGTTTTTGTATGTGTGATTGGGACCGAATAACCGATTTCTTGGAATAGGAACTCGTGAGTTAACTGATATGAGTATTAACCGATAACTTTTGGATCTCACGTATTGTTTCCTTTTATAAAAATAAGGGTGCCAGATTGAACTGAAATTTCTATATAGGCATATCATTGCTTTCGTTCAGGAAAAGTCTTTGCCCGCTTATTACTAAATTGACGACTCAATCACCCGCGATCTAAAAGCCTTAGTGACCACTTACGGACAACGAATATATCTCTCCAAAATGCGTGCTCGCTGCATTAGAATCTCTCGTGCTTACATGGCCCTCCAAAAATTCCGATTCGTGCACTGTGGGATATAAGCCTCGCGCTTGGTCATTGCCTAAAACTCCTTTTTCATTTTTTGAAGAAAAAGTCACTATTATTTATTTATTTATTTATTTATTTACATGAGGAAAACAAACAGCTGTGATACTTAAAATTAGGATACACTTTAACACACATTAGCCTAATAGTTTTCACCAATAAAATATGGAACCTTAGTCCTTCTCAAATTTGACAGTAAAATTAAATGTTAACTAGGTATTAATTGTAAATGTATAAATATATATATACCAATAAAATAAACACAAACATACTCACTCAATCATATATATGTGTATTATCTATACAATATTGTGTAATACATATATACATATATATATAACGATACAATACAAATATGTCATTAAATAAATTATCATATTTTCTCAGCATCAAAAAAAGATTTCGCTGCCATTGTCTTAAATGTGCTAGAATTAATATTAAATAAGTCCAAATTTAGATTACTGGAAAAGATATTAAAAGTTTTAGCGCCCCTTATGGAAAAGCTGTTCTGCCGATAATTAGTTCTACATTTTGGAATATACATTTCACTAGGGTGACGCGGGTTAGATGATTTTGGAACTCGCAGCTTTATATGTTCCAGTAACTCAGAACAATCTATTAAATTATTGGCTGTCTTGATTATAAAGTCTGCATCAGCAATCTGTCTCCTAAACTCTAGTGGTAATATATGATGCCTTTTACATCGTAACTCATAGCTGTCATCAGTTGTCACGGTCTTATATTCCAAATACCTCAGAAAACGTTTTTGTATTGACTCTATTCTATTTATATAAACTGCATATCTAGGATTCCACACCTGCGATGCATACTCCAAAATGCTTCGAACAAAAGAACAATAGATGATTTTGATTGCCTTTACATTTTTGAAGTACTTGCATGATCGAATTAGAAATCCCAGAGTACTTGAAGCTTTATTTACTATGTTGTTAATATGTAAATCATAGAGCAATTTGGAGTCATGGGTGATGCCGAGATCGCGAGTATTAACTGTTCTGACTAATTGACGTTGTTTAATTGAATATGAATGACAGATTTTATTATTTTTACGTGTAAACGATATAACAAAACATTTGTTAACATTTAAATCTAGTTTGTTATCCGCGCAATACAACTCAAATCTGTTCAAGTCATCCTGGAGGCTTTTACAATCATTTGGAGTTTGAATTGACTTCATGATTTTCATATCATCCGCGAATAACAAAACCTTTGAAGCTTTAAAACAAGAAGTTACATCGTTTATAAATAAAACAAACAAGAGAGGTCCCAGCAACGAACCCTGCGGCACTCCTGATTTTATTTGAGTCCATTCCGAAGAAAAACCATTCACAACAACAGACTGCGTCCTATTCTTAATGTAGGAAGCAAACCATCTAAGAAGATCCCCATGAATACCCGCAATATATAGTTTCTCAAGAAGACGGACATGATCGATACGATCGAAAACTTTTTTGAAATCCGTTAAAATGATGTCAACCTGCTCACCTCTATCCATATTTTGAGTTATAAATTCATGGGTTAATAAAAGATTAGTAGTCGTAGATCTTTTTTTAAGAAATCCATGTTGGTCCGGCGTGAAGATAGTATGCAAAGAAGCATAGGTTTGTTCATATACTAGCTTCTCGAGAACCTTCGCAAATAAACAGAGTTTTGAGATACCTCTATAGTTTTCAACAGAGGTTACATTTCCTTGTTTATGTATTGGAGTTATAAAGGCTGATTTCCATACTATGGGCACAACGCCTTCTCTTAAAGATCGGGTAAACAAGATAATAAGTGGTGGCACTAGTGCTAGGGCACATCGAGTTATAAAAATTGGTGATATTTTATCTGGTCCGGCTTTTTTATTTATATCAAGATTCTTTAACAATGTCAGTAAGCGGTCTGGGTCAATTATCACAGCAGAAATATTGTTTGAAGAAGAAACACCACGATCATCAAAGGTAGGACTAGTTTCAGAAGAAGATGAAAAGTTTTTCTCAAAGTATAGTTTGAAAGCATTACTGACGCCATTTCCGGTATCATATGTACAATTTTCATATTGCATTGTAGAAGGTATACTATGCGAACCTTTTTTATTATTTTTAATGTAAGTCCAAAAACAAGAAGGATTCGTTATAATATTGTTTTCTATGCGAGAAATATATATTAAAAAACATCTCTTATCTTCTTCCCTCACTCTTGCTCTCAATAATGAAAAAGTTATATAATCTGATTTATTTTTATAGTTTTTGTATTTATTAGATGTTATAATCACTTTTACTCACTTAATTTACCATACAATATTTAAATCAATAATCATTAGTTGCTCTAGCCAGCTTTTTTTACACTAAAAGAATGACTAAATGAATCCCATGCCATTCCCCGCCAAAAAACCACTTAAAACCGTCTTGACGTTTCCCCTCTGACAATGTCAAAAATGGTGAGGACACGCTGTCAGTGTTTCCAATTTATAACGAAAAATTATGACACTTTCTATCCGATAAAGCTAAGTCACACACATTTGACTTGTCAGGACGACTCTTAGCTGCCTGGTATAAAAAGTTACAGTGAAACCGCACAGGTCACAGGGCTAGCAGCAAACAATCACTTCGAAAAAAGAAACACGGCATTACTGACTTCCTACTCTAACTATACTTGCTGTTAACTTAAGCGAATGGAAGTTCTTACCCCGCGCATATTAAACTTTGATGACAAAACCAACCTAAATACATACATACATATACTCACGGCTATATTTCCCTACAAGGGGTAGCCAGAGCTAAGGAATTATAAATTCCTCAGCCACTTTTGGAAGTTGAGTGGGGAAAAGATGTTTAAAATTAAAGGTTTTTGGTGATGGGTCTCCAACCGCATCGCCCAAAAATCTAATAAAAAGCCCCAATACTTAGTCGCCTCTTACGACACCCGTGGGTAGAAAGGGGTAGCGACATTCTAAGCCGGCACTATACGGCAGTATTTACATACAATAAATTTGGCACTTTAGACGTTCGGCGTGATAACGATGCGCGTGGACAAGGCGGGCGAGGGCGGCTGCACGGCGGCGCGGCAGTCCGCGTCCGTCTGCTGCAGCAACACGAGCGGGGCCGGCCGCGGCGCGCCGCTCGCGGGGGTCGACCTCGAGCTGCACAACCTGCTCGTACTGGACTGCCACACCTTTGAAGGTATTTTACGCTTTGGCGGGAATATGTGTCGCCTTTTATGACGAACACCGGTTATCGTGCAAGCGACTAGTGTTCAAATCCCGGGTCGGGCCTACACCAATTTGTCATTTCTAAAGACACATGTGTGGTTAATTTATCATGGTTGTTAACGGTGAGGGAAAACATCGTGAGGAAACCCACATGGCTAAGTTGTACTTAGTCACGTGACAGTGAATTCGTACAAAACGGCGATAGGCCTGCCCCCGATCACGTGTGTACACTGTCCATGCAAAACGTGGGTACTCTGAACACCAGGTGACAAAGTCACGTGATGTTCAGAAGTATATGTACCTCTGCCAACCCCTTCGGGAATATACAACGTGAGCGTTTATGTTATGTTTTATGACACAAGCCAATTTAAGTGTTGTCTGCAAAACTAGCCCTTCCACTCAATTCTATCAGCGCACAGTTTTATGCGATTGCAAAATTCCTTAAGGGTCGGACCATATCTGGCGGCGCGAAGCGATCGCATTATGCTTTCTGTCTCGGTCTAGCAAATGGTAGTTCAATGGGCGACGGAAACACAAGAACAATGGGCGACGGAAAAAGGCGATTCCGTGCTGCCAGATGTGGTCAAACCCTTATGTTACTATTCCCTAGGAAAGTTGTCAATCTTTCATTTGTCAATCCTTTCGTAGAAATTTCATTGTACTAAAATATTTGCAGAGAAAACAAAGTGCGTCTAAAGACATCCACTGTTATCCATGAACCTCGTTCAAAATCTTCACAACGACCGATCCTGTATTCCCTAACATTTCAACTAAATTCTAACCTTATCCTTAATTTTCAGTATTACACGCACATCAACTACAGCCAAGCGAGTTTGCGATGTCGTTAGTGTCGTGCAAGTTGGGAGACGATCCCAACCATTACTACGCAGTTGGAACCGCCTTGCTGAATCCTGAAGAGGCTGAGCCCAAACAGGTATATAACTTGTGCAACTTTTACTAATAAATAAAGGAAAGAAAATTTTCGACTCAGGCGGGATTCGAACCCGCGACCTTTTAGTACCCTTTCCGAATTAGTAAAAAATTCGGAGGTAGGAAACGCAAACACTACTAAAACGTGTAAAAGCAATAAAGGATAGAAGAATTTCGCGCTGGCAGCCATTGACACGGTAGCTCAGTTGGCAAGAGCGACGGGGGCGTATACCCGAGGTCGCGGGTTTGAATCCCGCCTGTGTCTAAATGTTTCTTTCCTTTATTTATTAGTAATAATCCCCACATGAGGTTTTCGTGAACAAAAAGATTAAAATTTTGTGCAACTTTTATTCAATTTCATTATCGTTCTGATCTTAAAAGTCTTACGTATAAGTTTAACCATCTACTTCGGATTCGGAAGGTGTATTATTGCGAGAAGAATCCACAAGAAACTCATCAATAATCATCTTTTCTTACGCATATTACAATTTTGTGGTATGTCTGGATATATCTTGACAAGAAGCCTGGTGACATCGAGCAGTTTCATCAATCATATAATCGAAAGGATTTAAATGAAGAATGCGTTTTATTATAGCTTTGAATTTCTTTTCTGTTAGATTCAGAATGCCATCAGGTATTTTATTATAAAATTTTACACATAACCCCATAAATTTGTATTTACTTGTGACAATCTATATTTTTCAATTGAAATTATATTTAAAAAAAACGACATGATAGTCCAATGGATAGAGCACCCAGCCGTAAACAGACAGGCGTGATTTCAAATCCTGGGCCGGGCCTACACCAATTTGTCTGTTCTAAAGTCATATGTGCGGTTAATTTATCATGGTTGTTAACGGTGAGGGAAACGACGTGAGGAAACCCACATGGCCGAGTTGTACTTGGCTATGTGACAGTATATCACTACTTACTTTGGACACTAGGTGACGCTGTCACTTGTTGTCTGTCACAATTTTTTGGAATAATCTTTATTTAGTTATTTGAATTAATTTTTTCCAGGGTCGTATTTTACTATTTCATTGGAATGAAGGCAAATTACTGCAAGTTGCTGAAAAAGAAATCAAAGGCGGGTGCTACACC
This sequence comes from Bedellia somnulentella, assembly GCA_963576735.1. Taxonomy (NCBI): domain Eukaryota; kingdom Metazoa; phylum Arthropoda; class Insecta; order Lepidoptera; family Bedelliidae; genus Bedellia; species Bedellia somnulentella. Next base: position 485,479 of record OY755185.1, on the reverse strand, counting down.
TTAGTCGAGTTCAATGGAAGATTATTAGCATCTATTAATAGCACGGTAAGTCAATTAAAGTTATTATAAGTTATAAGTTATTGTTACTACTTATCCTATGCTCACAGGGCTCTGCCCCTTTTTTAGGGAGTAGGTTTGTTATGTTTATGTAATTGTTTTTGGTAAATAAACATGTTTTTTTTTAAATATTTTTGATACTATTTATAATTATTTACTAGAGGTCCAGTTAAGTGATTGAAATCGTTTCAGTATGACCATATGACGTTCCTGTTTTAGGCAATAATATAATAAACAATTATGATCTATTGTCAACGTCAATTTGACTACAGACTTTGACAATGAATTAAAGTGTTTGTGTGATGCATTTTTCCTTGATTTAATGTTTTTAATAAAATAGTCTTATGCACTCATTCTGGATGTAAACTAAAAGTGTGCAAAATTTGAACTCCAACGACTGTTTTCTTATTGGCCGTGTATTTATAAAAGAGCGTATAGATATCTGCTAATATAACTGATATTTCAGGTGCGTCTATTCGAATGGACGTCGGAAAGGGAGCTCAGATTAGAATGTAGTCATTTCAACAATATAGTGGCTCTGTACCTCAAAGTAAAGGGAGATTTCATACTGGTTGGCGATCTCATGCGGTCCATGTCCTTGCTACAATATAAACAGGCAAGTTTTTTTTTAATTTTAGCTAAAATTTTATGCCTCAAAATACTACTTAAATTTTTTCAGTATCTCTAAATTTTTCATTGTTTTGTGGTGTATTTTCAACTGAATAACTGTCCCTGACATATTATCAATCTAAACACATTTACACATATCTAATAGCAAAATATAAAGCATAAGCTGATTAGAATTTTCGTATTATTCAATGGATTGATAAATTTGTTTGGTATTTTTTTATTTTACATACATACATACATATAGTACATCTGTAGCCAGAGCTTTGGAAAGAGAAATTCCTCAGCCACTTTTGCAAGTTGATTGGGGAAAAGATGGTAATAATAAATGTTTTTGGTGACGCGTCTCCAACAACCCAAAAATCACTTAAAAAGCCCCTATAACCTTAGTCGCCTCTTACGATCACCCACGAGTAGAAATGGGGTAGTGTTATTCTAAGCCGACACTGCACAGCATTAACAACACAACAAACTTTAAAAAGCATGCATTACGAGATGTATTAAATTTAACATTCCTCAAAAGCCAGTAAAATCTATTACTTTAAATACTATCAATCAAATTATTTTTCTCATAAAATTATCCTATCGAATAAATAAAGGGAAGAAAAATTTCGACACAGGCGGGAATCGAACCCGCGACCTCAAATCAGTAAAAATTCGGAGGTAGGAAACGCAAACACTACTTAAACGTGTAAAAGAAATAAAGGATAGAAGAATTTAGCACTGGAAGCCATTGACACGGTAGCTCAATTGGCAGAGCGACGGGGCGTATACCCAAGGTCGCGGGTTCGATTCCCGCCTGTGTCGAAATTTTTCTTTCCTTTATTTATTCTTTATTTATTAGTAATAATCCCCACATGAGGTTTTCATGAACAAAAAGATTTAAATTATCCTATCGATCTTACAATTTTCTCATAACGACATACTTATCTCACAGATGCAAGGCAGTTTCGAGGAGATCGCCCGCGACTACAGCCCCAATTGGATGACGGCCGTAGAAATATTGGATGATGACACTTTCTTGGGAGCCGAGAATAGCTTCAACTTGTTCGTGTGCCAGAAAGATAGGTGAGGGTTGTCAAGTTGTTATAGGAGGATCAGCACGTAGATTTGTGTTAAGAATGTGACTTTCTTGGGAGCAGAGAATAGCACAAAGAATAGAATAAAGTTGGTACAGGATGACGAGCTACTTTCATAACTTAGTAGACTTATGTTAACTTGGAGACTTCTTAAGTTGTTGTATGGTGATGAGCTAGATATAGGTTACTTTCTTCACCACCTAGACTTGTTTTATAGAATACTAGTGGTTCGCCCCGGCTTCGCACGGATGGTGTTAAATATTTTTACTGCTCACCCCCTACGATATTTAGCGTGATGATATATATACTATGTCCTTTTCCTGGTTCTGAGCTACCTCTCCAACAATTTTCAGCCAGATCGGTTCATCCGTTCACGAGTTATAAATAGTGTAACTAACACCACTTTCTTTTATATATATAGATGCTATTGTATGGGGAATCGGGATAAAATGCAACAAACAAACGTATGTGAATAGTCTTGATTAACAATAATTAATTCAACAACTAGAAAGTTAAGTTCCAATCCACAAGATATACTTTTTCATGATCAATATACAGTGACCAAAGTCTCTGCCAAAAGTTTTACGTGATTTAGTCCGAATAGTCCAAGTTGTTGTTACTGTTTCTCATCGGTTTTCCGCCCTTATAAAGCTAAGGTCATATGCACCGAGTGAGCTGTCGAGACAGTGAAATTATGTAACTCAAAGAGTTAACTTGACAACTTTTTTTCCAAATCAATAGGTCAAGGATTTACTTGTTTACTTAGCTTATAATGTTTTCGGCTAATCTAACCTAACTTTCATTTTGTATCCAGCGCGGCCGGCACCGACGAAGAGCGCCAACAACTCAGCTACGGCGGCCAGGTACACGTGGGCGACATGGTCAACGTGATGAGACGCGGCGCGTTGGCCAGCGTGCCAGGATGTGACGCCGCGCCCGTCGTGGCCAGACCGTGTCTGCTAGCTACCGTCAGCGGAGCCATACGTGAGTATACACACGTCATACCAAACAACACTAGCACACTATACACGTGGCGACATGGTCAACGTGATGAGACGCGGCGCGTTGGCCAGCGTGCCAGGATGTGACGCCGCGCCCGTCGTGGCCAGACCGTGTCTGCTAGCTACCGTCAGCGGAGCCATACGTGAGTATACACACGTCATACCAAACAACACTAGCACACTATACACGTGGCGACATGGTCAACGTGATGAGACGCGGCGCGTTGGCCAGCGTGCCAGGATGTGACGCCGCGCCCGTCGTGGCCAGACCGTGTCTGCTAGCTACCGTCAGCGGAGCCATACGTGAGTATACACACGTCATACCAAACAACACTAGCACACTATACACGTGGCGACATGGTCAACGTGATGAGACGCGGCGCGTTGGCCAGCGTGCCAGGATGTGACGCCGCGCCCGTCGTGGCCAGACCGTGTCTGCTAGCTACCGTCAGCGGAGCCATACGTGAGTATACACACGTCATACCAAACAACACTAGCACACTATACACGTGGCGACATGGTCAACGTGATGAGACGCGGCGCGGAGCCATATTGTTCTCTAAATAATTGGTTGCTGCTGTCCCTGTGGCCTTGAAGCTTCACCAGGCCCTGACTGTTCGCCACTGTGAGCGGCGACATTCGTAACTAGCACACACTACAGCAATCTCGCTCGCACAGATACTCGTAGATAGCAGCGTCTCTCTTATAATCCTACATCGCGGTAATTATAAGTTGGTACACAGCAGGATGTACTGGCCAGTATATCTTTGCTGTTCTCACATACACCACACGTCCTGTATAAAGTGAATGCGTCGTATATAAAATAAATTTAGTGAAACCGTCAATGGTTTTAATTTGTAAGACCATATCTCAACTTATTCACAAAATCAGTATATAAAATACGAACATTTACTTCCACAGACCTAGTCGTCCAAATATCTCCGGAACTATACGAATTCCTCCACCAACTTGAAGAGCGGTTGACCCACACGATCAAGTCTGTGGGCAAGATTCCCCACTCCTTCTGGCGCTCCTTCAACACCGACATCAAGACTGAGCCCGCTGAGGGATTCGTGGATGGAGATCTAATCGAGAGTTTCCTCGATCTTAACAGGGATAAGCAGCAAGAGACTATTCAGGGTTTGCAGGTTCGTTTATTAAATTATTGATTTAATACAATTACTACAATTTGGTAAAAGAAAGAATTGTTGATGATGGACTTCCATCCTTATCGCCCAAACAATCACCTAAAAAACCCCATAGTTCTAAGTCTAAGAAATGAGTTAGTGCTATTTTAATCCGACTTTACAGAGCTAAATACTTTCCAAACTCGCGAAATGCACCGTAGTATACTTATTCCGTTCTTAAATTTTATTGTGATTTCATTAACAATGCTCCGCTCCGTTCCACTAATGAAAAACTACCCACATTATTTTTAAGATTCTTAAACAGTTTTAAGCGACCTTCATAGCTAGGGTTGCCAGATTTTTTTTCGGCCCATACGGGACAAATGCTTAAAAAGGCTATAAAAAATACGGGATTTCAGTTCTTAACCTGGGAAAAATGAAAAATAAAATAATATGGTGTTGTTCTTTATAAAAAAATTTGTACTTTTCAGAGGAGCGAATAAGTTTTAACATATTTTTGTTACTTTTGACATAGAGTCCGGTCAATTTAGACATGCAAAGCTACATTAATTCAAATCCAGCTGAATGTTGGTATAATTGTTCAAAATATAATTATAAATCCCTATCATTCCCGTGCGGTAATTTTTGAGTACCTTGGAAATAATGTTATTTTCTGAAAAATCATATCGAGATGACAATTAGCCTGTGAAGTTATTGTAGAACTGTCGAAATTCGTTTTCTAGTAATTCTTTTGCATCAGCCGTTAATTCACGTATTACGTCTCTCGCTAGAATGCCAAAATGTAATTTATTCTTTGTTCGATCTTCTCGCGAACCCCATGCATTTCTACTACTGAAAGTGTCTTAAATTCGATCTTCTAACTTCGATGGCAAACATAAAAATTTGTACTAACGTCAAAGACGCCAAAATCTTTTTTCCTTCTTCGTTTGTGATTATTTTCTGCGCGAAACTGCGAGCGAACGCTGCGTGCGTGATTGTTGAACGTAGATCGATTGATTTATAAGTAAAAATTGATGCATGGCTAAAATACGGGACAGAGGCTGTCCCGCCGGGATTTTCCAAGTTAGGCCTAAATACGGGACGTCTAGCAACGCTATTTCAAATTCAAATTCATTTATTTCCAAAAACAGTACATTACAGTATATTATTATATCTGTGGCCCCCGCACTAGGTTAGACCTGTATCGCGGGCATTTCATCATGAAAATATAAACCTTCGTTAAATGAAACCTCATTTTTTCAGATTGACGATGGGAGTGGTATGACGAGAGAAGCGACCGTCGATGACATCATTAAAACTGTGGAAGACCTAACGCGAATACATTGAATGAATTACTATAATACTTTCATGTCAGCATTTATGAGGACGCATTTTGTTGAACTATTCTTAAATGACAATATATCTATACTTTACAAGCGCAACAATTTTCTATCTATAAACTATTGGTCCCTACAGTAGATGCAGATAATATCAAGGCATTCAGACTTTATTCTCATCATAATTATTATCCAATATTTCATGCTCACTATTTTTATACGGAGTATATTCATATTCGGCTATAATGTTTGGTTCGGTTATATATCTTTTTGAGGTGGTTACTATGTTGGTAGTTAGTCCATATTTAAGATAATAAAAGTAAACCAGCGAAGGAAATTGGGTTTGCCAAGCCTCTCTTGTGTTAGAAATCGACTAAAGATGTGCGAGGTTAATGTTTTTTGTAGAACCAATAGAATCGCTGTATTTACCTGCTCTGAGAGTAGTGAAGTATAAATAAAGCGATGCTATTTTTTCTTTAAAACTCGCATCCTTATCACCAGATGTCCGCTCTCAGAGATACACGACTTTAAATTTGTTTCTCCTATCAATAAAGTTTATTCTAGAATTTTATACCTTTAAGAAGATAACCCGTATAATCTGGTGATCCAGTATCACTGCTGGTACTGGTACTGATACTGGATCACCAGAAGGCAAGCACGAGCCTTGTTTAAACTAGTTATCGCGTGGGATAAAGCAGCCATCTCTTACGCACTTACTTAGTATCGTATACTGCCATCTCATTCTAACCGATATCGTGTCGATAAAATAGCGCTCGTGCTTGCTATACTGATTATATCGGTTATTTTCTTAAAGGTATAAAATTCTAGAATAAACGAACGAATTATAGTAATGTTTAACATAAAGAACTCTGAAGTTGGTTCAAATGACTTCAAGCTTTTATTAACTTTCAAAAAGTATCCATTAGCATGTATACCAGCATTTACGAGCTATTTCTTCCTGTTCTCTGATGTAATGGTTAATTGTATTATGTGTATGTAATGAAGTGTTGGATTTGCCTTATCTTAAACAACGTGTCATTTCAATGTAATAATAAAATGTGACTTAATAATTACTTGGTAGTATTTTATTTTTGCAAGAGCCACAAATAAAAATATAATTATGGAAATAATATGGAACTTCTTCATTTGAATTTAAGGTTCAAAATGGTATGTCTGTTTTTAATAAAAAAAATACATTTATATGTCAGGTAAGTCTGTAAATGTTAATGTATAGCTTATGATTAAGAAATGTCGTTTTTGTTTTCAACTTCTGTGTCGAGAATTGGCAGGTACATTCTATGAAAGAAATGTATTATGTTTGCAAGAATATAGTTTCTATGTACTTGTACTGTGAAGTTTCATTCCATTCCCTCAAACATTTATTTACCATCAACATTTTAATATTTTGATTTGTATATTTATTTAGAATATATTTTAATACCACTAAATGAAGGGTTACACTAATTACTTACGGACGACAAGTAAATAGTATGGCAGTTTATCGAAAGTTTGTGGTATTTACATAGAAAGTAAACGCACGGCATTCCTATCCTCTGGGTCCTTTGAACGATCTACCAGGTAGACCACGAGGGACAAAGGAAATATTACTTTAACTGTGTAGAATTAATTAAATACATTATAACATAGGTTAGTACCTATACGCGCCAAAAACTTGGTACATGCTTACTATTGATTACCAAAATAAATTAAACTTATATTTTTAATACTGTTCACCATTACTATAATAAATATTTAACTCAAAGTGAATTTAAATTAGTGCATAAACTTTTGAATGATTTCGATCTCATTCATTTTTTTTAGGAAATACGAGGGCTGCTATTTATGTATCCGGAACTGGCCACTTACAGAACAATAATTTAAAAAGTAATTACATCATTTAAAAATAGAACTCTTTAGCTTTAGAATACATTTATTTTTATGTGACTGTCAATTGTTTTCACATCGTAGCGTCATTTTGAAAATTGCGTGTCTTCACCACCATGGATTTAACTCGTGAACATTTTCGTGCCATGATTTTTTACGATTTTCGGCGTGGTCTAACTCAAAAACAGTGCATCGATCAGCTTACTTCGACTTTTGGGGATGAAGCACCCTCAAAGACCACTGTGTATCACTGGTTTAGCGAGTTTAATCGTGGACGATCTAAGCTTACTGATGAAATTAAAGAAGGTCGCCCTAAAACGGTCGTTGTACCTCAAAACATCGATGCTGTCCGGGAACTAATAACTCAAGATCGTCATGTTACATATCGTGAGATAGAGGCATCTCTGGGCATTAGTATGACGAGCATACATAAGATACTTCATGAACATTTAGCTGTAAAAAAAATTTGCTCCCGTTGGATTCCGCACAACTTGAGTATTGATCAAAAACAGGCTCGTGTCGATTGGTGCAAAGAAATGTTAAAAAAATACAACCGTGGTGCGTCAAAAGCTGTTTATAATATCTACACAGGTGACGAATCTTGGATCTACGCTTACGACCCCGAAACTAAGCAGCAGTCCACGGTGTGGGTGTTCCAAGATGAGCCGAACCCAACAAAAGTTATTCGTGCAAAAAGCACATTGAAGCAAATGGTCGCTTGTTTTTTTGGTATAAATGGCCATGTAGCTACAGTGCCTTTAGAGAATCGTAAAACTGTTAATTCGGAGTGGTATACGACCATTTGTTTGCCGGAAGTCTTTGAACAAATAAGAAAGACTAACCGACAACGTAGAATCATTCTGCATCACGACAATGCTAGCTGTCACAGGTCGGCCGTCACAACTCAGTTTTTAGAAGCTCAAAAGATCGAATTGACAGGTCATCCGCCGTACAGCCCTGATTTGGCACCCAATGATTTTTATTTATTTCCAAATGTGAAGAAAAAATTACGTGGTCAACGTTTTTCGAGCCGCGAAGAGGCAGTCGATGCGTTCAAAATGCACGTTTTGGAGATACCTCAGTCTGAGTGGAAAAAGTGCTATGAAAATTGGTTTCAACGCATGCAAAAGTGTATAGATCTGAGCGGCGAATATTTTGAGAAGCAATAAAACCATATTAATTGATATATGTTTGTTTCTTTTTTTTATTCCGGATACATAAATAGCAGCCCTCGTAATAATAACCCTTAGTTTACCACCCCTATTAAAATCCCACTAAACACCACCATGAGCCCCCGGGACTATTTTTCAAGCAAAACAATTTTAATTGTTTAATCTTTTTTATTTTTTTTCCAGTTTGCAAAATAGACATTTAATATTTAATTAGGAACATTTCAGTATAAACTTAATTAAAATCGTAACATTTTCGAGTTTCCTTACATCTTACAATAAATTGGTCTCCGAAAATTGAGTATAAGGTTTCCCCTTAAAGAACTAAATTTACTTTTTGAAATGAAAAAGATAAAGTATTTTTCTGATAATTAAGACTATGAAAAACTATGATACTAATAATGACACAATATAAAATTTCGTAACGTGCAATGGGTAAACATGCTAAAAATTGAATCATTTTTGACATATTTTTAAGCACAAGTATGGGATTTCTTACAGATCGTGGAAGGATAAGAGGTCTTGGTTCTTTTCTTATAACTAGACTTTTCACATCATCAGAATGTGGCTTAGAAACAAAGTCTATTGAATGCCTGCCGCCGGTGTCTTCACTGTCAATTTGATCGTCTTTTTGAGCCAATTATTTATTATTTCGTCAAAAGATAGGTGTGCCGAGTTTTTAGACTGAATTTTGAGACGCTACTGAAGCCAAAATTAAATGAGTAATCAAAATAATTATGATGACACAAAAGACCAACATGAGTCCCCGGGACTCACATTGGATCAAATCTCACCTTTACAAATGTCGCACACGCACAACCTCTCACTACCGCGTCCTGTACGTTGTTGCTGCGGAAAGGTACCAGACCGTGCAACTCCAAAAGTTAAAAAACACTATTGAATTTTGTTGTCCCTGGGACTCAGGGTGGTGAACTAAGGGATAATGTTATGCTTCGATTACCTATTATAAGTATTAATAAATAAAGGAAAGAAATCCCGCCTGTGTCGAATTTTTTCTTTCCTTTATTTATTAGTAATAATCCCCACATGAGGTTTTCATGAACAAAAAGATTTAAACTATTATAAGTATGTAATGTCAGCTATACATTTTTAGACAAATAAAAGAAAGAACAATAGCTACTACTAAAATTTTTATTTATGATACTTTAATAGCTGCTCTGAGTTTTGCACTGCGACTTCTCGGGTTTCGAAGTACTTCTTCATCAGATGGAACAATGACATGTTTGTTAATAGGTTTCCATGGCGTTGATAAAAAGGACTCAATTGTTTCTTTGTCTTGAATCAACATTGGATTTAGATATTTCAATGGAATAGGGTTTGCTACATCACCCATTAAATTACCAGATATATGCCTTTTAATTATTGTATCTTCTAAAGAATGGAAGGAAATTGTCACCAATCTACCATTTATTTTTAAGTAATACTTTGCTAGAACCATTCCATAATTGATTTCATTTAATTCGTTATTTACAAATATGCGTAGGGCTTGAAATATTTTTGTGGCATTTGATTGAGGTCTTTTTAGTTTGTCCAAACGCACTTCATCAGGGCATACCGAATCCACTAAATCCACAAGCTCTTTAGTTGTATCAATATTTTTACACATATATCTTGCTTGTATTATGGTTTGAGCTATTTTAGCTGCTTTTTTTTCTTCTCCATATATCTTGAAAATTTTATATAATTCCTGTTCATTGGCAGTGGCTAGTACTTCCCTCGCAGTTATTTGTTTTGGATCCCTGCCAGCATCCATTCGCATGTCTAAATATCCATTTTTGCTAACAGAAAACCCTCTTTCAGCATTGTCTAATTGCATTGATGAGCAACCAAAATCAAACAAGAAACCATCTACTGAATTTTGCCCGACATTCATTGATTTCAATAAGCCTGGTAACTCACTAAATCTTCCTAAAAATGGTGTGACTCTTCCAGGATATTCTTCTGCTAATTGTTTAGATTTTTCAAAAGCTATAGGATCTCGATCTAATGTGATCAGCTTAGAATCAGAAGATTCTAAAATTCTCCTAGAATGCCCACCTGCTCCAAATGTCATATCAATATATAATTCATTGTCATCAGGTTTAAGATACTGTAAACTTTCTTCAAGTAAAACAGGTGTATGAGCTTTATTTGTTTTTAATTTAGTAGCAAGGCATCTGCATAAACATGGTTTCAGCACTTTCACTCTGGAGAATATCATTTTGAGTCTTGTATAAATATTTTCTTGAATATGCTAGTGCTTTCTTCTTTGAGCTGGTCAAGCACTTCGTTGGAAAGAATAACACTGCACTCTTCACAGGTTAAGCCAGTAGCAGTGCCACCTCTTGATCTCTTGTATTTGTTTAAGTAATAGTTATCCGCAAGTTTGTTCAATGAATTGTACTGTTTGTTGCACAATTCAGAGTCCAAGTTGACTTTGTTAGCTGATTCAAACGCTTCTTTGACTTTTTCTCTTATAACTTTTCCAAGATCCCTGGAAGTAAAGATTAATAATTTAGTTAATTTATTAATAAATTGAGATTCAGGTGATATGATTGTGCAGTTTAAGGAGACATCTAAAATTTGAATGTTTATGTTCATGAAAACCTCATGTGAGGATTATTACTAATAAATACTAGTGAGCGCTGGCAGCCATTGACACGGTAGCTCAATTGGCAGAGCGACGGGGGCATATACCCGTGGTCGTGGGTTTGATTCCCACCTGTGTCGAAATTTTTCTTTCCTTTATTTATTCTTTGTTTATTAGACATCTTAAATGTGCATTGAAATTTGGAAATCACAGACTGCTGCATATCTCAAGATGTCTCAGAATGTCAAGCACCTTTTCAATGAACTTAAATTTATTTACTGATGACAGTTTAACAAGAAACCATGTGTAGCATAGTCATGGAATATCACTACCCCATTTCTTCCCGTGGCTGTTCATAAGAGGCAACTAAGGGTATTGGGGCCTTTGAAGTGATATTTGGCCGATTGGGTTGGAGATCCAACTTACATCTTACCTTCATTTTACCATCTTTTCCCCACTTAACTTCCAAAGGTGGATGAAGCATTTTATTTTAATCTTTGGCCACCCCTTCTAGGGATCTATAGCTGTGACTATATGTATGTATATTCATGTTAAAATGAAACTCTCTAACACCAACAATCACATCACATATTACTAGCATAATAGTGTATGCAATGCAATAGCAATACAAGAGAAAGAAAATACATATGCAATATTTAAATGATAGGGAAAGAGAGGGATTATAAATATGAGTATGGTTTTTCAGCAGTAAGTAATTGATGGTAAGAAAGTGAGCCAAGTGAAAGAAATTGTTTATCTGATTTGTTAACTAAGATTGAGAGTGCAATTTTAAAGAGAAATGAAATATAAACATACAAAATATGTTTTAAAAGCATACATAAGTATTGTCTAAGAGCCTTAGAATTAGAAATTCCTCAGCCACTCTTGGAAGTTCAGAGAGAAAAATATGATAAGGTATAGACTAAATTGTGTGATTATGTACAATTAGGTTAACTTACTAAGATTTTGAATTATTGTAAAAACTTACCTATTTCCTTTTGAAGAGTCCAAAGGCCACTTTGCAATAAGCTTAGTAAACTTCTTGTATTGACTAGTCATCACGATAGTTTCATAGCAATATCAATGTGTACTTTTCTTTCTGTATTTCACATTTCACAAGATTTCATAACTGTTCTTGTTTTTATTTTTTTTGCGACATACGGTAGTGCTGCCATACTTTTTAGCTAAAATCCCTAGATATACCAACTATCTACGTAGAACGTTTCTACCATAGATGTATTATAAACACAGATGTGTGATATATTCATAGTAATTGGCTTATTAAATCTGTTCCGTCCGAGCAATCCGAAACTGCACAGCATAGAAAAGTGTTACTAATGAGTTAAACAAAAGATGCGAAAAATATAGTTATAATTCGAATGAATGCCCTTCAACTGTTTTCTCTGTGTCTCTCTCTTTTCATCAGAACGTTTCGTCTTTGCATCTGTTATTAAATTGTATTTTAAAAAAATGTGTTTCTAAATGTATTTGCATTCTCACATATGGTACGACCACAGATTAAATATTAGTAGGGTACGACATTCCTTATATTTTATTTACTTTGGAGTCATATAATTGTTATCCTTCCGAAACACTGCGATGGCATTTTTATTAATTTTGTCAGACTTCAGAGCTAAGATCACGTCATACTTCTGATTACGCTCTACACAGAATACGACAAGACGTCTCAATGGACCTGGCAAACGTTTTTTATTATATACGCCTAATAAATCTACAAAAAATACGAAGTAAACTGTTTTTACTATTTTTATTACTTAAAAAATGGCTGAAATAATTAGGTTCCAAGTGCGCATTTTCGGCCGACGTATTTAAATGCGTATGGCGAGGGAAAGTGTCGTTGTGACGTCATTACCCCAGCCATTCGTCGCTCACGCTTACGTACTCATGGAGTTATTGTAGTTTTACGATACAAACTACCTAATAAATACTGTAGTGTGCCTCAGTGGTTCAACTACTTACATACATACATTTACTCTCGGCTATTAATCACAAGAAGGATAACCAGAGCTAAGGAATTAGAAATTCCTCAGCCTTTTCGAAATTATGTGGGGAAAAGATAGTAAAATAAAGAATATTGGTGATGGTTCTCTGACCGCATCTTCCAAAGATCCATTTATAAGCCTCAATACTCTCGACTCTTACGTTCACCCGTGGTAAGAAACGGGGTAGTGCTATTAAAATATGAAACTCTTTATTGCACATTAAAAAGGAGAAATAAACAGAATTAAATAAATAAAAAAGTACAATTGGCGGTCTTATCACTAAAAGTGATCTCTTCCAGACACCCTTTGAATGGAAAGGTCAATAAATTAAAGTCATGTGAGATAGAATCCAACAATATGGTGAAGCTGATAACTATGTGTTTATCTACACGATAAATATTCTATTCTTCTATTCTAAGCCGACACTACACAACTCTACAGTTAAAACACCAAACTTTTTTTTTATGTGCCTATTGTTATTACCTATTATACGAGACAATCAAGAGCGACTTTAATACATACATATACTCAAGGCTATAAATCCCTTAAAGGGGTAGCCAGAGCTAAGGAATTAAAAATTCCTCAGCCACTTTTGGAAGTTGCGTGGAGAAAAGATGGTGAATTAAAGTTTTTTAAAAGTAAGTATCCCTTAAAAGCCCCGATACCGTTAGTAACATCTTATGTACATCCACCGGAAGACGGGGTAGTGCTATTCTAAGCCGACACTACACAGCAAGTTTAATATAAAAACATAATCACGGCTATAAAACTGAAAAAAGGTTGCCAAAGCTTCGGAATTACGAATTCGACAGCTACTTTTGGAACTTGAGTGGGGAAAAGATTGAATAATAAAGGTTGTTGGTATTCTCCTAGAAAAAATAAATTTTAACATATTAAATTTATGATACACTCATACTTATTGTAACATAGATATTTCAAGGCAATGTTTGTGAAGTCACCCAGATGACATGCAAAACCATCTACATTTTCTGCAATTTCATGCAAAGCCACTAGTGCTTTGACAAGAGGGCACTGCTGCAATAAATTAGTGCGCGACTGTGGTAAGGCTAAAATTTTTCCCTGTCGTCGCGTCGTCTCAGCGTTCCATTCGGCACTTTCAAATTTATTAGACCCAGTATAAAAGAATTTGGAATGATACCCCGCATTACTTAAATCTATTATAATCATATTGGTATAGTTAATACAAACTTCCTGATTATAATGTTTAGAAACGGGCATTCAAAAGATTTTTGAATGGATGTAAATTTTGCCTAAAGCAATAAATATAGATCGAATTGAACTTTCCTCAGACAATGATTCTGCGACGCTATTATAATAATAATAACAAAAGCATTTATTTGTCTCTTTTACACACATAACATGAAATAACGACAATGAATATTTACACAAGACAAAAAGGTTCGGAGCTCGGTCTATCCACAGCAAGCAGATAGCTTCGATTTTCAGCTCCAAAGTAAAAAAAAAAAGTGTGTTAGGGAGAGACACAACACAACCATACGTAATTCCTAATTCTTTTTTTTTGCGACAAAATGAGCCATCTCCGCAACTTGTTTTTAAAAGTATGAATTGTTTGGGCGTCTCTTACTGGCGGTGGTATGTCGTTCCAACACTTGGATGCTGCCAGTATGCTTATACGTATTTCGTGTATGTGGAGTTGCCTTACCTTGACCTTTGGTTAGAGTTGCTTACATACAAATACTCACGACAGCAATTCCCTTTGGGGTAGGCAGAGACTATGAATAGCGACTTTGTACGATCTCGGCAAATCTCCCTAGCTTTGTTTACATCCATCAATATTTACTTTGTTTACATACATGCTCTTTTATTCCTCATACTTACTTTACACATTCTTCATAACCCATTAATCTAAATGTGTCCTCCGAAGTCGTTCTCTACTAACATTGTCTTCCAATTTAGCTCTATAGATCTCTTTATTTCTCCGTTAGGGTATGCGTCATATAAAATCGCATATATCAATTTCCCCAAAACTTATCGAACCCACTAAATTAAATTTTCAAAGTTGAAATAATGCATACGCTCCTTCTACGAGCAATAAAATAACAGTTGTAGAATGGCGCGATTACAGGGCACTGGACTGGCAAATGGAAGATCACCCATTTTCATTCATAAGGTCATCACCGGCGCGAGAAAAGCAATATTATATGGTGGATGGTCGTTAGTCGTTTAATTGAAGCTGGTGGTGGAGAAGCGCTCATCGATCATTCGTTGACCATGACACATTCTGTATCCTCAAAATATATTTACCCTACACATGCTAACGCCTCCGGAGTCTCATGGTTTTAATCGCTTGGCTTCAAGTCTTGAGGTCTCGAGTTTAATCCCCGGGGGTAAACTAACAAATTTAATCAGTAAGATCTAACCCAGTTCGGAGGGATATTGCAGGCTTGAATCACCAGATTAACCGAAAATTTGATATAGCAATTTATAATTTTTGTATATATACTCGTAGGAATTATAGATATGTATGTAGTGAATAGTATGGATATATATTGTGAGATCGATGTATAAATGTATGTATATATATGCATATATATTATTGTTTTATTATTATTTTGTAATTGTTTATTAAGGTAATACTGCCATTTCTGTTTCGTGAGATGCCTCTGATGTCACTCTGTCATGGTGTTGTCTGAAAATCAGTTCTGTGAGTCAAAACCTCACAGAAAATGCTGAGACAGCACCAATTCGCTGTTCGGGTGGCACGGGAAGTGCATGACAAATTTTTGTATGTTTTTTATTGATTCTCTTTTTTGTTTTGTATTATTTTTTATTTTATAACTAATTTATTTTAAATGTTGTTAAAATTAAGTTGTAAATTATATTTTGTATTATGTTACTTGTTCTTCTTGTGCCTACAAATGGCGAATAAACGTTTTTCTTTCTTTCTTTAAAATTAAGATGATTCCATGCTTCAGTCAGAGGATACGTTAATCAACGGGTTCCGGCGACTATCATGGTAGTATGCGCTAGTCTGCCAGCCCGCACTTGGCCAGTGTGTTAGACTTCAGCCAAATTATCATATACATAGTAGGCTCTAGCCCCTTGGTGGGGACATATATGGGCTGTGAGTACTTATATCCTCTAGACAGTAGTACCCATTAAGTTAGATTTAAGCTATCCCTCACCACTCTGAACAAACTTGGGAAATCCTTAGAACTTCATTTAGATACAACAATCTTTACATACATGCCCTTTTATTCTACGTACTTTGAATGCCTGCTCTTTTGAGTAAATATTTATTTGGTCTAAATCAGTCAGTGGATTGCGAATTTCATAGAATCATTTACCGTAGGAAAGTAATGCTATCTTTAGCATCAGGATTAAAAGAGACACCTTTTGTTAGAGATATGTATTGTTTTTACTCGATCTTTTCGATGGAAACTCACAATCCGCCTACTGGCCTAAATGGTCGTCAACAGTCACGTCTAGTTCTGTATATGCTGCGTAACTAACTAACTTTCATGTTTTTGTTACAATATTACCTTTCTCGAGAAGTTATCCAGACTGTACAAAGTGGCGATAGATAGTCTCTCTGCCTACCCCAATGGAAACTAATGGCGTGTATACATTTATGTGTCGTAACATATGCGTAACGCCATAAAAATATAGTGTTAAATATGCCTTGCAATGACTTATACTATATATTATACCTATTGATGTAATATAAAACGTCTCTATGCTTATACCTACGTCTGTGGTGGGGGTTTCATCGCGTCGCGTCGCTGATGATACTATTTGATGCTGGCCACTTTTAGATAAAATGTAGAAATGTTTGGCATGTCATAAAAAAAAAGAATTACAAATGGCGTATACGTAGAATAGACAGATGTGTTCACAACCACGATGGGCGATGATTCTTTGATATTACGTGAAGATGGCTATATACGTATGCAATTTCCTGTTGTTTCTCTTACATACCACAGTAATTTAAATATAATATTGGTGAGAAACGATTGGGGTACAGTTCACGTCTTGGATGTCAACTCTGGTGTGATCCTCGAGTGCACTTCTCTGTCGGCGGGTAAGTTTTGCAGAAATCGGCTTCTTAGGTCTTAAACTGTAGGAGTAATACTTTTTATGTTATACCGCTACGTTAAATTTGTGTCTATTTAATTTTAACTTCACAATTTCGATGGCCTACATTGTTTGACAGTTGGAAGATAAACATTTCGAAGTGTATTGAATTTAGATTTATTTTGTAGAAAAAGGGGTTCTGGGTGTGGAGTATGCACCAGGATCAGATCGAGTGGTGGTATGGGACTCCTTTGGAGTTGGAGCCCGCACTGATTACAATGGAGTGCTGCTCCTGCACACGGCTCTGCAACGCCCGCTTCCATACGCACAGCCTGATCAACTGATAAACATAGAACTTGTTCTTTCTGAAGTAAGTCTGCTTTTCTTAAGTACTTAAGTTTCAACCTCAGGAGACCACTATTTTCCGAACATCATGGTGGATTAGTTGAGATTATGAATTTGGAAACTAAATTTGGTTTTGTGAATGTTGAGGCTCCTTACATTTAAATTCTCAATTTTTTTATGATACTGTTATAACATCTATGAAATTATCTTGCTATTTCCTTCACCATTTAAAAAATCCTTCTAGTTCTGGCAAATGATAAGGATTGAAGTTTAATATGATGCAATGATGAGAAAAGTATTAAAGGTAACAAATAACATATTGCTCTTTGTGCTACAAGTAGGCATAAATGGTTCCTAACCAAATTTGATTCAGATAGTTCAGCTCTGTAGTAGTTTTTGAATATTAAATAGTATTATTTATAATATGTATTATTCCTGTGCAGCAATAGGACGAGGGTTGGCAAGATTAAAAAAAACTTTATTATAAAAAAAAACAGTATTAAAAACAATGCCGTGTAGTGTCGGCTTAGAATAACACTACCCATTTCTACCCGTGAACTGAGTAGGGCGTAGTTAACTACATTTTTGAAATCAGATTACTAACTACAATTAAAAGTAGTTAACTACATGTAATCATAACTACATGTAGTTAACTACAAGAATTCAAACTACATGAAGTAGTTGTTAATTTGATTACTGTAATCTAGTAGTTATGATTACTTGATTACTGATTGTTGAAGTTCTACGAACTTACATTTCGCCAAATATTTTGGAATCTGGGTAGGTACATAAAAAAAGCTTCCGATCGTTTCAATTAAGTTTGTTTATTATTTGGATTGAAGACATTAATAATGTGAAATAATCTGTTGACATATGTTTACGTTTTGCACATGATCATCAGATACAGATATCTAGGTAACTAATAAAAATAATAACTATAAAAAAATGCTATTGCGCTTACTCATTCATATTAGCCTTTAGTACTACACATTTTTCGAACATTTCATCCGACAACTTGTGGGATTTCGCATGATTGATCATAGTTGCGTATGAAAACAGTTGTTCCACTGGAGCTGAAGAAGGTAAAGGAGTATTATATTTTGTGAAAACTTTTATCACTTCAGGATACCTGTGAAGGGTATTTAGGTCTCGTTCCGAATCTGATAAATAACAAGAAAGTACCACATCTGCTTTTGACTTTTGCACTCGACATACATCTTCGTCAGTATCTGAAGAGCTATCAAATTGAAAAAAATCATCTTTTTTATTTTGTGTTTTTGGCGTTGAACTTGATTGAGCATTTTCCGAAACTTCCTTTGCTATTGCTGCTTTGAATAATGTTTTTAACTTTTGATGCTCTTCTGTAGGAATACTAGCAAAGCATTTAGTTTTAAACTGTGATAAAGACATTGCAGCGATAGATGCATTTTGGGCTCTTGCAGTAGATAAATCAAAAATATCATTCCATAGCTTGTTGCATTTATTTATTACTCGCTCATGGGTTTCGGAAAGGGTAATATTTTTGTTTAGGAGTACTTTGGAGCTAGAGCATTTCAGGTGAGCTGGGAGCTCAGGTGACATACGAACATTTTCAAGAGACAAGGGATTGGTTTCAGACTTGTCATGCGACGTCGTGCTACTAACTTCTGACATGTCAATATCTCTAACATCTGCAATGTCTTCAAAAGCTTGGCCTTCCTCATTAAATTCAATTATTTCAAAATCACAACTCTCAATTTCTACAAATTCTTTAAAAGCTTTTATAAAATTGCTTCCATTATCAGTGATCGTAGACAATACCTTTTGCGAGTCAATGCCGAATTCATTATGAATATCTTCTAATAGAAAAGCAATTCTATCGTACCTATGAGTTCCTTTGAATCTCCGACACGCCAAAGTCTTAGATTTTCTTTGTAAATCAGCTGTAATCCAATGTGCTGTGACACCTATAAAACTTCTTTTTTTTCCCGACCAAATGTCTGCTGTGGTACATAGATATGGAGTATCTCGGAGCAAGGTTTCTATCAAAATCGAATTTTACTATGCTTATAGGAAAAAAAACATAAAAGAACAAAAAAACTGTTTTTTTAAAACATCTTGACCTGTTTTTTTTTAATTTAAAAAGAACTGTTTTTTTTCAACCCTGACTATGAGAGAGTGCTACTTTTTTGTCTTCTTGTATGCTAATATGGCACAGAAGACTATTGATTGATGTGTATTTATAGAGTAAATAGAGTTCTGAGTTTTGTATTTTAGTGGTGTTAAACTTAAACATAACATAAACATTTACGCCGAAAATCCCCGAAGCGGTTGGCAGAGGTACTAATACTTCTAAACATCACATGACTTGGTCACCTGGTGATCAGAGTTCCCACGTTTTTCATGGGCAGTGTACTCACGTGATAGGGGTAGGCCTATCGCCGTTTTGTATGAATACACTGTCACATGACTAAGTACAAGCCATGTGGGTTTCCTCACGATGTTTTCCCTCAATGTTTACAACCATGATAAATTAAACTTCTGTGTGAAATACTAGTATAAGCTTCTGAAATATTACTATCATTTGTTAAATATTAAGCATTTAATGGTTATCAGTCATTTATTCATTGAAATACCACTTCAGTAACCATCTTTTTGTTATCTAGTGTCCAAAATTGTTTGGGCGGATGTTTAGGTTTATAAAGCATACAAAAAGTAAAAAATTTTGATTAAATAAAGCCTTTGTTGGCATATGATGCATGATAAATCAATTTGCCCACTTATGCTGTTTTCAAAGGAATATGTACATAAATTGCCGTTGCTTAGAATGTCACTACCCCTTTCAATCCACGGGTGTTGTAAGAGGCGACTTAGGGTATGGGGCTTTTTTAAGTGGTTTTTGGGCAAGAAGGTTAAGAGACCCATTTACTTTACTTCTACCATCTTGTCCCCTATCAACTTCATGTGGCTGAGGAGTTTCTAACTCTGAAGCTCTTGCTACTCCTTTTTGGGATTTATGGCTGTGAGTATATCTAATTTAAACAAAGGCGCCTCTTAGACTTCAGTATGAATCTGTAAGGAGCATCATAAAATTATTGACACAAACAGTCCCAAACAAAAGTTTTCCAATTGATCTTAGCAGAAGTATCTGCCTAGTAATTCACATGGGCATGATCAATATAACATTCTCTCCAATAACCCTTTATCTGATGGAGAATCTAACACAAAAAGAAAACAAACACTTGTGATAGATTACAGAAACTTGTTACATTGATTAAATGTTCCATTGACAAAGCTATGTAGTATCGGCTACGCTGTGTAGTGTCCGCTTAGAATAGTACTACCCCATTTCCTCCGGTGGGTGTACGTAAGAGGTGACTAACGGTATTGGGGCTTTTAAGGGATTTTTGGGCGATGCGGTTGGAGACTCATTACCAACAACCTTTATCTCACCGTCTTTTCCCCACTCAACTTTTCTTAAGTGGCTGAGGATCTATAGCTGTGAGTATATATGTATAAAAAAAGCCCATGCTAACATGAAAATTTTCTATATAATATTATTTTAATACCATTTTTCACGTTTTTTTCCTATTAGTATTAATAATGCATCAGCTGTCTCACATATATTCATTTATTTATAGTTCACAATTTGTGTAGTTTAAGCTGTGTAGCGTTGGTTTTGAATAGCACCACCCCATTTTTCCTGTGTTGGTTTGTAAGAGGCAGCTAAGGGTATTGGAGCTTTCTAAGTGGTTTTTGGGTGATGCGGTTGGAGAGTCATCACCAAAAACCTTAATTTTACCATCTTGTCCCCACTCAACTTCCAAAAGTGGCTGAGGAATTTCTTATTCCATAGACCTTTACCATACATACAGAAAAAGATTTGATAGTGTTGGTCTAAGCCATTATAACAGCTTCCTTTCTTTCTAGGCAGCTCTTTCGGTGCACATTTTAAGCATAGATATTATAATATTATATAATATTAACAGCTGGTTTGTTCAACAGGCTGTTCTTCTGTATCAATGTTTGGATAGCATTGATGTTCTATCAATAGAAGGAATATTGGATGTCCTTCAAGAGCTAAAACGAGCAATTGATACAGAACCTTTGCGGAAGGGAGTCAAGGCTCAGAAGGTAATTTGTTTATTTCATATGTTGAAGGTTATACTGGTTCATGTACATGTGCTTTTCTGCTGTATATTTTGTGTAGAGTACCAATGAATTAGTATAATCTAGTGCTTTGAAAATCAGTAACAATTGTAGCCACTAAAACATCTGGAGGCCTTCTACGAGCGCGATTTTGTTGATACGATAACGGTTAGAACGAGATGACAGTATACAATACTAAGTATGTGCGTAAGAGATTGCTGTTTTATACCACGCAATATCTAGTTAACCTTTCACGTCCCGCCGGCTCCCAGAGTAGCCAGAAGTAAAAGTACCGTCAAACCCCGATGGCTCCCGTGGAGCCGCCGATGGCCAGCTTACCGTGTTCGACTTAACACCTTATTTCTTTTATTTTAAGAGTTAAATTACGTTTAGCCAAACGCAAATAATTCGGTATGCAAAGTTTTTTTTGGGTATTTATTAACTATTTTTATTCGATAGTAAACACGAAAACAAAAGACTAATTTGAATATTTTCCATTTAAAATGAATAATTGTAAAGTTATGATTTTTTAAAGATTGTTTAACTTTTGTACTTAATGACGTCATCGATCGATAAAATCTCGTAGCGACATGCAAATGAAGCGAAATGTTTTATAAAAATGTTGCTGATTGCAAAACATATCACGAATTTGTGATATCAAATGAAATTATTACGATATTATACTAAACAAACCTATGATTTTCGATATTTTATTAATAAACTGCAAAACCGTATGTCCTTGAAACAACATTGAAGGTCAAACACGTACAGTTTTTTGATAAAATAACAGTCATCTTAGCTTCAATTGATATAATTTCAAGAAAATATTGTTTATAACCATAATATCTCGAAATGGTTTTGTAATCAGCATCACTTTAGTAAAACTTTGCATACCGAATTCTATTGTTCCTGGGTTTTGACGGTACTTGTCTTTCGCTAGAGCTCGGGAAGTCACAGGTTAAAAGTTCGTTCGTACTAGCTATGCTGTTTGAGACAGGATACAGATAATAATCTTACATAGATAAGACTAACAGAACTACATACATCTTACAATAGGAATAACACTTTGTTTTTTTTTTCAGCATAGTTGCTATTTTTATAGCTGATTAGATTTTTCAAGTATTCTCACATCTTAACTAATTTTGCATATACATGCTTGAAACACATATATTAATTAAATAGCTGAATGTAATAAGCTTGCATAACTGTAAGGGATATTTCTATCCCTGATTTTTTTTAACATAACATAACATAAAAGTTCACGCCGAATATCCCCGAAGGGGTTGGCAGAGGTACTAATACTTCTGAACATCACGTGACTTTGTCACCTGGTGTTCAGAGTACCCACGTTTTGCATGGACAATTTAAATGTTTTAAAAGGTATTAAACGTGGATTAGTGGATGCAAGAACTTAATCTTTGATATGTTCTTAACAGTGGAGCACAGTGGTTCTTCACCTATCCCAGTCAACTCTACGATTGGTGACAACGGGAGTGGTGCAAGAGCTGAAAGTTCAGAACAGACGAATCCCAGCTCTGGCCATAGCATCTGCAGTAGGCCAGCGAGCCAACGAGCTGGTGCCGTGCTCCAGAGATGAGGAATCCAGGGCCTTGATGTACTCTGAGGCTGAAAGGAAGGAGACCTTCAAGAGATGGCCACATATGGATTATAAGTATGTAGCAGTTTTTATTATAGGGTTCACTTATGAAATAGTTATTATATATTTTAAATTTGTGGTTATGTTTTGTGTGTTTTGTCAAATTCAGATACACCAAGAAATTTATTATGTGAAACTGTTGCTGAATGTGAAATTAAGATTTGTCTGTTTTCAATATTAGTTTAGTGGATAAATAAACTGGTGCTTCTTTTCTAATGCAGCAGCTAATGTGTCCTGCGAGATACGATTTGGCAATTTGTTACTATTTTTGGTGTACGTAACTGATATTGTTGAATTCCACATGCATATAGTTACGTTCTTAGTTCTCATAGAGGTTGGCAGAGAGGATTGATCGACACTAATGATCCTGGCATACCTCTCCAGCTTAATTTACTTTAATCAATCTGTGCTTTGTACTTTAATCAATCAATCAATGCTGTGTAGTGTCGGCTTAGAATAGCACTACCCTATTTCATCTGGTGGGTGTACGTAAGAGGCGACTAACGGTATTGGGGCTTTTAAGGGATTTTTGGGCGATGCGGTTGGAGACCCATCACCAACAGCCTTTATTTACCATATTGTTACGACATCTGTTCGCAAGTAGGAGATAGGATTTGCCACTACTAGATAACAGATGGCGTTACTAGTATTCTAATAAGTAAAGGAATTACTAGATGTTTCTTGAATATCGACTTTTCGAGAATGTGGTACTAGAACTTTCTGTAATATTCGCGTATTTGAGATTTGGCATATATAAAGAGCGACGCGTGCTACGGAGTTATTCGAGTGCGAAGAACTAAAGCGAGAACAAGCGAAATACCAGAGCGAAGAAATTAAATACGACAGTGCAGTGATATACGGATTACGGAAATAAGCTTAACGGTGTGGACAGTGTTACTATAACGGAGTAAATTAGTGTTGTTAATTAGTGCGAGTATCGATAGTTAATTATCGATAGTGTTTGTTGTGTTGTGTAAAGTGCGTTATTGGTCAATAAATATAATTACACCTTATTGCACGAAAGTGTGACTGGTATTTATCAAATTAAGAACCCGGTACGTAACAATTGGTGACAGAAGTGGATTTGAAGATGCCAGTTATGCCGAAGGAAGACGGAAGAGAGGGTGTGAAGACACGCGCTCAGAAAGCCGCAGAGGGTGAACAGCTGTCGGAAATGAGTTCATCGGTCACGAACCCTCGGAGTGACATTCCAGAGGAGACGTCCGCGGTGACTAACGCGCCGTCTACATCAACGGCGCCGGCGGCCGCAACTAATACTGACTTGACGATGATAGTTGAAATGTTTCAAAGCATGCGTGAAGCACAACAAAGCATACAGGATGTTGTGAAAAACATACATTCGGAGGTACAGGATGTTAAAAAAAACATACATTCGGAGGTACAGGGTGTTGTGAAACAAGAAGTTCGTGAGTTGCGCGAGGAACAGCAAACTAAGTTCTCACAAGTTCTCACTGCGGTCAATGAAGTCAGTGGTCGGGTGGTTACTGTGGAAAAAGACGTAGAGCAGATGAAGGAGCAGGTAACCACTATTGAGAAAGATATCGATGACATGAAGACCGACTTCCGCGGAATGGAGAAAAGGGTTCTGCAGCTTGAATCACGACCGGTCAAGGTTGTCTCCGGTGAGAATGTAGTAGCTGTCCATGGTCCTCGTGTGAAGGTTCCTCCCTACGACGGAACAACATCTTGGTCGGCGTATAGACATCAGTTCCAGACTGTTGCGGCTGCCAATGGTTGGACTGATGAACAGTGTTTGACTGCACTGACGGTGGCGCTCCGAGGTCAAGCACTGTCAGTAATAGAGGCGCTGCCGACTCCGAGTGGTGGTTTCAAGGACCTGCTGGATGCGTTGGAGTCTCGCTATGGAGAGCGACACCTGGAGCACGTGTTCCGCGCTCAGCTGCGTGATAGGGTCCAGCGTTCTGGAGAGGGACTTCAGCAGTGGGCCCTTGAAATCGAGAAGCTCGTCCGCAAGGCCTATCCCAGTGTAGATCCGAAGACGGTGGAAATGAACCTGGTGCAAGCATTCGTCGACGGCATCAGAGATATCGAAGTGAGAACAGCGGTGAGACTTCAACACCACACGTCTCTCAAGGATGCCTTGGCGAACGCTCTAGAAGTTGAAGCTTGCCGCCAGGATACGCGCCAAACTCATCGACTTCGTGAGATTGCGGAAGCAAATGAGGACGTCAAGGTCATTAAAGCACCCGTCGGAAGGAGTACTGGACCGATTTGTTATGGCTGCGGGAAAAGGGGCCATTCGAGATTAAGTTGCCCGCTGAGGAAGGAAGAAAAGAGGCAGGCAGAGGCTCCTGCCGCAAACGTCCAGGGAAAACGAGCATTAGCCAGGACCGGGGGGCAGGTGCTGGCTAGAGAGGAGAAAGCCCCGACAATGACCATCTCACAAGCCTGTAACGGGAACAGTTTGGTGATATTGGCCTGTGTCAATGATCAAGACTGTAAGATGACCCTTGATACTGGAGCGTCTAGAACGGTGATCAATCCGGCACTGGTGAAAGCAGCGAATATCAAGTATAGCAGAGATACTAAGTGTCGGCTACTCTCCGCCTCTGGCCAGCGAATACCTGTCCTTGGTGAACTCTCAGTCAGGATGATGGTTGGCGAGACGTCGTATACTCATCAAGTCATTGTGGCTGAGATAATGGATGAATGCATACTAGGACTGGACTTTATGAAGAAATATAACTGCCGGATTGACATAACGAGAGGAATTTTCAAGTGTGGCCAGGAAGAAATCTTTATACTGGGTGGTCCCGTCGGTGAAGTGACATGCTTGAAAACCATCAATATTCCTGCGCGTTCTCAGAAGTTGGTTCCGGTGATGTTACCTGTAGACAGCGAGAAGAAGAGGCATCGTTGTGTGTTGATTGAAGAGACAGGGAAGAACGGGCCAAGGAAATTTCTGACAGCAAGAACTTTGGTTACAAGCAACAAGACGGCAATAGTGAAGGTAGTCAACCTTGACCAAGAAGATGTACAGCTTAAGCGGGGTGAAGTAGTTGGTCAGTGTGAAGAAGTAGTCTGGATGAGGAGCTGTCATTCTCCAAATGGGAAAGTCAAAGTGAAAGTCGATAATTCAACTGTAACTGACTTGTTAAGTGAGATCCAGGATGACTTATCTTACTTGGAGAGGATCAAGGTTAAACAGTTGCTGGTGAAATATGCTGACATCTTCTCAAATGCAGAAGGGGACTTAGGCAGAACATCTTTAGTGCAACACAGAATTGATACAGGGGACGAAAGACCTATTAGACAGAGAGCAAGGAGAATCCCAATCGCTAAAGAGAAAGAAGTTGAAGAATTGCTCGAAGACATGAAAAAGAAGAAGGTCATTAGTCCGTCCTCCAGTCCGTGGTGTTCTCCAGTGGTTCTTGTTAAGAAGAAAGATGGAAGCACACGGTTTTGTGTTGACTACAGGCAACTGAACAACGTGACAAAGAAGGACAGCTATCCTTTGCCAAGAATAGATGACACTCTGGATACTTTGAGTGGCATGAAGTGGTTTTCAACCCTGGACTGCAAGTCAGGCTACTGGCAGGTGGAAATACATCCGACTGATAAAGAGAAGACTGCGTTTTCAACTGGAAAGGGTTTGTGGCAGTTTAACGTCATGCCTTTCGGCCTCTGCAACGCGCCAGCTACTTTTGAAAGGCTTATGGAGTGTGCGTTGGCGGGATTGGTTGGCGAGGCTTGCCTGGTGTACCTCGACGACGTGGTCATAATAGGCAAAAGCTTCCAAGACCATCTCAAGAACCTGGAACAAGTATTTCAGAAAATTCGTGGAGCAAACCTGAAACTGAATCCGAAGAAGTGCCGGCTGTTTAGAACTTCAGTGAACTATTTAGGACACGTAATCAGCCGAGAAGGAATTCAGACGGATCCGGAAAAGGTGGAAGCTGTGCAGAAATGGCCGACGCCAAAGGACAAAACAGACGTGCGAGCTTTTCTCGGCCTTTGCTCGTACTATCGACGTTTTGTAAAAGGGTTTTCTGAGATCGCCAAACCATTGCATCGGTTGACTGAAGATAAGAAAACCTTCTCTTGGGATGATGAATGCGAGTTATCTTTCAATGAGCTGAAGAAGAGGCTTTGCGAGACACCTATCCTTGGATATCCACAGCCAGAGGGACAGTACATCGTTGACAGCGATGCTAGTAATATGGCTATTGGTGGAGTGTTATCACAGATCCAAGGTGACAAGGAAGTTGTGATCGGATATTTCAGCAAGTCTCTATCTAAAGCGGAAAGAAACTACTGCGTCACGAGAAAGGAACTTCTAGCTGTAGTGAAGACCTTACAGCATTTTTACAAGTATTTGATTGGGAGACCGTTCAAGCTTCGAACTGATCATGCTGCACTGAAATGGCTTCTCCAGTTCAAAAACCCGGAAGGACAGGTAGCTCGATGGATCGAACAGCTACAAGAGTATGACTTTTCTATCGAGCACCGTAGTGGTAAATCTCATGGCAATGCAGACGCGCTTTCACGTAGACCGTGTCCGGAAGACTGTAAACATTGTAGGAAGCAAGAGTCGAAGGAGGAGGTCGTGAAAGTGACTCGAATTTGTCCATTGGATGGATGGGAAACAGAAGCTATGCAGAAGGCCCAAGAAGAAGATGAGAACCTCAGACCCATCATGAAATGGAAGAAGGAAAAACACGATCAACCGGCTTGGAGTGAAGTAGCGTCCACAGGAGTGAGTACGAAAGCTTACTGGGCGCAATGGAACAGCCTGGTTCTGATCAATGGTCTACTGTACCGGAGGTGGGAGAAACCCAACGGTAAAGAAGAGCACCTACAATTGGTCGTGCCCAGAGCCAAGGTTAAAGATGTACTGCGGGAAACACATGACGGTGTTTCGGGCGGGCATCTTGGGGTAAATCGTACGTTGCAGAAGGTTCGTGCGAAGTTTTACTGGCTTCATTGTAGGGACGACGTACAGGACTGGTGCCGGAAATGTACAACGTGTGCCGCGGTGAAAGGTCCGCAGACCCGGAGTAGAGGGGGATTACGGTTGTACAATGTGGGAGCTCCCTGGGAGAGGATTGCCGTTGATGTGGCTGGACCGTTTCCACAATCAGAGTCCGGAAATAAATATTTCATGGTGGTGATGGATTACTTCACTAAGTGGCCTGAAGTGTTTGCCATACCCAATCAAGAAGCAATAACTGTGGCTACAAAACTGGTTGAGGAAGTGATCTGTCGATTTGGCGTGCCCCTGGAGATACACTCTGACCAGGGAAGAAATTTTGAGTCACAAGTATTTCAAGAGGTGTGCAAACTGCTTGGAATGCATAAAACCAGGACGACGCCATATCATCCTCAGTCAGATGGAATGGTGGAGAGGTTCAACCAAACACTGGAGAGACAGTTGGCGAAGATGGTTGAAAAACATCAGAAGGACTGGGACAAACACATTCCATTATTTTTACTGTCTTACCGGTCAGCTGTTCACGAAAGCACGAAGGAAACACCTGCTTTCGTCAATTTCGGAAGAGAGCTACGATTGCCTGTAGATTTGTTGACAGGAGGGTCACCAGATGAGCCGCAGAGTGTAACTGAATATGTAAGCGATTTGAGGGAAAGAATGCAAGATGTACATTCCCTAGTGCGTGAAAATGGTTTACATGCTAGTGAAAAGATGAAAACCAGATATGACCGTAAAGCTAACACGCCGCGTTTCGAAGAGGGTATGCTCGTCTGGTTACACAATCCAACTCGCCAGAAAGGGAAGTCCCCTAAGTTACAAAATAGGTGGGAAGGACCGTACAAGGTGGTCACTAGAATAAACGATGTAACGTACAGAATTCAACGCCAACCTAGAGGGGCTTGGAAAATAGTTCACATCGATCGACTTGCGAAGTACCATGGAAGCAATAATACTCGGGACGAGTATTAATGTAAGGAGGGGGTAATGTTACGACATCTGTTCGCAAGTAGGAGATAGGATTTGCCACTACTAGATAACAGATGGCGTTACTAGTATTCTAATAAGTAAAGGAATTACTAGATGTTTCTCGAATATCGACTTTTCGAGAATGTGGTACTAGAACTTTCTGTAATATTCGCGTATTTGAGATTTGGCATATATAAAGAGCGACGCGTGCTACGGAGTTATTCGAGTGCGAAGAACTAAAGCGAGAACAAGCGAAATACCAGAGCGAAGAAATTAAATACGACAGTGCAGTGATATACGGATTACGGAAATAAGCTTAACGGTGTGGACAGTGTTACTATAACGGAGTAAATTAGTGTTGTTAATTAGTGCGAGTATCGATAGTTAATTATCGATAGTGTTTGTTGTGTTGTGTAAAGTGCGTTATTGGTCAATAAATATAATTACACCTTATTGCACGAAAGTGTGACTGGTATTTATCAAATTAAGAACCCGGTACGTAACAATATTTTCCCAACTCAACTTTTCAAACGTGGCTGAGGAATTTTGAATTCCTTAGCTCTGGCTACCCCTTCTAGGGATTTATAGCCGTGAGTATATGTATTTATGTGATTTTGTTCGTCATTATTTGGACGCCTGCTTGTCATATAACCTTCTAAAACTCTTCTTCTTTTGGTAATACTCATTCGATATCATAACGATACAATATTTTTTCTGAGACTTCACTGCATTCACTTGGCTCTCATGCTTCTTCCACACCTGACAGTGACACAAAAGCGTAGGAACTAGGACAGCATCATGCGCTAGCATTCGGGTCTTTTCTGATTACGACTGACTAATTATTATTACTGCTCCATTTACCGCGCCTCATTCACTTTCCATCTCTAGCACACAACATAGACCAAGTTGATTTATTTAAAGCTGTACCAGTAGTTACATAAGAGGTATTGCATTATCAAGACTACAAACATACATAAATACATATAATCACGGCTGTAAATACCAAAAAAGGGTAGCCAGAGCGTCAGAGCTAGAAACTCCTCAGCCACATTTGGAATTGATAAAGGACAAGATGGTGGATTGAGACTATATGTTAATTATTATATTTTCGATTTGTTCTTAATATCAATTCAATGAAGGTGCCACTAATTTCTGAGAATAATGTACACATGTTGTGGTTACGTATTACGTTAAGTAGTTGGTGACTAATTACAGCCTAATACTCTATGTAAGGTTTCATTGGTGTCACGCCGATTATTATGACATGAACTTTGGATGTTTCACTTTTTTCTACATAAAACTCTACAGACATTCTATCAATTAAATGTATTATTATAATGGAGTTACGATGTTAAATTACTACGATAATTACTGCGTTTGTACACAACCAATGCATTAATGATTTAATGTCTATTTTATTTTATTGCTTGCGTCACAACACAAGCCCAATGTTAATCAGCTTAGTTTTTTTAAAAATAAATTACTTTCATACAGTCTGAAGATTAAAATACACTTAATTTTTATTATTTAATACAAACTTAACAGCCTGAAAAGTTTTTAGCAATGAATATAATTAAAATAAAGTTATTTTATGATAAATGACATCGTAACTAATTGACTCAAATAAAAACCAATTACAAAATGTAAACGAAGCCAGGGAGGTTTGCCAGGATCGTACAAAGTGGCGATCGATAGTCTCTGCCTACCCCAATGGGAACTAACGGCGTGAGAATATGTATGTATGTACAAAATGTGATACTTATGGCTCTCCAATAGGTTCTTATATTATAGTTGTTGTGCTGAGATAGTATGTACAAAATCCTACCAAGTTTGTCTTTTCTGATATTTACGATAGCAGACGTATTTGCGCTTTGATGATAATATCTTTGTACATTTATTTTTACCATCTTTTCCCCACTCAACCTCCAAAAGTGGCTGAGGAATTTATGATTCCTTTGTTCTGGCTACCCCTTCTAGGGAAATATAGCCGTGAGTATATGTATGTATGTATCTTTGTACATCTAGAATATTACTTTATCTTTTTTTATTGTATATTTATTTATTTAATAATTTAAAAAATCTAAGGATATTGGGGCTTTGTATTGGTGATGTGTCTTGAGACTCATCACTAAACATACTTTATTTACAATACAATCTTTCCACAGTCAACTAAAAGAGACAGAGAAATGTCTAGATGTAGTGGTGAGTATATGTGTGTATAATATTCAGCACTTACTGAAATTCTCGTCGTCGTCTTTCCTAACGTCTTTTTTCTAACTAATAGACTAACTTTTTTATATAGACGTTTAGATGTCGGTTTTAATGCTTTATTTTTTTTACTTATTTACCGTCGCCGTCGAGTAAATATCCCATACCACATGAGATTATTCTAATATTCCATACTACATAAAGTTCATATTAATTGAACCCTCACCAACCTAAACATGTCAATGATCCCAGATGGGCTCTCCCCGCGCGCATGGCGCAGGCCGGGTTCTACCACCAGCCGTCGCCCAGCGGAGACGACCGCGCCATGTGCTTCACGTGCATGGTGTGCCTGGTCTGCTGGGAGAAGTCGGACGAGCCCTGGGTCGAGCACGAGCGCCACTCGCCCAACTGCCCCTTCGTCAGGGGCGAGTATACGCATAATGTGCCCATTTCTGTAAGTACGCTGTGCTTCACTAATCTATCTTTTCTATTTTAGATATCTTGTTTTTATAGGTTAAGAAAGACCTAAATTTCTTTCAATATGACTTTAAATAATGTGTTGCAAGTCATTTATTATAGTTGCGGTTTACTTGAATTATTTGTTGACCTTATTTATTAAGCAATATCGGAATATTGCTTCCATTACTTTTCATCACTGTGGGCTAGACTGAGTGACCTATACTTTTTTTGCAGGTCACAAATGCAACAGCATGTGCAGTGCCCAGTCCCGATATATCTGTGGTTTCCAAAGGCAACTTGGGAGACCTCATTGCCACTGGCACTTCAGAAGGCAAAGTTAACATCTGGAAGTTTGACTGTGGCCTCAAATTAGCCAAATTCATACATCTGTCTCCGTATGACTCAATTTTTAGCGGAATATTGTCGTCGGACTGCCATAAAGTGTGGTCAACTAGTCTAGAGAAGGATAGCTGTGAGTTTTCTGAATACATAAACTGCATATAGATATTTTTTACAATACATTCAATTGTTTGTTTCCTTTTCAGCTACTTACGGTCTTTATCTAACGGCAATGTCATTTCTTGGAATGACGTCCGCAACAGAGACCTATCCCCAACAAAACGCGGAAGGCGCAGAAAAGGAAGCCAATCCAAGTAAAACCAAACCCTCCTTGATATGCGCTGTAACTATCACGCGAACTTCTGTGGCGTCTGACCAACCAAACAAACAAGAAGATGCAAACAAAATGCTCTTTGACTCCGGCACGAATGAAACCACAGAAGCAGTGCAAGCGCTGAACGACGAGAATGCGGCAAAGAGCAATCTTGCAAACAACAAAATGTTATTCCTGTTGACATATGACATACACAGCTCGTTGGCTGGCTCCGTGACGACGGCGGTGCACACGTCCAACAGCAGCGGCAACTCGAAGCCCGGCGGCAGCAAGAAAATGTGCACGGTAACACGGCCCGACGACACCACCATCTTTGATGAAATATGTTTGCAGTACTCGGACGATGACACTGAACTACCTCCATGCAAAAATATACTGGAGGAATCCATTAGCAACGTAATAAGTCTTAATGCTTCATCTAGTAAGGAGGACGCAAAAATCTGGGAACCGTCAAATATTTACTACACGAAAAACTACAAGAACCAACCTCCTCCGCCGCCGACTGCTCTGCTGCCCGAGCTGCCAGAGTCCGGGCAGGGCACGGTGTTAGACTTCGTTGGAAAAACATCACAATTAAAAAGTTATCTGAAATCAGTAGGAACCAAGTTGGTAGACCAAACAGATGCAGCCGTATTGCAACATGCAGATATAACGCACTATATCAACATGAATGGACCGCTAGATATAACAGACTTGAAATGGTATGAAGGTGGTGATGGTACTGAAAAAATAAAAGTAGCTACATTCGGTGGAAGTAAAGTAGGGACGCAGACCGCTGTCAGTAATAGCAACAATGATGGATTTGATAGTGACCCACCACAAGAAGAGGTTGTCACTCAAGGAGTTGCTGTCCAATGCCTATGTCTTCCTAACACATTACAACTTACAGAAGATTCTAAAGTGACACATTTATTTCCAACAGAAGATAAAGAGCATCTTCTTGTAGTAGTGTCCTGCATTGATCCTAATACAATTAAGAATGATTTAAAATCAATGGCAGATGATGATATCGATATGAAAATGGACGTTGACGAGCCTATAAAGGTAGAAGAAGACAGTAATGGAAAAGCTTATTTAATACTTTACAAAATAAACAGTAAGTCTTCCGTGTTTTCACTTGAAGACAATCCAGTCTCTTTAAAAGAGATTACTTTTGGAGAGAGTCCGGTAGATATCTGTTTATTGCCAGCAAATAAATCAGAGCAATACGCCTTCGCGTCGGTTGGAGTTGACGGCGGCTTAAGACTTTACTGTCTACCTGACTTTAAGGTGCTTTCTGAAAAACGGGTGCCAAAAGGACAATTCACTTCAGTGGACTATTGCGCAAGTGTTGAAAGACTCTGTGTGTCAACTAAGCACGGTATGATATATTTCTATGCATTGAATAGTGGTGAAAAGGATGCCACTGGTGATACAGAAGAAGATGAATTTGCTAATATTGATTTCGAGATGCTCAACCAAGCACCTCGAGATGAAGTTTGCGGACCAGCTACAACTCCTGTTATAATACCGAATAAACCAGAATTAGATAAGAGTGACTTAGAAACACTAATTTCGCTAACAGGACTATATGGGACGAACACGACAGTGCCCTATAGTGCAGTGGTACCGGGATTCTGGTGTGAATTATCGCCAGCACAAAGATCCAGGTCAGATGCTCAGAACAATAGAACATGGAGACTACAGAACACATCCTCAACTTGGGATGAGCATGTTTTAGAGTTAACCCTACCCTATGTTATATCACTGGCGCATATAGAGTTTAGTTTCACCTTACATATACCTTGTTCAGTCAACCTGCCGATCATCCAAGTGACGCTATTGAAGCAAAATGTTCACGGAATTGGATACAAAAAAGACGCAACGTTCGGCCAAAGACCAGACTCGCCAGTGCGATATCCCTCAATAGGATTCGACTCTTCATTTGCTCTAGAAAATCCTGTAAACAGTGAAGAATACTTGCAAGCACATAACGCCGAAATTTTAGCGGGACCTGTACTGTTATCGTCAGGTTTAGACTTGACTCAACAATCTGGCACATTGATATTAACGAGCCCGAGGTTGTTCAGAGCAAGAGGTCGTACCTTTCTTATACATATTAAGACATTATTCGATCCCGCAAAAGACATGATAAAAACATCAAAATCGAATGCAGGAGAGCAGACTGCTAATAAGAAAACTGGCTTTATAGGTTGTGATTGGTTACATCAAATTTCCATTACTGTTCGAAGTAGCCCACATATTAATGTGCCTTTGGAAAGACAGCAACGAATTGCAATGTTGGAGTCTAATCAGTTTTTGACCACATTATTAGATATTGCTGTTAGTAAAAGTGATTCCGAAAAACGTAAACTAGCACTAGATCTTTTAATATGGGTTGTCTCAATAAGACTGCAAAGACTTCGGCTCACTAAAGATAATGTCAAAGAAGGTGGAAAGGATTCACAAGGCCCAATAGAAAATCAACAGCTAGAGTGTGTTAAAATTATAGAGAAATATACAGATGATTTGATTAAGAATTGTATATTATGTGCAAAGAGAAGTATTGCTAAAAAGTGCATCAAGATTCTTCTTATGACAAGCGAGTAAGTATTTGAGGATTATTTGACTGTTGTTACCCCCACTATAAACTCTCATTTTAATTGAACTAACTTTTATTGCAGGGGTGTGAAGCAATTGGCAAAACCATGGAAGTCAACATTTGATGAAACATTACAAAATAGTGTGAGTTCATCTATCGAGCTGATTGGAGCGTGTGAGTCTCCGGGGGCCATGAAGTGGCTGGTGTCGTTGGCTCAGCATGCCACCAATCGCGACGCTGCCACCAACCTTGTAGAGAAATCGTTGTCACTGCTGGAAAGGATTGCTAAATGTATCAATGAAAGGGCTGATGTGTATCATCGTTTGTTGAGAGCAAGGTAAGGAATATTTGTATGTACGGATATTTATATTCATGTATGAAATATTTTTGAAATTTGTGTTTATGTTATCCAACTGCTTCTTTATTGTAGTCCTATTTGCAGGAGCCCTATTCGTTGTAAATGTACCTATATACATATAGGACGCCCACTGGTGTCATATGCCTATTATAAGTATCGAGTATCCACGTTTTGCTCGGACAGTGTACTTACTGATGGGGGCAGGCCTATCGCGGTTTTGAATGTACACTTGTACGAAACTTACTAGAACAACATTAAGTCACATGGGTTTTTCAAGATAATTTCCCTCATAGTTAACAATTAACCTCACATATGACCTCAGAAAAGACAAACTAAAAACAAAGGCCTAAACAGGCCCGACCTGTTTGTATGATAGACGGGGTTCTACCACGGTTTTTTGTTAATTTTTGTATTAAAATATGAATTTGAGTAACACTAAATAATTTTCACAGGTTCGGCTTGTATGGTCTTCCTCTAGAACGCACAATATTTGACGTGGACGGGCCCGTGCTAAGCAAGAGCACGGCCACCCCAGTGACCTATGCCAGCGTACTGGTTGGACAAACCAACTCCTCATCGGCTGTGGTCACGCCCAAACCGGAGTATGATCTCAAGGACTTGTACAATTTGGCTGGTGATATAGGTAATAACTCATCTAGTCTCTCTAGTTTTTAGTTTGGCCTGTTATCGATATTTTTTCACTCGTTCAAATGTAAGAATTCAATGCGTCATATTAATAGCGTGATATTTTAATTATGAATTCTTTGATAAAGAAAATAGGGAAGATGCATTACGAGTGTTTTGAACACAGCGCGCTCAGTTAGGTCCAGACACACAAGTAGCTCGAGCCGATCTGAATCAGACACCATTGCAATTAGATATCCTAATGGGGTTTGATATAATTGGAATGTGAAAGGACTCTCGTAATTGCTCGTAAATGTCCCTTTCGTTCAGGGTGTTACTAAGGTTACATTTTAAATAGAGAACACTTTCTAGCTGTGTTTGTTTTTGAGTGAGTTTGTGTGTTTCAAAGTACATTCTGTGCCCCTTATCTGTATTTGCCTCTGATAATTATGTTTTTTTTTTCATTTAAAAGTATTTATTAGGTGGTGATTTCTTGGCTATTTAAAGTGAAAATTTGAGTTCCAACATGGTAGTAATAGGCATAATACTGAATGGTGTGTTACCCCACAGACGGGTCCGCCGCGAACGGCAGCGTGGCGTGGTGGAGCGGGCTGGCGGGCGGCGTGGGCGCGTTCGGCGCGGGACTCAGCGAGAGCACGCCGCTGCACGCCGCGTGCCACGCCGCGTCCGACGGCACCAAGCTGGAGAGCGGCGGCGCGCGCCCGCAGCAGCCCGTCGTGGCCTCGCTGCCCGGGGACCCCGCCACGGTAACACGCACACACACACACACACACACACACACACTGCACGCCGCGTGCCACGCCGCGTCCGACGGCACCAAGCTGGAGAGCGGCGGCGCGCGCCCGCAGCAGCCCGTCGTGGCCTCGCTGCCCGGGGAC
>OY755185.1:291815-448479 GCA_963576735.1 Bedellia somnulentella | reverse complement strand
AAACCATCTCAACATTCCTTTTTCTATCTTTCTTACAATATCAATCTTTACACCACACCTTTCACGAATTACATCATTCCTCACACGATCACATAACCTTACATTACACACTTTTCTGAGGGATCTCATTTCTACTGCATTCACTCTACTTTCATGCTTCTTCTGCCACACCCAACATTCACTGCCATACATAAGCGTAGGAACGAGGACAGCATCATGCACAGGCATTCGGGCCTTTTCAGACACCGACTGACTAGACATTAGACTATCCAGTGCTCCATTTACCGCATTACCCTTTTTCACTCTTCTCTCGATCTCTTCATCACACTTTCCATCCCTAGTAAACAAACTTCCCAAATATACAAACTCTTTCACTTGTTCCACTTTTTTACCATTAATCTCAATCACGCATTCGGTCATATTCACCTCTCTCTCAAAAACCATAGTTTTTGTTTTATCCACATTCACCCTCATTCCCTTTTTTTCAAAAGACGCACATGCAATATTCAACATCTCTTGCAGCTCTTCCACCGATGATGCAAGTAGCACTTGATCGTCGGCATATAAGAGGCATTTAATGATGAATCCACCCATTCTCAATCCATAATCACTTTCACGCAACTCTGTTAAACAGTCTTCCATGAACAAATTGAAGAGCCACGGAGAAGCTACACAACCCTGTCGGACACCCCGAGAGATCCCGAACCAGTCAGTATTTACCCCGTTTACTCTCACACATGCACTGGAAACCTCATAGAGTGATACCAGTGCACGTATAAGTCGACTCCCCAAACCGAACTTAGATAACACCTCCCATAAACACTTTCTTACCACCCTATCATACGCCTTCTCTAAATCAATGAAGGAGCAATACACCTTTCGGTTCTTAGCTAAGAACTTTTCGGTGATGCTCCTTAAAGAGAAGATTTGGTCCATACATCCCATTCCCTTTCTAAATCCTGCTTGCACATCCCAAATTTTATCATCCGTTTCATTCATCACTCTTTCAATCAAAACCTTTGCATACAATTTACCGACAATGCTGAGTAGGCTAATTCCACGGTAGTTTTGAGCCTCCTGGTGTGACCCCTTTCCTTTATATAAAGGCACAATTACCGCTTTGCACCAGTTTTGTGGCACTTTGCCACTCGACCAGCATTTTTGGAAAAGGAAGTACAACCAGGAAGCCACCACCCCTTTACCAGCTCTCAGCATTTCAGTGTTTATCCTGTCATACCCTGCCGCTTTCCCTAGTTTCATACTTTTCATTGCTTTCATTATTTCTTCCATACTGATCTCACTGTCACTAAAGTCACCCATAACGTCGTTCCAATCAACATTACTGCTGATTGGCGAAGAAATGGATGGATCCTCTTTTTCAAAGAGTCCCTCAAAATAGTTCTTCCATACTCGTCTTACGCTACTTTCATCCGTCGCCAATTCACCCTGTTCATCTCTCACTACATTCACTCTCGTGTTTTCTTCTTAACCTCATACTTAACTCTCTTATATTCATCTTCACTATTCTTCACTACATCATCTGTTACTCTCGCATCCATTCGTTTACTAGCTTTAATCGCTAGTAAATCTAACCAAGCTTTCTTCTTATCTCCAACTGCCTCTTTCACATCTTTATCGCACCAACTTGTTGGTGGTCTATTTGTTCTTTTACTCAATCCACATACTTCCGTCGCACATTCAACCATTGACGATTTGAGCACATCCCATACTTCTTCTATTTCCAATTCATCCTTCATCTCCACGCAACTTAGCCTGTCGTCCAATTTCTTCATATATTCATCTCTAATATTTTCATCCTCTTCCAATTTCTCCACTTTTATTCTCGCAAATTCAGTTGTCGACACTTTGGCCCTGTGACGCCAACGCATGCACAGTCCCCTTAATCGTAATATCACGAGGAAGTGGACTGTGCCAACGTTAATGCCCCTATGCGTTCGAAGTGTGAAGAATAAAAGAGCATGTATAAATAGATTTATGACCCCCCCCAAGGGGGGGTCCTCTCCCAACTCCTATGGAACATGGTGGTCGACTCCTTACTTAAGAGACTCAATGACCTATCCTACCTAACGTTAGGCTACGCTGACGATCTCACAATTCTCTTAAATGGAAACCATGTAAACATGCTCTGCAAAAAAATGGGTCAAGCATTGAGAGTTGTAGAGACATGGTGCAACGAATACGACCTAAAAGTAAATCTCAAAAAGACTGAACTTATACTTTTCACTCACAAAAGGAAACTCCCCCGTTTTGAACTTCCAAAACTTTTTGAAACTGAACTCACTCTCTCAAAAACAGTTAAGTATCTAGGAATAACCCTAGATGATAAGCTTAGCTGGAAACCTCATCTAGATAACATAATTAAAAAAGCCAGCGCTATGCTATGGCAGTGCAATAGGGTACTAGGTAAAAACTGGGGACTCAAACCTAAGATCGTACACTGGCTTTATATCATCGTTATCAGACCAGTAATAACCTACGGCTCACTGGTCTGGTGGCCGAGAACCAAATTAATTACAGCTCAAAATGACCTGGAAAAGATGCAACGGCTTGCCTGCCTGGCCATTACAGGCTGTATGAGAACCGCACCTACCGCAGCTATTCAGGCGTTACTGAACCTGCCACCCTTACACCTACACATACAGCAAGAGGCGGCGATGTCCTCACTCAGGCTGAAAAATGCAGGGCACCTTAGAAATGAGTCCAGAATCCTACACACCAGTATACACACAACGGCGATCCAATATCAGTCCTTGCTTGCTGCGCCCTGTGATAGGATAACTAAAACTATAATTACCAAACACAATTACACTGTTATACTCGAAGAGGAACAGCATGACTACTCCAATATTAAAGAGGTGCGTGTATACACAGACGGCTCTAAGACCAACCAAGGGACTGGAGCCAGCGTATATTCACAAGACCTCAATATTAAAATTTCCAAAAGCCTAGGTCAACACAACACGGTATTCCAAGCAGAGTGTCTTGGAATAACCGAGGCGGCCATGGCAATTAAAGCCCGAGCAGTGTCCGATATGCATATCAGAATCATCTCGGACAGTGCATCTGTGCTGCAGGCTCTTGACCGCTGTGAATTCACTTCAGGGCTAGTCCTGGGGTGCCACAGAGCTCTTGAGGAGTCAGCTCGGAACAACACTTTAACCCTACAATGGATAAGGGGCCACAGCGGCTCCTTAGGTAACGACGCTGCTGACGAACTGGCTAGGGGGGGTTCGGCAAGGGACCTACATGGTCCTGAACCGATCATACCCCTACCCTACGGTCAGCTTCGCGCATGGCTAAAATAACGCACTCACTCCCTCTCCAAGATACACTGGCAGGAAGAGCCCGGTTGCAGACAGTCGAAGGAAATCATGCCAACCCTTGACAGGAAGCTGACCTGGCGCGCCCTGCGACTAAGCAGGAAAGATCTGCGGACAGTGACTGGAGTACTGACAGGACATACCACACTAAATAAACACTTATACACTATAGGCATTACCGACATCCCCATGGGCCGAGCTTGCATGGAAGCTGACAAAACGGTCGCTCACGTGCTCCAGGAATGCACAGGGGTAGCCGATATCCGCTATAACACGATAGGAACCATAAAGTCGCTCCCAGAAGCGGTAGCTGACCTGGATAAGCTACTCGCCTTCTCGACGGAATTAGGTTGGGAGAATTAAATGACCACTTGGTCCACGTACAATGGCCTGCCATGCCGGGCTCAGTGCGGAAACCCGTGGCGTACCCGATAATAATCCTGAGTTTAGACGGTCAGCGGATGACGGACGCGTATGACCAAATTAATATAAGGCGATGGATTTTCCAGGGCGATTGCCTGAGTCCAGTTTGGTTTTCCTTGGCCTTTCAGTTTCGGAGAGGCGGACCACGCTTGCCTCATCTCCTTTACATGGATGGCCTGAAGCTTTACGCCCCCACGGCTGACAGATTGGCGGAGCTACTGACGATCACTAACGATTTCAGTGGTTCCGTCAAGATGGAGCTCGGGGTCGATAAGTGTGCGGTCATTCATGTGGAGAAGGGGCATGTCGTGCACTCTGATGGTGTCGATGTCGGCACCAATCATTTGAGGGCACTCTCCGAGGCTGAAACATACCGGTATCTGGGCATGTCACAAACCATCGGTGTGAAGGTGGCAGACGTGAAACAGGGTGTTTGCGAGGAGTTTTATGAACGCCTGAAAAGTGTGCTTAATAGCTACTTGTCAGGCGTTAATAAGATCCGAGCCATTAACTCCTGGGTCATGCCTGTACTGATGTACACGTTTGGCGTGCTCAGATAGACTCAGTCCGAACTAGACGCTCTGGACAGACGAGTCCGCACGATGATGACCTCTCATCGAATGCATCATCCGAGGTCGTCGGTTATGAGATTGTATATCCCGCGGAAGTGTGGTGGTCGAGGCCTCTTGAGTGCCAAAACCATGCACAACCGCGAGGTATGCAACCTCAGAAACTATTTTTTGACGATGACGGATGATATATTCGGGGAGAGGTGGTTGCTAGTGATAAAGGACTGACTCCCTTATCGTTGGCCTCACAGGATTGGCGAACCCCGGAGGTACTTAGCACCTCTGTTCGGGAGTCCGTATGGAAAGAGAAGGAGCTGCACGGGAGGTTTTACAAGGTACTTCACGAACCTTTCGTGGACCGTAAAGCCTCCCTGCATTGGCTGCGTTTCGGAGACCTCTTTGGGGAAACTGAAGGTTTTGTCTGTGCAATACAAGACCAGGTTATCAAGACGCGGAACTATCGGAAGCACATCCTAAAGGACGGTACCACAGACGTTTGTCGAGCATGTGGCCGTCCCGGAGAGTCACTTAGGCATGTTATTTCCGGTTGTTCGGCTTTTGCTAACACTGAGTACTTGCACAGACACAACCAAGCAGCCAAAATCCTACATCAGGAGCTCAATCTGAAATACGGACTCTTGCAACAGAGGCTGCCGTATCACAAGTATCTGCCGGAGCCAATCCTAGAAAACGACCTTGCCAAAATCTATTGGGACCGATCCGCTATCACGGACAGGACTATTCTAGCGAATAAGCCTGATATCGTGGTATGGGATCGGTCACAGTCGAGGGTATTTCTAGTGGATGTCACTATCCCTCATGACGAGGGTCTCGTGAAAGCCGAAACCGAGAAGCGTCGAAAATATCTCGATCTGGCTCACGAGATTACCGACATGTGGGGTGTGACTTCGACAGAAATAATCCCAATTGTTTTGTCCGCGAACGGGTTAATTCCAACCAGCCTCGCGACCAACTTGAGGCGGTTGGATTTCTGTGGCGTGTCGGTTCCAGCACAAATGCAGAAAGCGGTGCTGCTCGATACGGCTCGGATCGTCCGTCGGTTCTTGAACCTGACTCCCTGACCCCGACCGACTGTGCTTTTGTCGGGGAGTACCGCCTCTCCCATTTAAAATTTTATATTTTCTATTTTGGCCATGGGAGAGGCGAGAAACAAAAATGTTTTCCGAAATAATAATAATAGATTTATGAATGTAGACGTAGTAGTTTGTCAAGATTGTACAAAGTATTGATAGATAGTATCTGACTACCCTAATGGGATTTAATAAAGTGAGTATATGTGTATATATGTATAGAAGTGATATCTCAGTGGGGAGTAGCACCACCTCTCATGCAGAGAGTACAGAGTAGGGCCTACACCAGTGTGTCTTTTCTAAAGTCAGACATGTGGTAAATTTGTCGTGGTTTGGAAAAGATCGGGACTAATCCCACATGACTAAATTTCATTTAGTGATTAAAATGAAAACGTGGTTGATCAGTGCCGATGCGAATAAAGATCTACTTAAAAGTGACTTCGTATTCTGAACTGTTTGAACACATTCTCAAAAACTTCCTTTCAAAGGCAATCAAGTTTATAGCGTCTTTGTTTGAACAAACAATAAAACTTACTTTTCACAATCAATGGAAGATGCATTATTCGTTCTAGTGTCGGGTATCTCAGTGCCAAACGAGTCGACGCACCAGCAGTGTCCGGCGGCGCACTGCTGCGGCGTGAACGCCCCGTCCTCGCGGCAGGTCGGCGCGGGCAGCGCCAGCCGCATGCCCTCTACGGTGCCTTCCATCTTGTCGTCAAAGTCGCGGAGATACTCGCACACTGGAATATTAAATATCGAAATGTTTACACATAATATTGAATAACTTTAGAGAGTTAGCAGCTTGTGAAGATTTTATTTTACCACTAAACAAGAATACAAAATTCTTGAAGACTCAGGACTCAAAGACTCAAATGTTCACGCCGAATATCCTCGAGGGGGTTGACAGAGGTACTAATACTTTTGAACACCACGAGACTGTCACCTGGTGTATAGATTAACCACGTTTTGCTAGGAAAGTGTTTTCACGTGATAGAGGGCAGGCCTATCTTACTTGTCTATATCTTACTTGTGCTGGCAGCATCGACTCTGTAAGACTGCAGTCTCAGTTTAGCTGGGTCTGTGCAAATGGGTCCGCAAGTTTCCGTAGTACAGCACACCAGGTCGTTATCACACAAACCGTCTTTACAACTTATTGTGGAGTTGAGGGAGCAAAGGGCATCGCCTTCCGGGCCGCATGTTTCGTATGTTACCTGGAGGCAAAAAATGTATGGTGACAACCTCATTTACCTTTAATTAGAATGTTTTTGTTCATGAAAACCTCATGTCGAAATTTTTCGCTCTTTTATTTGTCTTTTACTCATTTACCTTTGTTAAAATGTGTTTTAGTATGTAATATAATGTTAAGTAATCTAAAATACAAGAAGAGTTTGAGAGTACTAAGGGAGTGCACACTACAGCGGATTCACTGACACACTAGCGACGTCTCACTCATATTCTACATCACGGTATCAAAGAATTTCTCAAGCTAAGTATTAAGTGGGTTCCCAGTAGAGTGTATTGGGTAGTATATATTTGCTGTTTCCACAATTTGCAAACAATAACGGCAAGCTATTTTAAATACTTATTACTTAGAGCCCATACCTCCAAAGAGTCAGCATCAGTGACATTCGCCGCGAAAGGGCTAGGACAGCAAAGCGCGGCCCCGTTCCTCCGCGCGCGGCTGCACACGTGGTCCGCCGGGCAGTCCTCGTCCGCGCCGCAGTTGATCACGGATTGGTCTTCGTCAGTCGCTGGCACTCCGATTTCACACGGGTTTTCGTATGACACGTGGGGACGACCTTTGATAGAATAGTGTTGATGAAATAAGAGCGTCTTTAATACAAGTGTCGTAGGGTAAGAATAGCTTTATACATTTTCTTTTACTAATAAATAAAGAATAAAAAGTGGGTAACCCTGGCGCGACTACGTCGCGTCCTATAAATGAGTTTATTTTGAAATTTTCCGACCAATCACAGCGCAGCTCTTTTGAATTTCTAAAGAACTTTTCTGATTGGCCGGTTTGAAAAAAATCCGACCAATCACAGCGCATCTCTCATCGACTAAATTTTGCCCGCGCTTATGACACTCAAGCAAAGTCTATGGGCCAAAATCGAAACTTTGAAATTCTGTAACAATTAACTTAATCTAGTTACATCAGATGAATTTTGTGCACACCACGGCCGCGAACTCTACAAAACGATACCTGAACCAAATTTCTAGCTTAACTCATCGCGTCACAGGCTTCCGGGCAAGAAAGAGGCTTACAGAAATAATATATAAAGATAAAGAAAAGTAAAATTTCGACACAGGCCGCGACCTCGGGTATACGCCCCCGTCGCTCTGCCAATTGAGCTACCGTGTCAATGGCTGCCAGCGCGAAATTCTTCTATCCTTTATTTCTTTTACACGTTTAAGTAGTGTTTGCGTTTCCTACCTCCT
The DNA here is from genome assembly GCA_963576735.1 of Bedellia somnulentella. Lineage (NCBI taxonomy): Eukaryota > Metazoa > Arthropoda > Insecta > Lepidoptera > Bedelliidae > Bedellia > Bedellia somnulentella. Next base: position 440,616 of record OY755185.1, on the reverse strand, counting down.
TTATTATTTACTACTACTACTACTACCTCGTTTATTTATTCTTTATTAATTAGTAATAATCCCCATATGAGGTTTTTATGAACAAAAAGATTTAAACATTTTCTTTTGTGAGTGTCATAAGGCGATAAAAATTTGGAAACACGTCACCAACAATCTTTATCTCCATTTTACTACCGAAAATTGCTGTTTTTTTTGAATTTATGCTCCATTTTTTAAAGAAATTATGTAATGCTTAAGTCAAGATTTAAACGTCTATATAAAATAACTATGTTAAATAACAACCGTGGACTTTGATTTTGGTACTATTGATATATAGTAATGTCCACAACATAGCTTAAAGGTTTTGGTATAAAATAGTACTTACAAACAGGGTAGCCCGTACACAATTCTCCGGTGCAATCAGCGTCCCTGACTCTCACACACTCGTGCCCGTCGGGACACGGGTATCCAGCGCAGGGGTCATCACACTCGCAAGTAGGACAGCCATCTGACCCCGTTTTGTATCCATATTCGCAGACTCCAGCGCAAAGTGACTTGGTGCATTGAGAATCTAAAGACCTGCCCCCAACTCTGGCAGGCACCGGGGTCGCTGAGCATTTCACTGTATCAGACGGTCCCATAGAACCACGAAGTTTGTTGCCTTCTGAATCGACACACCTGAAAAGAAAAATGTTTTGCATTTCAACACTAATTCAGCTACAATTTTAAGGCAAGCTTCGAAATAGAATTAATCTATAGTACGAGTAATAGATCGATAAAAAAAGCGGATCAAACATTGACTCTTTATTCTCATTAAGATTAAGGTTCAAAGCCGAACTATTTATTAGTATAATTGATTCAAACTGATTGAAGGAAACACAAAAACTTACCAACAAACTAATCCATTTCTCGAACACTGTCTTGATGTGAAGGCTCCATTAAAGTCACATTGAGGAACATAACCTCTCCCTTCTTTCTCACTTATGACTAGAAGTTCAGCTAATAGTTTCTGTTGGGTACACAGCGTCACATTATTGGGGAGAATGCAATGTTTTCCACATTCGCCGCCATCACAGCATTTCTGCATTGAAGGACACTCAAGGTCATGTGCGCATGGGGTACCACAATCATCAGGGGAGGAAGTTGCAGGACATGTTCCAGCCTTTTGAAGTTCCAAAGAGGCTGGACAGCATACACCATAGTCGTTACCTGAATGAGAAATAATTTGATAGAATAATTTTACCTATACTTATAATAAATCTGTAGAGAGGTCAATTCTGTACATGAAATATATTTTCAAAATAACTATCAGGTTGTGATTAGGGATCGATACTGATGCCAAAAATGCAATCAGTAAAATTTTTGTCTGTCTGTCTGTCTGTCTGTCGGTTTGTATGTTCCTTATGGAAACAAAAACTACTCGACGGATTTTAACGAAACTTGGTACAATTATTCTTCATACTCCTGGGCAGGTTTTCGTATACTTTCCAACCGAGTAGTAAAGGGGAATTTTGGGAAATTTTGGGGAAAACGGGAGAAGTTACTCCATTTTTTAAGCTTCCGTCGCGTGTGCAGCCTTAATGGTTAAATTTACATAGAAATCATGTATGACGGAAATATTTTTCATAAAATTATCTAAAAAAAAATCCTCAACAGTTTATGTCTATCTTTTACGGTTGACTCACAATAACACGTGTAATTCCTGATAGCTTAGCAGTTCGGAACATTCTGATTATATTTGTTTACTCTTACGTTTGTAAACCTTTCACTCTTCCCTAATTTAAAAAAGGTAACATTATTACCTATACAATAAAAAAAAACATAGAAATCGGTAGAGAAACACCGAAATTATACATAAAATAAGCCATCGCGCCCGTGACCAAAACCAAATCTTTACTAATTTACATATAACATACTAGATGGCGCCAGTAGTTGCATCTTACATCACGTAATGATTTATTTTTTAGATTGTTATAAATACTTCGTTATAATACGATTGTTATAATACGTTTTATTCCAAAATTTGCTATTAAACGGAAATACTGAACCGTTCATTAAAGCGCATTCAAAATCACCAAACTACACTGTTTAGGAAGTGCTATAAATTTAATAAATTGAAAACATTGCGCTGAATTTCACAATGCTTGAGCAGTGACTGAAGAAAGAAACCTTAGATATTTAAAAAAAACAACGCTACCCGCTCGAAGCTGGGACGATCCACTAGTATTTTTAATAAAAAACTGTTTTTGTTAAAGCCTAAAAGCGAACTACTTTTCTATCCCCAAGCACTACTGTTGCTTGGTTTGCAGTAATACAATATCTTTGTGTGACTAAAATGACATGAATGACGCGTAACAATACAATCCATTACTAAAAATAAAAAAATCACAATTTACATAATTATGATATTTGTTTCACGTTTGTACTTTACCTTTCTCAACTAAACACCGGTAAAGAGGCGGGCAGTTTGGTTTTCCAGGATCTGTTCCGCATAGGAAAGGTCGATTGGTTTCTGATATTAGGAGTGGGTCACCGGCAGGACAGATGTTCTGCAAACTTCTTCCACGTTTACCTGAAATATATGAATGTCAATAAAGAAGCTGTAGCTTAAAGTGAAAGAATAAGCTTGGTTGTCAATACACTTTTTGCTAAAAACAAGTTAGTTATTGGTTCGGATACTCTGTTTCATGACAATCTAAACAATGTCACGCCCCTCAATGTTTTCCCTATCTTTAAACAATCTTTTTAGATGAACCGTACATTGCAAAAAGGTCCAATTCAAAGTTTAAAGCTTAAAAGTCAAGCCCTTTTTCATATGAGTCCATCAAAATCATGTTAATACAACACAAACTCACATGTAGGCACGGGCGGGCAGGGCGGCCGCAGGCACGGCACCTCCTCGAGCTGGCAGGACAGGTGTCCGGGACACGTGACGGCGGCGCACGGGTCCAGGCACTGGCACAGCGGGCAGCCGCGGCCGTCCAGCGCGAACCCCAGCGGACACAGCATGCGGCACGTGTGCGCGGCGCACGGCAAGGTGCGCGTGCAGTTCACCAGGGACGCGGCCGGCGCGCGGGTGCCCGCTATCTGGAACGAACAAATTGGATTTTGTTTTATGGCTGTGTAGTGGCTTAGAACAGCACTACACCATTTCTTTCGGTGGGTGTACGTAAAAAGCGACTAACGGTATAAGGGCTTTTATGGGATTTTTGGGCGATGCGGTTGGAGACCCATCACCAACAACCTTTACTTTACCATCTTTTCTCCACTCAAATTTACAAAAGTGGCTGAAAATGTTCTAATTCCTTAGCTGTGGCTACCTCTTCTAGGGATTTATAGCCGAGAGTATATGAATGTATGTATGTTTTGTGGGAATTATACTGAGTGTCATAAAAGGGGGTATATCATATTCCTATATCGCTGTGTGGAAATGTTTCACGAGCTAAGTATAAATACAAACACAACTGGTACACAGCAGGTGTACTGGCCAGTTTATCTTCACTGTCCCCAAAAAGTAAAAGGAGGTTTTTAGGGATCAAATTTTACAATGTTCCCAAATTGATTGGAGGAGCTTTATTATTTTAAGATCAGTACATTATACGTGACGAGAGATGAGCTCATAACAGAAAAATATAATTTTCTGTAATCAGGTTAGTCTCATAGTAAAAGTGTTGCTATGAATAATCTCCCACTCTTTGGCTTGTTACCCTCTTTTCTTAAACCCCTTTATAAACGAATCTAATAAAAACTGTGCTGAATATTGATTTAACACCTACCAACTGTTCTGTGTATCTGCATTAGATTTTAAACACTACTCATACATACATATACTCACGCCGTTAATTCCCATTGGAGTAGGCAGAGACTATCGATCGCCACTTCGTACAATCCTGGCAAACCTCTCTTGCTTCGTCTACATCCATCAATCTTTTCATACATGCTCTTTTATTCTTCATACTTCGGACGCCTGCCTTTTTGAGCACACTTTCAATTTGGTCCAAGTGTGTCTTTGGTGGCCGTCCTCTACTAACATTACCTTCCACATTAGCTCTATAGATACCTTTTACCAATTTCCTATCATCCATCCTCTCGATGTGCCCAAACCATCTCAACATTCCTTTTTCTATCTTACTTACAATATCATCTTTTACACCACACCTTTCACGAATCACATCGTTCCTCACACGATCACATAACCTAACATTACAAACTTTTCTGAGGGACCTCATTTCTACTGCAATCACTCTGCTTTCATGCTTCTTCTGCCACACCCAACATTCACTGCCATACATAAGCGAAGGAACAAGAACGGCATCATGCACAGCCATTCGGGCCCTTTCGGACACCGATTGCCTAGACATTAGGCTATCCAATGCTCCAGTAATCGCATTACCCTTTTTCACTCTTCTCTCAATATCTTCATCACATTTTCCATCCCTTGTAAACAAACTTCCCAGATATACAAACTCCTTCACCTGTTCCACATCCTTACCATCAATCGCAATCAGGCATTCTGTCACATCTTCCTGTCTCTCAAAAACTATCGTTTTGGTCTTATCCACATTCACCCTCATTCCCTTTCTTACAAAAGACTTACATGCAATATTCATCATCTCTTGCAACTCTTCTGCCGATGATGCAAGTAGCACTTGATCGTCAGCATACAAGAGGCATTTAATGATGAATCCACCCATTCTTAGTCCATAATCACTTTCACGCAACTCTGTCAAACAGTCATCCATGAACAAATTGAAGAGCCACGGAGAAGCTACACATCCCTGTCGGACACCCCTAGAGATTCCGAACCAGTCAGTGTTTTCCCCGTTTACTCTTACACATGCACTAGAATCCTCATAGAGTGATACCAATGCACGTATAAGTTGACTCCCCAAACCGAACTTGGATAACACCACCCATAAACACTTTCTTATCACCCTATCATACGCCTTCTCTAAATCAATGAAGGAGCAATACACCTTTTGATTCTTAGCTAAGAACTTTTCGGTGATGCTCCTTAGAGAGAAGATTTGATCCATACATCCCATTCCTTTCCTAAATCCTGCTTGCACATCCCATATTTTCTCATCAGTTTCATTCATCACTCTTTCAATCAGTACCTTAGCATACAATTTACCGACAATGCTGAGTAGGCTGATGCGGCGGTAGTTTTTAGCCTCCTGGCGTGACCCTTTTCCTTTATACAGGGGCACAATCACCGCCTTGCACCAGTCTTGTGGTACTTTGCCACTCGACCAGCACTTTTGGAAAAGGAAGTACAACCAAGAAGCCACCAACCCTTTACCAGCCCTCAGCATTTCGATAGTTATCCTATCATACCCTGCCGCCTTTCCTATTTTCATACTCTTCATTGCTTTCATTATTTCTTCCATACTGATCTCACTTTCACTCAAGGCACCCATCGCATCGTTCCAATCAACATTACTGTCGATTGGCGAAGAAACGGATGCGTCCTCTTTTTCAAAAAGTCCCTCAAAATAGTTCTTCCATACTCGTTTCATGCTACTTTCATCCGTCGCCAATTCACCCTGATCATCTTTCACTACATTCACTCTCGTGTTTTGGGAAATTCCCTTTTCTTTCCGGACATATTTCCAGAACAACTTTTGGTTATTCCGGAAATTATCAGAGAGTTTCCTCTCACACCATTCTATCAGATCACGCTTTTTCTTTTCTATTTTCTTCTTAACCTCATTCTTAACTCTCTTATATTCATCTTCACTATTTTTCACTACATCATCTGTTACTCTCGCATCCATTCGTTTACTAGCTCTTAACACTACTCAAATATATACAATTCGATTCCAAACAAAACTTACTTCAAATCCAGCCGAATCGACACACCAGCAGGAGCTGACGATCTCATTATCACACTGGATCTCTTCGAACTCTCCGTCGGTAGCTCTGCAGCGCGGGGCTCGCACCTTCTTCAGCGAACCTCGACCGCTTCTGCTGTTCTCGGCTGCTAGGGCGCGAGATATTCTTTCTGATGACAACTTGAGGTTTTCGCAGCCTGTAATGTTAATTATCAAAGTTACTTTAAGTTAACTACTTAGAAGGGCAGCATCGGATTACACACTGCTATTATTTGAGCGAAGCGTCAAATTCTTATACCATTGTATAACATGTACGCGCTCAGAGATATTACTACACATTAACTGGGCAATTCCTTAAAGGTACACTTGTACACACAGTAGACAAGTGAAATGAATAGTGAGGGGTAAAAGGAGACGTCAATAAAACTGTCATAGCTGAAACATAATATTAATGGATCTGGAGCTACTGAAATAGTTCAATTTGTCAAAAAGTTCTAAAATAAGCAATTGGGTGCTGGGTTTTTCAACGGATAGCCTCGCGTCGGTTACTCATGCTGGGCAGATCTTCAACGACCGCGCAACTGCAGCGCAGGACTGATTGTGGTATTATATTATATCTACTGAGAAGACTTATGTTTAAGCTGTGTAGTGTCGGCTTAGAATAGCACTACCTCAATTCTTCCGGTGGGTGTACGTAAGAGGCGACTGACGGTATTGGGGCTTTTAAGGGATGTTTTGGCGATGCGGTTAGGGACCAATCACCAACAATCTTTATTTCACCATCTTCTTCACACACAACTTCCAAAAGTGGTTGGGGAATTTCTAACCCTAGCTCTGGCTACCCCTTCAAGGTATTTACAGCCGTGAGTATATGTATGTAAGTAAGACTTATTGCACAGCATTGAAAGCCCATCCAACGGTATGATAAAGCACGTTACCAGTATGCAACGGATCCAGGCAGGTCTGTCCGCAGCTGGTCGGGCAGCAGACCTGCTCCCCGCTGCAGTCGGCGTCGGCCGCGCACGGGGAGGCGCGCGCCGGACACGCCGTGTGCTCCGTGGGGCAGCGCCCGCTCAGCTCCGCGCTGGCTGTTGACGTAATAGTACTTGTTAGATAGTTATGAGGTTTAATGATTTAAGATTATTTTCACACTTTAACGGTTGAAAATAGTAGATATCACGTATAAAAGCGTAGTCGTCTTTGACAATATCCAAATTTCTCTTGTTGTTAAATCAAAAATGTATGAATTGAATAGTCAAAACTAGTTAAATTAACTATAAGTATGATTTCTAATCAAATTTTCCTTATGTCAATGATATTAGAATAAAACTGCCAAAATTAAAATTATGTGTTTCGGACTAAGAAGTAAGTATAATGACTACAAATCCTTATCAGCCGTCATCTTAGTAAACGTGTGTAAGTGATGATTGTAGAGTGTGAATGTGAATGGTAATGGAAGTAGCAGTGTGACACTTTCGACTGTCTTACATCAGATCCGTAGTTTTCTTTTTTATGCAAACACTAGTTATGCTCTGCCCTGCAGCGTTGACTACGTGAAAGTTTTACTTAGCTATTACTAGATTTTACCTTTAAACTTTATCTTTATTTTTACATGTATTTGAGAAATTTATCTTTAATCGCTTCTTAACACATCTTTAAAAATCGATAAGCTTAATTGCAGCATTTTACAACTCCGGAGAGGTATGCTCACAAATCTTATTATTCTGTGATTTGAAGGGCACGTATAGTCAGCATCAGCTCAAATATTCAAGTCCCTCAGTGAGGACATTATTTTCATTATGATTGTTCTTCAGTCACTTATTGATAAAGGAGTTATTATATTCTACTCTCCATAATTTCGGGGACTAGAGGAAGATGTTTGTTCGCCATTTGTTTCGCCATAAAAATTACTTAATATTAAAAGTGATTTAAATATTAAAATGATAAGAAAATCCGCACACAGACAAAAAATTATGGGTTGTCCATTGAAGATTTAGGACAGAGTGTTGTTTAACAATAAATGAATAAAATACCTATAATTAAGTATTTGATGAAGGCTCTTGGCGGAATTTCAAAATAGGAAACAAGAAAATCCAATGGCTAAATACAAATATCCTTGAAACAACATAGTCATCCGTTGGTTGTAACATTTCTTGCGATATTCATAGAGTTCCGTACATTTAAATCGCCGAGTGTCTCAACTTGATTGGAAAACAATTAAAATGTCAACGACTGAAAGAACAAAGGGCAGTAAAACTCGCAACATCCGTGTTTACAAATATGGTTTCCAAATTGCTGCTGGGATTTTCAATGTACCGAGATTCGTTCGCAATTCGGAGGTGTTGATATCTTACTGTGTAGTCATTTCAGTCAGACTTATAAGAAGTCATTAGATTTATATGGCATATGATTGAGGCCTTTATTGAACAAATTTGAGTCAATAATGCAGAATATAAACTTTGGGTATTTACTAACAGCTAAATATTAACAATATGATGTCTCCCATAGTACAGTTAAATCTAGTTTGGGAGACACGACAAAAATGATTGTAAAAAGTCGCCAAATTCCAAATATGAATTGTGTTATATATAATTTATATATATTTCAAATGTATTACTAAAGGCAAATAAAAATATATTTTTTTTAATTTAATATAAATAAAAAAAAATGAGAACTAATTTTGTGATTCTGGTAATTGTTTTGAACGGCATAGTGGAATTATTAAGCCTGATGTATTTAAACCGCAGGCGCAGATTAAATTTGTTGCGGTGACACAAAATTAACATGTCTATACATCGTTTGGTTGTAACAAGTCTGTTTGTCATAATAACGTAACTTTCTTAACAAAGGATGGAACAAGCATAACTGAGAACGTAATTTGAGTTTCACTTAACGATCTCTGCGTTCAGAATTGTCTTATATCATGCATTTCATTAAACACAATATTTTTATATGTATTAGGTACTCGTCTATTGCGTTTCGGTACATTCTCAAAATATATTCTATAGTAGTCGTAGTGCACCAATTAATTGTAATTTATTGTTTAGTAGAAGCTGTGTAGTGTCGGCTAAGGGTATTGGGGCGTTTAAGGTATTTTTGGGCGATGCGGTTGGAAACCCATCACCAACAACCTTTATTTTACCATCTTTTCCCCACTCAACTTCCCACAATGGCTGAGGAATTTCTAATTCCTTAGCTCTGGCTACCCCTTCTAGGGATTTATAGCCGTGAGTATATGTATGAATGTATGTATGTAGAAGTAGAGTATAATAAAAAGGATATATAATTTTTCTAACTACGGTTTCTTGGATCTGTTGTAAAATTTGAGTAAATGATAAGTATTATAAACAGCGAGCAACAACAGGACTCGCAATTAAGATAAGGAACCCACTGTAAACAGCAACACAATTCAATGGCTTTTCTTTTAATTACTCATTAATAACACAAATCCAGGAAACCTCAGAAAAATTAAATCTTAAATTAGCTGACCTATGAAAAAAAAAGATATATTCTTTCGAAATACAGGAAAACGAAATTCTGAACGATTTTCCATTTGAATAGGAATATCTTTAGCACATTTAAGTGGACTAAAATTACCCCGATCTCAACTCTCAAAAGGGAAAGCACTGACGTTCTTAATCATGAATCAGATAATGATCATGAATCAGACAAACGATAATGAATCATAGAACGTTGGTAGCGCCGCGTAGTGTGGTGTGGTGTGGTGTGGAGTGGAGTGTCAATAGATTGGAAAGTGATCACCGGACCGTGGCGCAGGAGCAGCGCGCACGCGCATGCGCACAACAGCGCGCGGGCAGACATCGCCGCATCACACACGACAACTCTGCGGACAAACAATTTATCTGTTAATCTTAGAAAACTTCGGTAACACATTTGGAAATATACTGCTTTTGGGAACCTCGATATTTAAAGTAAAGTAATGGCTATGTTTATATTCTATGACGTAGATACATACATGTACTCACGGCCATATATCCCAAAAAGGGGTAAACCAGAGCTTCAGAGCTAGAAAATCCTCAGCCACATTTGGAAGTTCATAGGGGACAAGATGGTAGAAATAAAGTATTGTTGGGGATGTGTCTCCGACGGCATCGCCCAAAAACCACTTCATAAGCCCCACACCCTAAGTCGCCTCTTGCGACACGCCTCTTAAGCTGGCACTACATCTATGAGTTTCTTATAAAGTAATTATCATTGATTGATTTATCAAAGTTATTGACGGCGACGAAAGCCTTTCCTTTAAACTAAGTTGTGTTTGAGTAAAATGATGTCCTAGTCACGTGAGTATTTTTATTTTCTCCGACTATGACAAAGCAATGACCCGTTATGTACCAATATCTAACTATTGCACCATAGTTTTCCATGGGATATGATATCATGAGAAGCATCAGGGGTGGATAAATCATGCTACCACAGATCAATACACAAATTTATTTTTTCTACATGCATAATAGTTTTTAAGATTTTCTTGTAATAAAGAATTTTATTCTTTTACTAGCTGACCCGACAGACTTCGTACTGTCAAATTTGCTTATGACAAAGCTTAAGGCGTTTTTTTAATTAATTTAATAAAACCTCAAAAGTTGTAGCCTACGTGTTATTCTGATGTATAAGCTATAGCCTATGTGTTATTCTGATGTATAAGCTATAGCCTATGTGTTATTCTGATGTATAAGCTATAGCCTATGTGTTATTCTGATGTATAAGCTATATTGTGGTAAAGTTTCATTTAAATCCATTCAGTAGTTTTTAAGTGAAAGAGTAACAAACATCCATACATCCATACTTACAAACTTTCGCCTTTATAATATTAATAGGATTCATTTATTATCACAACCGTGCCATACCCAATACCAAATTAAATTTAAACTGACCATTTTTTTACGTTTTCTTAATAGTTTCGTTTTTTTATAGTGTATAATAGTAATATTTTTTCCATCATATCCATATATTTGCGACTTCTACATTTAACATACATTTAACATTAATACAAAGATTTACAGGTGAAAACACCTTTCTCATTGATGGAATAAAATAAAATAAAGCCCTTTTTCGAAACCTGCATATATAGCAGTGTATTGCACACGAATCCTATAACAAAGCAAATACAAAATTTTATCCTTTACTCATAAGCATTAACCGTAACGATGTCATTGAATTTTAATTTAGAAACCCTTCACCAGCGTGTCTGACTAGCCAACAATTAATTATGTTACTATACGAGTATGATTTCAGAAGTGCGTTGTACAAACTAACCAAAAATAATCTACCGAGGTAATTCTGTTGGTTCGAATTCTGAGTTACGCCTAAACTTATGTGTTTTTTCTAAGGCCATGTGTAGTTTATATATCATAATCATTGTAAACGGTGAGGGAAAACTTCGAGAGGAAACCCAGTGGATAAGTTGTACTTAGTCAAATGACAGAGTATTCGTACAAACGGTGATAGACCTGCCCCCTATCACGTGAGTGCACTGTCCAAGTAAAAAGTGGGTACTCTGAACACCAAGTGACATTCATGTAATATGACGTTAAAATGATTAGCTCATCTGCCAGATATACGGCGTGGCCGTTTGGGTTTTGAGTTTTTAGTTTGAGTTTTCAAAATTGGCGCCGAATGTTCGCAGTGCCCCGTGGTAGTGTGGTTGCGAAACAAGCCCATCCTCGTATTGCACACCTTTCACCCGACGTCACGCGCCGCGCACACTTACATCACACTAGCTATTATGAACTACTATCATACTTTACTAACTTAAAATATTAATCACTGAACTACTACCAGCCTGCCAGGCAGGATGCTCCCTGTTCTACGGTAAGGTCGATAGGTTTTATAACCGTGGGCCTCGGGTTCAATACAATTGACTGTACTCGTAATCTGCCTCAGATATGCTGACCATCTAATACTAACTAATACTAGATTTGCCCAAAGTTTCTGCATCCTTATATATGTCGCAGCCAACTGGACAAATCAGCCAGCTGACAAAGCAGCTAGCCGCTTAATTAAACGCCGGCTCCTAGTTAAAAGGCTAGCCCGCTAGTAAAATGAATTGTCGTCACCGAACGTCCAATCACCCGGCTGGTTGAATGGTGAGCCCGTTGGTTTGGGCTGACGTTACATTATTTTTCTGTTAAAATTTGTAGGATAACTGTTTAAAAAAGTTTGAAATTATGGAAATTTTAATAAATAAATTAATACATAGTTAAAATTAATACATAAGAGAAACTTTATATTTTTATATTCATGTTCATTATTAATAACCCAACTAACATTTTGGTGTCAATTGCAGGTTTCAATATAGCTTTACTCTGTTTAAATGAGTAATAATTATCTCAGTTCTAACTTAAAATGTTATAGAGGAGTTAGAAAATAAATTTAGCTCCAACAGTGGTTCTAAAACTTTAATGAACGGTGTTAAACAGTTTTTAGAGTTAGAATAGTGCTAATCGCAGCAAGTACCGTTAAGATGTTATAGCCCAAACCTGTTTGTAGCACCTAAATCTACACAACAGTGCTCGCTGACTCACGTTAACACTTATTGTTGTGTAGTTGTTGCCGCGGAGTGTCTTATAAGTCTTTAGGTATTATATTGAATATAAGGTGCAGGTATTGGTTGTAAAAGAGAGTTGGTCAAGAGTATAGTAACTCAAAATACTAAAAGTGTTGAACAACTCATTTATATAGATTTAAGCTGTAATGTTCACTTTATTAAAGCAAATTGCGCTAGGCAGGTACACTTTAAAGATATTATAAAAGTAATATTGTTAGACAAAACTATGGACTTTTATTAACACTCCGAGGCAGGCCTTAATATATTCAACAGGAAACTCGTACTTTTTGGATTCTGTAATATTGGTACGAATGACCCAAAACCATCAAATAGTTTTGATAATATCCTATTAGATTATGTTGTTCCAGTAGTTACGAAAATAAAGAAGATTTGCTACAAAGCAGAAATTTAAATAGCCCTAATACGAGCAATTTTGGTCAAGTTCGAGTGAAGGCATAACAACATGGTTCCGTAGAACAAGAAAAAAAGGAATCTACTACACAGCTACTAGCTAAGAGTGAAATAAAAGGTCATTAAGTATCTTAATTGTGTGGTGTTGACTTTGAATAGCACTGACCAATTTTTATTCACGTGACGTCAATGTTACGTGATATTTAGAAGTATATATACCTCTGCCAACCCCTTCGGGGATATACAGCGTAAACATAAGAGATATTACGAAGCGGTGTTATATCTATTGAACTATAACGCTCACGGACATGTATATATATTCATAAATAAAAGATGTTATTAAAGGAAAGAAAAATTTCGAACCCCGCCAGTGTCGAAATTTTTCTTTCCTTTAATAACATCTTTTATTTATGAGTAATAATCCCCACATGAGGAATTCATGTCAAAAAACATTAAATTATGTATATATATATGTCGTGGCCATATCGTAGATTTGAACACATCGTGAAATGATCGATCATTTCATGAAATGGTCACATTTCATGATGTGGCCAACTAAATTTGACCAGATCATAAAATCGTCAACGTTTCACGATTTTGTCATCCACGCTTGGCCAGATCGTAGAAATAGGGTAACCTGTGAAATGCGATCCAAACTGTACCGTTTTTTAACATATTGCTCAGTTTTTTCGTAATTAGCAAAGTATTCGAGAACCTTTTCGTCGAAAACTCTTTTGTTATTACTTTCTTCCTCGCTTAATAACGAATTATATTTTTTTTTACTGAGAGAAATAACACTTTTGTCAGCGGCCGCCATCTTCACTCATAAACAAAGCGTTTTCAGCGCCTCTACCGGTAATTAATGTAACTATTTTACGATATGACCAAATAATCTTAACCATTTCATGAAGAGGCCGCGCGTTTAGTTGGCCATATCGAGAAACGATTTCTTATCATTGATCTGCCCAAACGACATCACGATGTGGCCAATAAACAGTTGAACATTTCATGAAATACGACCATTTCATGAAATGATCGATCATTTCACGATGTGTTCAAATCTACGATATGGCCACGACATATATATGTCTTATAATCAGTGTTCATGTTTCAGTTCCTGCTGGATTGTCGAATTTTGAGTTTTGACTGCCACTTTTGGGGATTTAATCATGGGACTTGCGAATATAAAATAATAAAAAAAAACATTGTTGTGTCAAATAAATTATGTATCACACATTGTTACAAAAAATATTCAGATAACCTTTAGATACTTAAATATGTATAAAATAAGCCGCATTAGGCTAGATTGATTTATTATGACCAAGTACGTATAGACGTATTTCTTAAGTAAGCTCTTTGAATACGAATGGAAACTGAGTGAAGAGGCTAATATTTGTGAGGAGACCGCCAATAGTCTGAAAAGAAAAAAACAACAGGTATATAATTGATGCCTTCATTGAAGAACCCTAATCCAGTCAGTTTGTAAAATGCTTAGCCGGTTGTAGTGTCTTGGCTATAATAAGTGTAATTATTTAAGTCTATTATTGCACTGTTAAGTGTACTAAAGCCTGCACAATATTCTTGACTAAAGATGTTGTATCACAAAAAGTGTAATAGATGTCTTAAGTGACGACAAAAACCTTCAATGTAAGTTCGCCATTGTTTTGTTGAACTAACCTATAAATTGACTGAATTATTCAATATTTGAATGAAAACAAAATACTTCATTACTCATGTTATTTTTTCATTCCATTGATGCCACTTTATTTAAAATGCTACTAACTACAAAAAAATTACAAAAAATGGTAAAAAATTGAAGTGTCTATGTTATTCATTATATGTTTAATTTGAAATTTTATGGAAATCTTTAATAAATTCCAAGCGCGTTAAAATTGAGATGGAAAACATGGTATACACTTACCGTAAAATCACAACGGCAGATCGTTTTCACTTCACAATAACTTGAATACTTATATGTTTACTATCCTTCTGCCAATTATTATCTCGCCATGATGTTACACTAGATCTGGTACACAATTTTATGATAGAACTAAATACAATTGGTTAGTAAATATACTCAAGTAGCGGCATGATACTTACTTGAGAATATTTTACATAACTAATACGCTTCAAAGTGACATATATACAACTGTTTAACAGGTCTAATAAAGTTTTTAATGGTAAATAATTCTTAGCTGACGTTTTTCTATAACCCATAGTGTTAACTAATTCATCACAACCGCAGTTATACCAGTTGAAGCTATAACTGAGAATGAATAAACACTCTTGTGTAGGTACTTTAGCACCTATATACCACCGCTCTGTAACCTCTCTAGAACCTTAGCCTCTAAAATCGTGGGCCTATTTCGTGGTTATAAGTGAGTTAGAGCACTCTATAACTCTATTACTACAGGTATTCTTAACACGTAGATTCTCAAACGGAACCGATATACAAACGATATACAGTTTGTTTTAAAGCTTATGTGCTAGTTGGGAAGTCGGTACCTGTTTGTACTTTTAGTTACTGTGCCAAAGCTTTGTGCTTGTGCCATTTAATTGTTAATATTGTATTAAATGAATATAATTAAAGTATTGCCGACATAAGAAGTATCTAAGAAAAAATATTTTAGTGATAGTCACCCTAGATAACCAGACGGCGATATAACGTTCAGCCAAGTGGTTGGACGTTGTGTTCAACTAAATGGCTGACTGAAGTTGAGCCCTTTACTAGGAGCCGACGTTTAATTAAGCGGCTAGCTGCTTTGTCAGCTGGCTGATTTAACCAGTTGGCTGCGACATATATACAACCAGGTCCTCCAACACTGTGATATTAAAAACTCCACGATGCTGAAGGCAAAGAAGCAGTTAAAGGAATGGCTTCATAATCTAAACTACACTGATACAGAGGAGTTACTTATTATAATTAAATAAAGTATAAAAAAATATAAAATTATTACATACTGCTTTACTATGAATTTCATATGTACTACAATAGAATATTTTTATTTTTATTTATTTAATATGAAATATTTTATCATATGCTATGTAACAAAATGATATGTATGCTTATTTAATGTGCAAATATATGGTAGTCTGATATATAATTATATATTATTTCTTTATTGTGTATCTAAATATATTATCATAATCGACAGATACAATTATTTATAAAAAATATATATTGTAAATTAAAGTTATTTTTGTAAAAGATAAGCTAATAAAAGAATAAGCAAATTTTTAGATTTAAGATACTTTTCTTGGTTTTGCACCGCATATCAAAAAACTGCTATGTTCACTTACTATTATCTGCCTACACAGTTCCCCACGATGCAGGTTTTACCTAGTGTAGGGGACACCGATCACACTTAGTATTATAAAGTCTTACCTAAAACCTACTTTTTAAGATATTTTATGATGTTCCCATGTGAATGTATGTAAGGTTTTAATTGGTGTAATAAATATTTTTTCATTTTCATCTTTAAGTTACGTAACTTCCAAATTTCTCTAAGGGATTGCGGATTATTCAGAACTGGTTACACGTTATAAAGAGGGGCTTATCGCCACTTCAAATTTAGGATTGAGGTGTTAGCTCATCACGTTGAATCAAGGATTTGCGTAAGTAACAAATGAAAATTAACTAATGTTGCATTATCCATTTTGTAATGAAACACTTGTTCAGTTGTTCAAATTTACACCATGTTTGTCTTATGATATTTACGAGTATTTCTTCTAATAACATGTCATTTCACATATTTTAAATCATTATCATCAGACAAAAGACGATTTTTTATGGTTGCTTAATTGAAATGTGTTTTCCGGAACGTGGCTGCCACTCGAGAAGCTTAAAACCGCAACGTCAATCAGGCATTTTTTGTAATTGAAAATCGTGGAAAACCGCGTAAACTATCAAACATATAAACAATGGCGGATAAGAGGTTAACGACCCCAGTATTTGTTAGAAAGCTCAGCGTCCGTGAACCGTGTCTTGAAGAGGAAGCCACGCGTCGGTTACGCAATTATAGTTCCTATTACTACGTAATAAGAGTTAAACATACACTGAAACTAGACGCCTGAAAAATATAATAATTATATCGTGCTCATATTCGGCCGGCTCAATGATGCAGGAAACTAGACCTATTATGCAATAAATCATTTAAATTGACCACTACATCGAGAACTGTAGGTTTTTTTAAATACATTTTACATTTGTTACCATCACAGTCCATATGTATATGTCTCCCCCCACGGAGGGAAACCCGAGCACAGAATCTATTTTTCAGATAATCAGGAGATTCGACTTATATTATATCATACGAAAATAATAATAATCGTGAGTTGAACCCCCCAGAAGTTAACCCGAGATCTCCGGATTGTGAACCGCACGCTATAACCGTTAGACCACGAAGGTATTTATCTAGTACTCACGTGTTGCCTTATATAGACTTAGAATAGCACTACTTCATCTGTTTTGGTGACGTAATGTACGCCTTCTGTCAGGCGGCTGTGGCATATGTATTTTTCTATGATGTTGGTAATATCACCTTTAAATCGGTTTATAATCGGGAGTTTTATTAGTTTAATAATTTTGCATAACATTAATTTCATATTACATTCATAACGTTACGTTATGTATCTGTTCTGTGTCTTTGTTCTTCTGTATCTGTACATATCTGTTTTTAACGTTACGTTACGTTAAAAACAGATATATTGTCCAGTTATGTTTTTTCGGAAACTGTTCGTTTAAAGTATTTTATTGCCGGGTTCACCTAAATATGTTGTTTTGTTGCAAAATGGCTTATTAATGTAATAAATTAAATAATGCCTTCATTTTACAGGTTTTGTTTTGGGTTAAGCGGAAAGGTAAATGAGATCACATTGATAAAGCTCCGCTGTCTGTCAACTGGACTGTCCGTCTGTCCGTCCGTTAGTAGGTTAAATTACATGAACCGTGAAAATCAGACTCATGGACCATACAGGTCAAACCATTGTAATTGATGACAATACATACAAACATAAACATTACGCTATAAGTTCCAAAAGGGGTAGGTAGATACAATCGATTGCTTATATGTCTGATCCTGGTAAATATCTCACTTCAACATCTTCGAAGACAGTCGTATAAGAATAGAAGGTTAATTTATCATTCCATTACGCATACAGTGATTGGTACGTGTGTCGTTGGTTTCCACTCTTGCGCGTCCGACGTGCGCTGGCACCAAATGGCTGCCATTGTTACGGCATCATGCATTATGGATGAGACGCACTCTCATAACTCTGTCGTACTTTGGAACAAAAGATACAGTCCTGTTTTAATAAGTTTTGCGTACTTGCGTCTATTAAACTGTTCATATATTATAAGTTGACAAAGTTAGTTCGTTGCAGAGAGTCGTGGCTTCATATTCTTTATCGGCCCTACATCCATTTGTCTACGATCTTACAAAATATAAGTATCATTCTATACGACAAACGATATTATTTTACAAATTTTGATGACTGCTACTGATACACGCTTCAAATATGTTTAAAATATTGAACAAAGTTATGAATTTTAATTTACTTAAATAAAATCAATATAACGCAACATAATAGAAACCTTTTTTTTTGCAACTTAACATTTACGAGTTTTATACACATACCTATCTATATATTTATTATGAAAAAAATAGGTATTTGATTTGTACAGTAGGACGTTATCTACTGAAGCAATTTCACCAAAAATTGAGTTTCTGAGCGATACCTATACCTACACATATTACAGCCCGTGTTATTAAAAATATACCCAAGCCAAGTCAAGGCTGCTAAATGTCGAATGCAGACATAATTCAGGCTCCGGTATCTCCCTCTAATCATTTCATCTTAATTTGATTCGTTGACAGCTCATTATCCGCCAACGATCGCTAAACTGAACAATGCATAATTTAAGATAACTTTCATTCATTCCGCGAGGCTGTGTCGAAATTGATTGTGATCCCACTCCATTGTCGTCGACGAAAATATGAATTTATTATTACGTTGGTACGCAACTTACTTGATTATAGTGCCTTATGCTTGTGGCGAAACTTCTACGTTTCACTTAATCCAGATTTGTATTCATAGGCCATGTAATAATATTCATAAATAAAAGATGTTATTAAAGGAAAGAAAAATTTCGACCCCGCCAGTGTCGAAATTTTTCTTTCCTTTAATAACATCTTTTATTTATGAGTAATAATCCCCACATGAGGAATTCATGTCAAAAAAACATTAAATTACATGTAATAATATGTCATCAATGTCATCATAGAAAGGCGAAGCCTACCCTGCTTACGGCCATCGCTAACCAAGCGGGTCACAAATTCTCGTTCAGCACTGTTGCACTGTGATAGTTCCGGAACAGAAGTAGAGTAGGTGAATAGGTTAGTATTACTATAATACTGGATTTAGATGATTAACGCCCGATTTCTGAAATGAGTATTCAAGCTGAGAAAGACTTAAGTATCGTTTTGTTTCATTCAGTTGTTAAGATTTCAATGCGACAGAACGATACTTAAGTTGTTCTCAGCTGAAATTCTCAATTCAGAAATCGGGCGTAAGTATACAAAAATTATAGATAAGTTATCTTCTTTTACATTCGCATGTTATCTTAATTATTTTTTTATTTATCCTTTGTTTGTGCTAATAAAAATGAAAAATCATATTTATTTTATTATTTTCCCATATTTAGGTAAATACAATATATGCTTTAAAGTACGGAATCACCTTATTATTTGCTCAAAGAGATCAGAGCGCCAATAAGATCCTAAACAAACCAAATTAATTTATTAATCAACTAGTTATTTCATTTAGGTCGTGACTCAGCTCCTTGCATTCAAATATGGCGGAGTGACCTTTATGTAAACTGTGCCAGTTTCTACGGTGCATCTTCGATCACAATGGTGTGCCAAGGATAACAGACAATCGTGCTGCATATTTTGTAATTGCAATTAATCTAAATACAACCAACATTATATATTATCGAATATACTAGCTATTCATGATGCAAGTATTATTTTCGCGTCCAGATCATTCGCTGAGACCGATAAAAATATTGAAATTCGGGCAACAATAAGTTTAGGCCAAACTATATCTATATAGTATTAATGTGAATATCATGAACTAAAATATATTATCCGTAATCTTTTTTATTATAAAAAATTTGCTGTGTAGTGTCGGCTTCGAATAGCACTACCCCATTTCTTCCGGTGGGTAAGAGGCGACTCACAGTATTGGGGCTTTTTAAGGGATTTTCGGGCGATGCGGTTGGAGACCCATCACCAACAACCTTTATTTTATCATCTTTTCCCCACGCAACTTCCAAAAGTGGCTGAGTAATTTTAAATTCCTTAGCTCTGGCTACTTATTCTAGGGATTTATAGCCGTGAGTATATGTATGTATGTATGTATTAAAACTTTAATCTGAACCAAAAATAGATTTATAAGTTACGTTAATCTTAAAGCTCTAAGCATTCTCTTTAACAAAATGATTTGTCGTGATTATGAAGGATAAAATTAAATGGAACCACTCTGAAAGCATATCTGGGGGCACGGCAGTGCCCCTGCCAAGTCTCGAGCAAAACGGGCACGGCCGTACCATCTTTTCTCGAAGCGGTTCGCGGCTGTTTCGCCCCCCCTATATCTTCGACGTGGACAAAGCTAGGAGTTTAGGTTTTCGGTGAATAATAGTAGGCATTAGAACAAGCTTAAGTTCGAAATTACACGCCAAATGAATTAATAGTTTAGGAGTTACGGTCGATCAAAGTTACACCATTTTGTCACTCACTGACTCACTGACAGATCATCAAAAATCTAAGGTACTTCTAGCAGACTTAGAAACTTCAAATTTTGCACCAAGATAGGTCATTAGCCACATATAAAGGAAAAATTATAAAAACATTAAAAAATTATATGCCATAGAAAATAATTTTATATTTGCGGTTTGGCAAGAACATTATGTATGGATTTTGACTGCATTGTTAACTTTGTTCGTTGTTCAAGTACCTATTCAATTGGATGAATACATACATAGAATAGAAAAGAATAATATAAATGTAATACATAGACTATCATTAATACAAATTAATACATAAAGTTCATTAAATTAATAAAGCTAAAACTCCATTGTATTGCGATAAATATTGTATGAGCGCTCGATAGATGGCGTTGTACCTGTCTGAATCGCTCTATGGTTTCGTTACAAAGCGCAGTGTAAGTAGTACTTCAAAATAATTCGATAATATTCATTTGATACATCTGTCAATGAAAACCCATTTCGAAACTAAAAAATATTGTAGTGATAATTGATATTCGGAGAACTTTACGTGTTATTTAGTTTAGTTTAGTTATAGTTTGTAAGTTAGTAGATATATATTTATTTAGTTAGTTATTTGTTAGTTAGTTTAGTTCTATTTAGTTTGCATATATATATATAAGTTTAAGCCCTATTGTTATAGAAGTAATTGTAAATATAGTGTAATGGAACGTGAAATATTGTACATAAATGGCGACCTTTGTCCACACAGAGTCATCTCTATTCCTGGAGATGGGTCGTGTTTATTTCATTCGTTGTCATACAGCATGTATGGGAGTTTTCAGTCGTCAAACGATAAGGGAATTTTAGTAGTATCAAAGCTCAGGAGACAGCAATAGCTGAATATAATCGACTCCGAAGTATATATCGCCCAGACTTGTCTACCTTAGAAGTAACGAAGCCTCAGAGAAGAAACAAAAGAGATAGAGACAGAGAATGGGTTCTAAGCAAAGCAGTAGCTGACGTCCAAGAAATTGTGAGGTCACCTAAAAGTAAAAGAAAGAAATACACTTACAAAAAATAAATGAGATCCCACCAAAAACATTAAATGTAAAAAAATGCCAAGTCTCTCGATGCAGTCTTTCCATCGTAAAAAGTTTTGAGATCTCATAGAAGCCAAGTCCTATTCAAAATATTTCGTAGTTATAAATCAACATTTAGTAATTGTATCAATAGTTTTCTTTATATTATAATTATAGTGACTTGGCAATGAGCACAAATTAAAAGCTGCTTGCTGCCTGGAATTATGTGCAAATGTTACTGACGAGACCAGTGATCAGATTATTTGTTATGTGTGAATCATGATGGTCACTACCGACTACATTCTCCAATACAATAATTAAGAATACCTTACGGGCCATCGCTTTATGAAAGTAAATGAATCGAGAGTGCACTAAGACTGACTGCCGTTGCCGAAATTCGGTTGGGACGACACGGATAAACCAACAGAAAATTAATTTTGTGATATTAATGTTTACGCATGCGGTGTGTGTAACTTTAAACTCCTCCAAATATGCCGTTTTATTTGTTTCTTCTTGTGCTCATTGCCAAGTCACTATAATTATAATATAAAGAAAACTATTGATACAATTACTAAATGTTGATTTATAACTACGAAATATTTTGAATAGGACTTGGCTTCTATGAGATCTCAAAACTTTTTACGATGGAAAGACTGCATCGAGAGACTTGGCATTTTTTTACATTTAATGTTTTTGGTGGGATCCATTATCCACTTACCAATTATTTTTTTAGAAATATGTTGGTTTTCGATGGAGTAACCAATATACATAAAAAAAAACGTACAGCCTAATTGAGAACCTCATATTAATCGACCTGTCCAATTCGTGTGATTATTTTAGTGAGGTTTACGAGTGTGGCTGTGAACGGAACGATTTCAATAAATAAAATAATACACGTAATTTAGTAGCACCATGTGCGCTCGTATGTTGTTCATGTTTTATATCAGGCTTGCCCATAGTAATATTTAATCGTATGCACAATCGATATCAAAGTTGAAACGGTCGACGGTATTTTATTTGCACGTTAGAAATTGTGTGCTTTGTCAGATTGAAATTGCACTAAGGTATTTTTATCCAGAGACGGCAAAAGAAAAAAAAAATATGAAAATAAGACAACAATTTCACGTCAAAATTCAAATGTTTCACGTTGTTTTTCCTGTAAATGCAATATTTCTTGTAATTGTAAGTTTTTTTAGTGATTTGTAACCCCTACTGCTACTTTGTTTAGCTCGTAGAACATGAAAAGTTGGGTGCCAAAGTATTGTTATATCTACTTAGATGAGAGCCTGTTGACCAAAGTATATAAGTGACTTCGTTAGACTTTCTTTCCACCATAGCTGTGCGTGGAAAGTGTAACTGTCGTACGTATATATTAACCTGTCGACTGTTAGGGTCATTTAGATACTTTCACATTTTCATCGTCGCATCAAAACTGCTACTCGGTGAATAACTGGTTCATATTGTATAAAAAAACTATGTTTAAATAATGAATGCCTACAGGTATTATTAATTAACTTGATATGTAATGTGCGTTCAGAAACCCCTCCCATCTGATCTTGTAAGTGACCGGGGACAAAAATAGAGAAAATATAACAACGTCGGCGATGTGGCTGGAATCCTAGCGATAAAAATATATTACTTAACCATATTTTCCCTCAAAATTTCCTAGAGTGACTGTGTAACTGCAATAATCTATTATAAAAAGTAAAGTGGGAAAAACAATTTACAGAGTCATGATATCAGCAAATAGGAAAATATTTTCTGTCTGCCCATAGGAATTAAGCGTGTGAGCGTAAATAAGTACTTTAGTTCTTAAAAAAGGTATTAACAACAATTTTTCAAACATACAAAGCAAGTTTACAAATAGGTGATTGTATACATTCAGCGATAAAGTTGTACCACAATGGCTTAGTGTTTGTTCTATGCATAACACTTTGTTTGGCTTAGTTGGGTTTAACTTTCTTTTATGTTCAAAGGTCACAAGTTTGATGATTTTGTCTTTGCTGTTATGAATGTATTAACATTTAAATCTAGTTCAAATAGCAACCATACTTGAATTGAGCTTTGTACGAACTTTTACAATTTTATTATTTTTTATTTAACAACATTTTAGTTAACGTCTGATGAATATATGATATGCGCCAACTGCTAGCACGAAAATGTGTCATGTTCAGCGAGCGAGAGGGTGGATCTCACTGGATTTTAGAGAGTGTTTTAGAAGAGTTATCATGATTTTAGAGTATAATCTGGAATTATTTACTTTGCAAACTTTTTTCCCCACTAATTGTATAAAGCTAACAAACTAGTACTAATAAATAAAAGATGTTATTAAAGGAAAGAAAAATTTCGACACTGGCGGGGTTCGAACCAACCAATCCGAAATTTCGCGCTGGATGCCAACTGACACTGTAGCTCAGTTGGCAGAGCGACGGGGGCGTATACCCGAAGGTCGCGGGTTCGAACCCCGCCAGTGTCGAAATTTTTCTTTCCTTTAATAACATTTTTTATTTATGAGTAATAATCCCCACATGAGGAATTCATGTCAAAAAACATTAAATTATGTGATAGTTAGGCGTTTCCAACATTTGCATTCTATCTGAAAAGGTAGACAAGTGGCCGTCCGAATTAGTTAAAATTCGGAGGTAGGAAACGCAAACACTACTTGAACGTGTAAAAAAAAAACCAAGGATAGAGAAATTTCGCGCTGGATGCCAACTGACACTGTAGCTCAGTTGGCAGAGCGACGGGGGCGTATACCCGAAGGTCGCGGGTTCGAACCCCGCCAGTGTCGAAATTTTTCTTTCCTTTAATAACATCTTTTATTTATGAGTAATAATCCCCACATGAGGAATTCATGTCAAAAAACATTAAACTAGTACTAAATAAAAGAGCTCTTTTCGAGTCAGTATAAAACGGTGGAACTTGGTGGGATTAATAATTTCACGATAGCTTGTCAAATGATCACCGTTGGGTGGTTTAATGGCGACTTATTTTTTTCGACCTCTTAACTTACCATCTCTGCCTCGTTTCTAAATCGTTAATTTGAAGAGTTCAATCTCGCCATTTAAAATTAAATTCGTGAATACTATTTCTTAGAAAGAATAAAATTAAATTTTTGAAGAATGTGTATAAATTATGAGAATTTTATATCTTACTCTCTCTTAAAGTCTCTACCTTACCCACCGAGCATAATATATAAAGAGCGTGATTTTAATATGTACGTATGCAGTAAGCTCCATCATTTGTGGCTAAAGCATAATGCCATGCAGATGATTATGTTCCTTAAAAACATCATCAAAATTCTAAGCGATCCTTTATCACAACCTCTTTCTCATCAGCGACCGAAACTGAGTTGGACCCCATTTTCTTTTTCCATTAATTTGTATTTCCGTTATTTTTGTTTTTGTTATATATTTTTAAGTGATCATATTATTGTACTCCGTATGTCTGAGTAGAGTAGTGGAAATAAACGCTTTATACTACGAGTATCCATCAAAACTGGCAAAAATATTTTCAATTTACAGTGCTAGATAGTAATGAATACATGTGTACGTACGAATTCATATTCGTAATAAATCCGCCAATAGAAACTACCGTGAAGTGAAAACCCCGCGCGAGTGCGGTATGCGGCGCGACCAGCCGCCGGCCGGTGAAAGTGGCGGACTGATGTACGCCGATTCGATTGTAGCAGAAAATAACGCGTTTGGAGTTTATATGAATAAGTTGATATCTCAATAATCGCCTTGTTGTTTGTAAAATTGGTTACTCCTCAGTCATGTTTGGAAGCCAATAATAGCTATAAAACAAAATAATAAAAAATATCCAAAACAGCGACAACAATTAGAAAACCGCTATGAAGACTTAAATATATAGTCTTTGTAATAAACATTTTGTTTGATTTGAGGATTTATCAAACGCATATATTTTATATTATTTAAACCACTTTTTCACAAATTTTTCATACATTATCATCCGTATATAACATTAAGACTTGATTCAATCATATGGGACTAGTTATTATCGATGCGTGAATGTACGGGATCTAAACTGAAAAAACTTAAAAGGAAACCACAATATTCTCACGAATAGACATTCTTCTGCTTTCTTTGTTCTAGGTTAAACAATTGTTGGCGATGAATTTCATAACTAACATCCAAGTTCATCACCCAAAAATACTTAAGCAGGTCCGACATTTATCTGAAGAAGGGGTATAATAAAGGATAGTTAAGATAAGTGGCATCACACCCACAAAATAGTTCGTAGTGAAAGCCATAACTCCACAATTTGGTAAATCGTTTTAAAATTAAAAACATGCGTAGAGAAATTTTGATCCAGACAAGGCGGGTTAAATGTTAAGTTAGTAGAACCAGAAAGTTGTAAAGGAAGGATGATAAAAGATAGCGCTGATTTCTTCCTACAAGTAAGATTAAAACCGATATAGGAAATGACAAAACAGGTTAAAAATCTGGAAAGCTAGGAAATTGGATTTAATATAAAATATAGATATAAAATATGCGACAAGTCCCTCTCTTCAAATTCCAATTCATCTAAATGCAGTTCAATAAGCGAATTTTAAGTTTCCGATTGTCAGTACTTATGATATAACTTAATTAATCGTGGAAGTCCCTTATTTGTCATTGTAAGACGAGTGAGTGCACATTATAGCACATCTGATAAAAATGTAAGTATATCGTATATGTCCTAACGTGATGAAGGTACAAGCGTTTTCTTCATATAAAACATAAAGATTTTGAGAACATTCAAGTGCCAATAAAACAGTATCGTCACCCGACCAAATAACATTAAATAGTATGATAAAATCTTTCGACGTAAAAAGATATCAAATCAAATGCACAAGACAATAGCCGAATGCCAGTCAAATACGATTAGAGAGTGATATAATGACGTAATTGGTGACAAGCAACGTTTTTTTACACAATTTTCTTGTCATTATCTTCGCCGCTTTAACATATGCAAAGATGGCCGCAAGATGGTTTGATTGCGATTGGCTAAGAATGGGACTTGGGCACAGAAATATGGATAATGAGCACTGCTTTGCATAACACGTAATGATATGTTACTTAGCTTTAATTTGGTACTACTAAATTGATATGTCCCGAGTGATGTAATCCTACACAAGTTGAATAAAGAATAAAATAATGCAATATCAATAAGATTTCATCCGAATGGAACCTACTGGTAGAAATTCGCGATTTCAAACATACAAGTCATTAAACAATCACCACGAAGAACACATAGATCAAATATACTAAAAGAGCAGGCATCTCAATTGTACATAATAAAATGGCTTGTATGAAAATATTAATAAACATTTGTGAAGCTTACGACTCAAATGGTTTGTCAATATCGTACAAAGTTGCGATCGATGGCATCTACCTACCCTACGAGAACCAAATGCGTATGGTTGAATAACATAACATAATATATACTCACGGCTATAAAGCCCTAGAAGGGGTAGTCAGAGTTAAGGAATTAGAAATTCCTCAGCCACTTTTGGAAATGTGAGTGGGGAAAAGATGGTAAAAGTAAAGGTTGTTGGTGATGGGTCTCCAACCGCATCGCCCAAAAATCCCTTAAAAGCCCCAATACCGTAAGTCGCCTCTTACGTACACCCATCGGTAGAAACGGGGTAGTGCTATTCTAAGCCGACACTACACGGCAAATGGTTGAATACTAAGAAAAAAATAATGGAATTAATGCTGTGTAGTGTCGGCTTAGAATAGCACTACCCCATTTCTTCCGGGTGGGTGTACGTAAGAGGCGACTAACGGCATTGGGGCTATATAGGGATTTTTGTGCGATGCGGTTGGAGACCCATCACCAACCTTTATTTTACCATCTTTTCCCCACTCAACTTTCCAAAAGTGGCCGAGGAACTTCTAGTTTCTTAGCTCTGGCTACCCCTTCTAGGGATTTGCAGCCGTGAGTATAAGTATGTATGTATGTAATGTAATACTCAATGAGATTTCAACCTGCGCGATGCGTCGCGTCTTGTTACTCATAGTTTTTGGTTCCATATATATTTCAAAGTTGGTGTTTAAGTTGCATTCCAATAAGTAGAACGATACAGCCTAGTTCAAGCTCCGGAAGCTTATTATTTCAACACCAGCTTTCTAGTGCCGAGCAACGTGCAATCAGGTCGATAGGGTTTCGATAGCTCTGTGTTCGTAAACCTAGATTTAAGGCGGTTTGAGGCTTGTTTAAGGCTACCTCCGTTGCAAATTTTAATCATCTTGCAATTGCAGTAGTACGAATAAAATATAAATGTACCTACTGAATTGGATGTACATTTTAGGTGAAGTAGAGTTATCAAATATATATATTTGATAGCTGAATTATAAATTATTTCGTCACGTTTGAAAATTGATTGGCGAATAAATTACGCATTAAAGGATTATGAAGCTGGCTCTCCCATCAACCACTTGTGTTTTAGTATGTCACGTGGTTTGTTATCCGATCTGGCATTGGCTGAAAATCAGCGCCACAGTTGTTGAAATTTCAACATCTGTGGCATCTTGCTCAGCCAATGACCATTTTGATGCATAGGGTTCGTTTAAGATTTGTGTTTCAGTTGTTTTAATTATGTATTGTTTTATGTGTTGTACAAATGTTATTTTTTGTTTTGTGTGTTGTACATATCCTATGCACCGAATAAATATTGTTTTCTTTCTTTTCTTTCTTTAAAAATACCCATACCTCAAAATACTGCCTACTGTAGACGAATTGCCGTAGATAATTATCTTTTTACAATCACAATAAATAATAACGTGGAAAGTAATGTTAGTAGAGGACGACCAAGGATGATACAAATGCATGTATGAAGAGGGTGATAGATGTAAACGAAGTTAGAGAGATCGATAATCTCTGCCATCGTAATGAAAAATAATGACGTGAGTATATGTATATGAATAATAATCACTACCTTTGCAACCATTCATACATAATACATTACACAATGCCGGGAGACAGGTGCGATATCTTGTGAAATACATCAGGGAGCCGAGCGTGGCGGACTGGCAGGTGCGACGTTTCGTAATCAACATTGTTTGGTTTCATCCCCCGGGCGTTACCAGCCGTGTATTCAATCATAGCTCATTTATGACATCGGAACGTTATTTAAGCGTATATCCCTGAAGGAATGACAGATGTAAACATGCTTCTAAAATTTAAGTAATATTTTGGCACAGGTTGATGTAAATACCCACTTTAGGCCAAAACAGTGTATTAAAATAACAGAGGGCAAATCTGACTCTGTAGTATTTTTACAATAATGTCTTACTAGTAAGTGTAACTGAGCCATGCGTTTTTCCCTACCTGCTTTACCTTATCAAATGGAGTAATTGAATCAATGCCTCTAAATCAGAACCTTTATCTCGATAATCCTTGATTAATCCGTAATGCTACGGCTTACAGGAATGTGGCCAGAGTATATAAAGTTTTATTAGTTAGTTGTTCAAACTCATACATATACGTACATATACTCACCGCCAGTAATGCCAAAAGGGGTAGCCAGAGCTTCAGAGCTAAAAACTCTTCAGCCACATTTGCAAGTTGATAGGGGACAAGATGGTAGAAATAAAGTATCGATGGTGATGGGTCTCCAACTGCATTTTGACACCCATGAGTAGGGGTTATGACATTCTAAGCCGGCACTACACGGAAAACTCAAACTCAGCTCAACGATAACACTAATTGCCCTTGTACTACTGTTAATACAAGCGTCATCTAAAGCTAGTCGGATGTGACAAAATATTTGTATTAACCTCACAATAACTATTCCAAACAAAAGGCTTTCATTCAACTCCCTGCGCACCCGTCACCCAGTTAATCCAAGTTCACTGACCACAGCCTATTCTCCATGGGAAGCCAAACGGCACATTTTGTAATAAGCTTGCATACTGTATTTGAAATTACTAGGAAACGTATGCAGTTACTGTTACCCTTGTTATACTCGGTTACACATTAACCGTGCTCTTGTCAATGTCATAGCTGTTACCGGTTCATAATGCGTGCACTTAACTATGATTGATGACGTTTGGTTGTAACTGCATTAATTGGATTACTCTAAAAAACTGTGGTTTTATTTCAATTGATAATGAATAAGCGATTAGAATATACGTGATTTGAGTTATTATTGTACAAAAATTATAGACACGGCTATAAACTCCAAAAAAGGGCTGATCAGAGCTAAACAATTGTAAAATCCTAAACCAGATTTAGTAATTTTGTGGGGAAAAGATTGTACAATAAAGGATGATAGGCGATCAGTGGGTCCCCCCAGCCGCATCACCTAAAATCACTAAAAAAACTCAAATCCTAAGATTTTTAGTCGTGAGTATAGTTTGTATTTATTAAAATACATAAAAAAAACACATTTTTAGTCACACCATAAGTTACCTGAAAATACACAACAAATGCAAATACTTAGTGAGTTTAATTTATAACTTTAAAATAGCTTTTAATACTTTAAAACTATTACAACAATGCAAAGTGTACTAAGATAGAAAACTTATTGTATGAACGTTCATAGCGAAACTTGAAAACATCTACTTTTTGACTTAACCTATTATTAAATATCAATTTCCACTCTCATTCTCAAATTCCACAATTAAGACAGTTGAGGCAGCAAACAACGGCTGTAACTGTTGTCAATTTAAATTTTTTTTGTTTTAATCACGTAAAATTATAATAATTGCCGCAAACCTACTACTTTCGAGACGCCAATTTGTTTTTTAAATATAATATCTTTGTGTTTCAATTGCGTGGGTTGAAGCGTCGAAACGCCGCCATTTAATTACAATATGTTTGCACCGAATATACTAACAGATCCACAATCTTTTCTTGGCCGGTAAGGGCTGCCGCTGTCATCGATATTAGTATTGCCAGTAAATAAAAAATAACCATTATAAGGGAAATAACTTTACATCATACAGGCTAATTTATTTATGTATTGAAATGTCTTAATAAAACAATTTATATAATATTCATTGAATTAATAACTAGTTGCTGTGTAGTGTCGGCTTACAATAGCACTACCCCATTTCTGCCGGTGGGTGTACGTAAGAGGCGACTAACGGTATTGGGGCTTTTAAGAGATTTTTGGGCGAAGCGGTTGGAGACCCATTACCAACAACCTTTATTTTACCATCTTTACCCCGCTCAACTTTCCGAAAGTGGCTGAGGAGTTTCTAGTTCCTTAGCTCGGGCTACCCCTTCTAGGGATTTACAGCCTTGAGTATATGTATGTATGTATGTAATAACTATTATTGTAAGTAAACAAGTTCGTTTTAATACATACATACATACATATACTCACGGCTGTAATTCCCTAGAAGGGGTAGCCAGAGCCAAGGAATTATAAATTCCTTAGCCACTTTTTGAAGTAGTGTGGGGAAAAGATAGTAAAATAAAGGTTTTTGGTGATGGGTCTCCAGCCGCATCGCCCAAAAATCCAATAAAAAGCCCCAATACCCTTAGTCGCTTCATACGACACCCGTTTGTAGGAAGGGGTAGCGACATTCTAAGCCGGCACTACACGGCAATAATTTCGTTTTAATGTAAGCTAATTATATTTATTTATTTTTGCCCTTGTCTGGTATGTCTACCCGAATGACTGTGTATCCTAAATTTGATGATCTTACCTCCCAAATGTTGTCTGGAAGCTTTTTGCGATAACACTGCCAATTGTACTTTTCTGCAAGTTGTTTCATTATTTTATACTCAAGGATTTGTTATTTGTGACACTCAGAGTTAATAAGTGGGTAACTACTTAAAATCATTTTTTTAATCCTGTAAATTAGAGGCTTACCTTGTTGTGTACTGTCTTTTACATTTCATATTTATACATAGATCCCCTAAAAGGTGGCACAGAAAAAGTAATTCTAAACATCAGATATCGTTTGGGTCATTCATTTTGCTGGGTCAGTGAATTTATGGGCACATTTTTATTGCTGTTAACAGCCTTGTTACATATAACATAACATAACATAAACGTTTACGCCGAATACCCCCGAAGGGGTTTGGCAGAGGTACTAATACTTCTGAACATCACGTGACTTTGTCACCTGGTGTTCAGAGTACCCACGCTTTGCATGAACAGTATACTCACGTGATAGGGGGCAGGCCTATCGCCGTTTTCCACGAATACACTGTCACACAACTAAGTACAACTCAGCCATGTGGGTTTCCTCACGATTTTTCCCGTACCGTTAACAACCGTGATAAATTAACCACACATATGACTTTAGAAAAGACAAATTGGTGTAGGCCCGATTCGGGATTTGAATACTAGTCGCTTGCACGTTAACCGGTGTTCTACCCATTAAGCTATCACGTCGTATTTGCCTTGTATTTTTATATGTCAGACAGTTATGTATGACTTAAGAAATGACACATTGGTACATCCCCGCATTAGGATTAGAACCCACGCATCAGTGTATACGAAGTGAAATCTTATTCATTTCCCCACTTCCCGTAACCCGCACCGCATGACTATCGATGCGCGCACAACTTTTCGGACGGTGTTAGCCTACTTAGATAAAATTTAACAATATAAATAATAATTTTCATGAATTTTTTAATTGAATACTGGAAATAAAAGCGTTTATCAATAAGCAAAGATACATCATAAAAATAATTGTCTTTGAAAAAAAGTTTTTACTACAAAAAATATTAATGAAAGTGATAATTTATTATATACGTAGGTCACCCTATAATTTTTATTTAGTTAAGAACTAACTGACAATGACAGGCCGAAATTTCAAAATGGCGACAGTAGTACCAGAGTCGCCGCCCCGGCCAAGTTATGATTGTGGATCTGTAGTTGAAGTTATCTACGACCATAATATTTACATAACACAAAATTGTGTTATTTAGATTGTTGTGTGGTAATGGTTAATGCTGTAACAACAAATAATATCTTACTCACTAGTGAATATTAAATGTATTCGATACAGAACTCAATGCTGACCCTAATCGCTGTTTTGTTACTCTTGTCAAATGTCGTTATAGTATGACATTATGTATGACTGTCAAATTAAAAGATTCAATTTCGATTCAAATTCGAACAATATTATAACGGCAATTTCTTTTATAACTATATTTTATTTATTTTGAAAATATTGGTATAAGTGTTGTTTCCTAAATAATTAACATTTTATTTGGTAGTTTTATTTCTTTCGAATAGCTATACATATATAAATCGTTAGTGAAAACATGATAATACTTAGTTGAGACATGAACAAAACGCTTAGATGAAGTTTACTTGTACGATTTCGTAATTTATTAGTAACCATGAAACAAAAATAAGTAATTCCTAAAATAATCATTCAGCAATAACTAACAATTCTAAGCAATAGGTATCAAACGTAATAAACTTCATTAAAACAACGACTTATAAATGTGTTTCTTCATTAGCCTAATGCATTGAATATATTTCACAACTATTTGTTTAGAAGAAACATTTTGTTTTTTCTCGGACCGATATTGCTCTTCATAAAGGTACATTACCGAAGACAAAGTGAACCAACAGAAATGCCATTTAAGTACCGTAATGACGTTAATCCGTTCCAATTTCTGCAAATGCAAATGCAATTTGAGCTGAGCAGCAATTTAGTGCATATCAGTGCAGATAGCGTTAGCGGCTCACTGGGGCGGTGGGGCGGTGGGGCGCCCGTTACTCGCCTCGCAGCTACCGAGCGGTAACAGGGTTACATCTCCGCGCCCCAGTGGACACACATCCGGAACCACTCGCGTGCCAAAACACATTTATTACTAAAGTAACCTTGCTTACAAACCTTTGTTAAGTGTTGACGAAGAGACCAATTGTAGGTACGACCTTGGGTTTTGTGATTAATTGGGCGAAAAAAAGCGAATTTTTGGTTTATGGATTAGGCTTTAAATAATAATTTATTTGCTGTCTACCGCCATACTAACGGTATTTAAGTAAACTGTGAATTAAATTGTACATACTATATCATCATTAAGATATTTTAACAACCATGATAGCACAATGGATAAGAAAACCCATCCGTCATGCTGACAGGTTCAAATCCCGGCTCAGGCCTACACCAACTTGTCATTTATAAAAACATATGTGTGGATAATTTATCATGGTTGTTAACGGTGAAGTAAAACATCATGACGTACCGACATGGCTGAGTTGTACTTAGTCATGTGACAGTGTATTCGTACAAAACGGCGAATGGCTTGCCCCCTATCACGCGAGTACACTGTCCATGCAAAACGTAGGTACTCTGAACACCAGGTGACAATGTCACGTGATGTTCAAAAGCCTTAGAATCTCTCTGCCAACTTCTTTAGGGAAAGTCAGTATGAAAGTTTGAGTCTTTAAATCTTGAGAATTTTCTGTAGATTCTAAATTGGTGCTCGTTTTAAATACCAACAATTTTTAGTACCTTTATACTATTTTCCTTTTAATAACCTGCGAATCCTAATACTTTATTATATTAAAACTATAAATAGAACACCTTCCGAAAAAAGAGTACACAAAATGGACAAACCTGTTTTCTTAAAAAGACTGTCCAAAAGCACTCAAAATTAAGGCAGACGTCCTTGAGACGTGAAAGCAGCAAAAATTACAATTAAATGTCTCGTTTACGGCAAAGTGTAATATAGCGTCTTTTATTTGTCGAGTGAATAAAAGTTGAGAGCTCATCTCATATTCATGAGGTGGAGTATAAATATGTGAGTTCAGGAGGAGCGCTAAGCTTTGGCAAAGAACAACATTGCTCTGTTTATAAAAGATTTTCACTAGTCTGCTGTCATGTTATTTTCAACGTACTTTAAAATTAAAATAATAAACAATAAAAAAAATATAGCAAAGTCACTTCCTTAACTAATTTACATAAACCCACGCCATTATTTCCCATTGGGGTAGGCAGAGACTATCGACCGCCATTTTGTAGGATACTAGCAAACATCTCTAGCTTTGTCCACATCCATCAATCCTCTCATACATACATACACTCACGGCTATAAATCCCAAGAAAGGGGTAGCCAGAGCTAAGGAATTAGAAATTCCTAAGCCACTTTTGGAAGGTGCGTGGGGAATAGATGGTGAAATAAAGGGTCTTGGTGATGGGTCTCCAACCGCATCGCCCAAAAATCCCTTAAAAGCCCC
The DNA here is from genome assembly GCA_963576735.1 of Bedellia somnulentella. NCBI lineage: Eukaryota > Metazoa > Arthropoda > Insecta > Lepidoptera > Bedelliidae > Bedellia > Bedellia somnulentella. The sequence goes on along the minus strand of OY755185.1, from coordinate 405,815 downwards.
AATGCCGTTAGTCGCCTTTTACGTACACCCACCGGAAGAAATGGGGTAGTGCTATTCTAAGCCGACACTACACAGCAATCCTCTCATACATACTTTTTTATTCTTCATACTTCAGACTCCGGTTTTTTTCGTATACTCTCTATTTTGGTCCAAATACGTTCTCCGTGGCCGTCCTCTGCTATTACTATCATCCATCATCACTATTCCTTTTTCTATCTTTTTAAAATATTAGTTTTCACTCCGCACTTTTCACGAATCACGCTGTTTTTCACTCGATCACCAAACCTGACATCACAAACTGTGCTGAGGGACCTCATCTCTATTGCATTCAATCTCATAATTCAAACTTAGGTTAACCCATTTGTGTTTAAAAACATAGATGAATGTTTAAAAGTAATAATAAGTATTTAAAAAGTCCGATTCCGTATGAAAACTAGTCGAAAACATTCTTACGAAGGCGAAAGTCCATTGTGTAAAAAATAAAAGAGCATGTATGAGAAGAATGATGAATGCGAAAGAAGAAAGAGAGATTTGTGGTCTTACAAAGAGGCGATATACAGCGTGTTAGTTTGACGGCGATTGTTACTTCAATATTAATTCGTATATTAAAGTTTAATGCTTAATATCCACCATATGAAATAAACAAAAAGATTAAAACCGCTTTAGCAGAAAAACTTACTTTCTCCATCAGATGGAAAATTGTGGTTATCTACACTAGCCTAGCGCACACACTCCTACCCGTATAATGTCTCACCCACACACAGAGAACAGCGGGCGCGTCATGTGACCATCTAGTCTTGCGCACACTTGCTCGTGACCGTATAAACCGCACTATGACAGCAATGCAAAAATTTTTTGAATTTCGCGGCTATGTTATGTTTGATTTTTCTTTGAACTTATCAACGCGCCTAGTGTGGCTGTGGTCTTAGTCGCCTCGTATTTCAATCCAGTATTAAATATGGGGTAGTGTAATTCAAACATTTTCAAGTAAAAAGATTGATGGATGTAAACAAAGCTAGAGAGGTTTGCCAGGATCGTACGAAGTGGCGATCGATAGTCTCTGCCTACCCTACCCCAATGGGAACTAATGGCGTGAGAATATGTATGTAAAAAATCTATCTCTATTAATTAACACCGACGATTGTAACAAAACTGTCGTCCTAAATAATCAGCTACCGCTATTTTTTTTGTTTTACTTTACGTCTCTGCCTCCCCAATGGGAAGTAACGGCGTGAGTATGTAGGTAATGTATGTACTTCATGAGCGTAAGATAATAAAGTTAAAAACAAATAGAGACCCTCGAAACGATGCATTTACGTGGCATAAAATAAAGTGCGCAAGAGATACCTATTCATTCATTAACCGACATCGAAATTGGAGGAGTTCTTGGTGTTTACTAAACTCTCTCGGGGCTAAAGGGCTCTAAACGGGTGTATCTGTACTCTATCACAGTTAACTAAAGAATACGAATAAAAATAACTCACCCCGTTTCGATTGGCAGTGGCAGATCCGGGCTATCACCTTTATTTGCGCAAAACGCAGAACATTTTGAGAATTAACATTATAAAACACCAACACTGAACTTTGCTGGTTCGTGTACGCCATATTTACTCAACACAATCACAACACAAGATACTAAAACTGAACTCACACTCCGAAAATTAATGCGAAAAATCAAAGTGACATCTAATCATAAGCGGCACAAACACAATGAGCTACAAACAACTAACTTAGTACTAATACTGTTCCTTTGATGTAATGCCGACAAGCCCGCCCGACTTGTTGATACAAGCAGATTTTGAATTTCGCGGCGATCGATGTTTACGAATTATGAATTTTTCTCTGAACATACTGCCGCATTCCAACGCAGTATTAACTATGGGGTAGTGTTATTCAAATTTATCATGTTAAATAATAACATGTAAAAAATAAGAAGATATTAGAAGCTAAGTTCGATTGATTACTTTACTGGCCTTGATTTGATTTGGCCGCCGGTTAAAGGTCACGGGGCGGGTCGCAGCTGTCAGCTGAGTTGCCCGCCTTGTCATCGCGTTTCACGCATACATTGAGCGTGTTGGTGTCAATAGTACTACTTTCTTAGTGCAAATTTTAACAAAATTTGAAAAAAAATAAGTGTGTTTTTTTTCAACGAATTCTGCCTCTATACGTGATAATTAATCATACTTTTCAAGGAAAACAGTCATTACAATTACACCCTGTATAGTCTCTGCCTACCCCAATGGGATCAAAGTAAGTAAGTATAAAAAAATGCCCAAATGAAATTTTCACATAATATAGACAACAATTTGCTGTGTAGTGTCGGCTTAGAATAGCACTATCCCATTTCTTCCCGTGGGTGTACGTAAGAGGCGACTAAGGGTATTGGGGCTTTTTAAGGGATTTTTGGGCGATGCGGTTGGAGACCCATCACTAAACAACTCTATTTTACCATCTTTTCCCCTCTCAAATTCCAAAAGTGGCTGAGGCATTTTCAATTCTTCAGCTCTGGCTACCCTTTTAGGGATTTATAGCCGTGAGTATATGTATGTTTGTATGTATGTATAGACAACCATATTGATTTATAACTATGCAGTCAAAAATGAAACAAGAATATAGACTAACAAGTTTGAATACAAAATTTACAGCAACGGCATTGCAGTATTTGGAGCAGAATAATTTAAACAGAATATACGTTTTGGATCTGTGGAACATGAACATTCATGTGATGGACTGAAAAACTGATCCAAATGCATTATAATTAGTCGACTAAAAGCTACTTCGTGTATAAATGTGGATCTGTCACATTTATCATAATTTTACTGTTTGGAAAACTTTTACTAATAACTTTTTTGGCTTTTACACCTTTTGGTTTAAGAAGACACAACTGAAAATACGAAGTTTAAATTTAAAAGGTTAGCGTATTTTACTTATTAAAGCTATAAATCCCTAAATAAAATAGAGCTTGTCGAAAAGAATTTCTAAAACAAAATGTTAAAGAATCTGAAAACTATGGCTTATTGTTTAATAGTTAATTATTAACTTATCTGCGCTTGTAACATACACTATGTTTAACCGCACTTTATATCATTGTTTTATTAAAACAATTTGTCCTTCGAGTTAACCACGAACGCAAAAAAATGAGGTCAAAGATGCATTTTGAAATGCAAACTGGGAACAAGGATCACAAAGAAACGAACTCAGTTAAAAAAACAAGTATCCTTGCTTTGCCGCACCTCGAGTGCAGATCGAGGACAACATAAGTTAGAACTTAAGTTTTTGTCTCGTTTTGCACCTACGAAAAATGTGCGACAACAACAAGGTTTCCCACAAAACTTGATTTAATTCTAAATATTTAAAATGTTACAGTATAGCAGGTTTTTTTGTTTGATTTGATAGGAAAATGAAAATTCTGAAGTTTAGCTAGTTTTTTTTTTAAAATCTTGTTTTGCGGATGAAAACATTTTGTTAAAACTTATATTTATTTAATAAAATGGCTTTATGGAGAAGTATTACTCTAGGAATAATTATGAACTAGTGGGTAACCCTGGCGCGACTACGTCGCGTCCAATAAAATGAGTTTATTTTGAAAATTTCCGACCAATCACAGCGCAGCTCTTTTGAATTTCTAGTGAATTTTTCTGATTGGCCGGTTTGAAAAAATTCCGACCAATCACAGCGCATCTCTGATCGACTAAAGTTTGCGCGCGCTTATGACACTCAAGCAAAGTCTATGGGCCCAAATCGAAACTTTGAAATTCTGTAACAATTAACTTAATCCAGTTACATCAGATGTCTGAATTTTGTGCACACCACGGCCGCGAACTGTACAAAACGATGCCTGAAGCAAATTTCTGGCTTAACTAATCGCGTCACAGGCTTCCGGGCAAGAAAGAGGCTTACAGAAATAATATATAAAGATAAAAGTACATTAAACAAATAAGGGATTTGACTTATAGATATAACTTATTCAGAAGTAAACTAATATCGAATTCAAATTTTGATCCAATAAATTATGCAATATTTTTTCTTTCCTTACACTGCCCCCGTCTGTTCAATTTGATAAGGGACTAGTTACAGAAAATTGTGCTAGTTAAAGAATAACGTATTGAGTACACTAGACCAGCTTAAGATATTCACCGAAAAATGATATGTGTATATTAACATTGGCCTACAAACGCGTCCTTAAGAACTCAACCAAGAAATTAAAAAAGGTAGTGGCTAATATGCATTACCTAAGACTTAATGAGTTTTATTTGGTCTTTGTTAAAACTTTAGCAATTACGAGTGTTTGCTCACCAAAGTAATTACAAGGAGAGTACAAATTGAGATGCTCTTTTGTTACCAGGTTTCTATTTGAAGACGAAGTTGGGCAAACTACTTTTAAATTTACTGTAAGAATATTTCACCGCTCTTTGTGAGATTTCAGTTTACATGTTTCTCTGATATTTGTATTGTGTGTGTATTTTTTAGTTATTCTAAAATTGTAACTACTAATATTAATAAGAAAACCTACATACATTCACGGCTGTAAATCCCAAAAAGAGGTAGCCAAAGCTCAAGGAAAAAAACCCAGTCACATTTGGGATATACATACATACATACATATACTCACGGCTATAAATCCCTAAAAGGGGTAGCCAGAGCTAAGGAATTGGGAATTCCTCAGCCACTTTTGGAAAGCTCAGTGGGGAAAAGATGGTAAAATAAGGGTTATTGGTGATGGGTCTCCAACAACATCGCCCAAAAATCCTTTAGAAACCCCAATACCGTTAGTCGCCTCTTACGTACAACCACCGGAAGAAATGGGGTAGTGGTATTCTAAGCCGACACTATACTATGGGGTTTAGTAGAAAAAGATTGTAAAATAATACTAATACAAATGGATCCATTGTTGTCTGAATAAATAAATAAATAATTATTAATAACTGAAATAAAGGACGGCTGGTGATGGGTTACAGCCATACAAACATCACTTAAAAAAGCTCTTTAACCTAAATCACCTCTGGCAGCAGCTGCGGGAAGCAATGGATAAGTGCTAATTTAAGCCGACACTATACTTCAATGATCGATGTTTTATTTTAAAAGGGTAAAAATTCAATCTTACATATTTGCCCACAAGGTTGAATACTAGCTACTTTTGGAAATGATAGTGGGGAAAAGATGGTAAAAATAAAGGTTGTTGGTGATGGGTCTCCAACCGCATCGCCCAAAAATCCCTTAAAAGCCCCAATACCGTTAGTCGCCTCTTACGTACACCCACCGGAAGAAATGGGGTAGTGCTATTCTAAGCCGACACTACACAGCACTATCATTTCCAAAAGTGGCTGAGGAATTTCTAATTCCTTAGCTCTGGCTACCCCTTCTAGGGATTTACAGCCGTGAGTATATGTATGTATGTATGTTAAATACTAATATTAAACAACGAAACAAAAATGACGTGACCTAATCTAATAAGTAGATTACTCAGTGGAAAGTTGTAGAACTTTTAATGTGTTCTTTAGGGCACATTCGAGCCGTCTCTGGTGCGGGGATCGCTTGATTACATCAGATTATGCCCATTATGAAAGGAAGACACGCGAGCCGGCTTTCTATCGCAAAATTGTTCGTAACCATTAGATGTTAGACATTGTTCTTTTATCTTCACGGAACATTGGGTTTTTTCTCTTCTGCTAATTTTTCGTTTCGCGAATTCTCACGGATGATTTAGTGAATAGGAAGGTTCATTAGTTGCTGTTTTATTTGTATTTATTTTATCAATTCTTTAATTTATCTTTTTACTGTGTAGTGACTACACTTAGAGTATTCATAACCCTTTTCTTCCTGTGAGTTTATCGGATTTTGAAGTGATGTAGCTAGCGCTATCACCAATCATCTTTTATTTTACAATTTACAATAGCTGTGTAGTGTCAGCTTAGAATAGCACTACCCCATTTCTTCCAGTGGGTGTACGTAAGAGGCGACTAACGTTATTGGGGCTTTAAAGGGATTTTTGGGCGATGTGGTTAGACACCCATCATCAACAACTTTTATTTTACCATCTTTTCCCCACTCAACTTTGCAAAGGTGGCTGAGGAATTTCTCATTCCTTAGCTCTGGCTACCCCATCTAGGGATTTATAGCCGTGAGTATATGTATGTATGTATTTTACAATTTTTAAGACTAATTTGTAAGTCTAAAACTCCAGCTACCACTTTTCGGTATCTATTACCATTAGTATTGGTAGGTTGGTGGTCTTCGTATGTAATATTTGGCGTAGTAGGGACAGAATAACAATATATATCAAGTTTCTAAAAGTTTCATGTAGGTATTTAATAATTCACAATTAAAAGTATTCATTGAATTTCTATCTGGTATTTGTTACGTTTCGTATAAAAAAAACTTAAACTCTATCATGGACCACTCCTTTTCGAACATAAAAACCTTTTTAATAACCCTTTTATATTTCTATGCAAATGCTTAACGAATACTAAATACTAAGGTACTCGCAACACACATTGAAATTGCCATTTTGTGTTAGAAATATTGTTACGATATCAGAATTGGTTCCTTATTTAAAAAACGGTTTTTTATGATTAATCCAAAGTATTTTAAAGAAAATTGTACTCAAACATAAAATCTTTAACGAAAAACATTCGAATTCACAAATTACATTTGCTTTTAAAACTTATTAGAGCAAGTGTTATCGATGGCGCGGCGATTGCCAAAACTGGGAAACTGGAAAGCTCGCCAAAGAAAGCATCGTCGTAAAACAGCATCGCGTGCAGTCGCCGGAGCAGCGCCCTCCTAACACACATACACACATCTTCTCAGACCGGCTGGAGTGTGAGAACACTACTTTTATGACGCTTTGGGTAAAAACTAAGTCGAGCTCTACGTATAGATTGAATTTCAAATCTAAGTCAATGTTCTTTATTTTATGTCCCAACTCTTTGAAATTATTCTTCTGGGTTTATTTCATTGCTTTTTAAAGTAGCTGTTAGTGTCGGCTTAGAATAGCACTACCCCATTTCTTCCGGTGGGTGTACGTAAGCGACTAAGCATATTGGGGCTTTTAAGGGATTTTTGGGCGATGCGGTTGGCGACCCATCACCAACAACCTTTATTTCACCATCTCTTCCCCACGCAACTTCCAAAAGTGGCTAAGGAATTTTTTATTCCCTAGCTCTGGCTATCCCTTCAAGGGAATTATAGCCGTGAGTATGTATGTATGTTTTTAAAGTCATGTCGTATAGTGTATAGTGCCGGTTTAGAATGTCACTACCTCTTTCTACCCACGGGTATTGTAAGAGGCGACTTAGCTTAGACTTTGTGGTTTTTGGGCGGTGCAGTTGGAGACCCATCACCAATAATACTTTATTCCTACCACCTTTTCCCCTACCAACTTCCAAATGTGGCTGAAGAATTCCTAGCTCTGAAGCTCTGGCTGGCTGGCTGGTATGAAAACCTTTTAAAACCATAATAGATAGTGATTTTAATCGCAAAAAGAGTTATAAATAAGAAAAGTATAATGGTTAAAACTCACGAAAATTCTTATACAGAGGCTATAATACCTAATTACCCGAAATATCTTGTCTCGTGTTAACGTTACTCTCAGTATCTCCGAAGGGGTGGCAGATGTACTGATACTATAAAAATTACGTGTTAATTTTTCTGCACCCTATTTTGATGTTCATCCATGCAGCGTGTTCACGTTATAGAGGGCAAGCCCAGCGCCCCGCTTTGAACAAATACTCTGTCACTACACTCGGCACACTCTGTCATTGGGTTTTCTCTCGATATTTTTACAAGCTTAATATCCGATTAACAATATGCACATATCTTTATTATTATCCTTTGTTATCAAACTTTTATATATTTTATGAAAAACTTTTATAAACAATATGTAAGTGGATATAATTTTTATTCGTATACTTGTCCAAATATAAAGTCAAAATAAAGGTCAAAGTAAATTGTGAAGAATGAATACAGAAACCAAAACAGGTTAACCCTTCGTTTGAAACCAAAAAGCAAAGTGTAACACGTGATCATAACACAAGACTTAAAACCGGATTTAGGCCACTTAATCTAAAAAATTAAAGATCGTTTTATAACGCTTGAGGTTGTTTCGACGACAGCTCCGGATAGGAAATTGTGGAGATAATAGGGAGGATACCTAGCAGTGGTTGTCTGATGATGATGTGATTTATTAGTACATTTTAGTTAATAATCTTAGAGTATAAGTAAGTTTTTAAACCTTTTTTTCGTAAACAGACAGGATAAGGAGTAAAACATATAATACAGAGCCTGGATTGATGGCAAGACGAAGATAATTTGAACGACAAATGAATCTTTCAAATTTATGATATATACGATGTAATGTGCTTAAACAGGCAGACATCAAAGTGCGAGATTTGTGTTGATCATCGTATTCTGTCTACCCCTTTTGGGGATTAATGGCTAAATGTCAATCTGAAATAGCATTACACCGGTTTCTTGCCGAAGATTAAATCTGCTAATGAAGTTGGCAGTAAAAAGTTTATGTCGGCATTTTATACTTGATCAGTAAAACAGCTTTATTACAAACGTAAAAAACAGAGTCGGTCGTTGCCCCCATTGTTTTTATTGATAGTTTTATCTTAGAAAAGTTAGTGAATCAAGAATATGACATATTTGACCCTTAGTGACAACCGAGATAAAAAACTGACAGTAAAATGTAATGTTAAACTCTGAGATGGAAGACAGCAACAGGGTACAACCGGATATTGTAGAGATTTTTGTTTAGGGGGGCCCTTAATTCAGCAATGGATATCTAATGGCGGGTAATGATCATGTTTAATTTAACCCTAAATGTGACCTCAATATGGTTAGAGAACCGTGACCAAAAACCTTTACTTTGCAATCTTTTTCCCACTCAATTTCTAAAAGTGGCTAAAGAATTTCTTGTTCCGCCGCTCTAAAATCCTCCTAGGAATTTATAGTCGTGAATGATTTTATGATATACACATACATACATATACTCACGCCATTATTTCCCATTGGGGTAGGCAGAGATTATTGATCGCCACTTCGTACGATCCTGGCAAACCTCTCTAGCTTCGTTTACATCCATCAATCTTTTTATACATGCTCTTTTATTCTTCATACTTCGGACGCTGGCCTTTCTGAGCACACACTCTATCTGGCCGAGCTGTGTCCTCCGAGGTCGTCCTCTACTCCCATTACCTTCCACATTGGCTCTATAGATCTCTTTCACCAATTTACTGTCATCCATCCCCTCTATGTGCCCAAACCACCTCAACATTCCGTTTTCTGTCTTTTTTACAATATCATCTTTCCGCCACACCTTTCACGAATCACATCTTTCTCACACGATCACATATATACTTTTATGATATAACGTATTATATTTCGGTGTTATAAACATACCGACTGAAAAATGAGTAATTATGGTTAACATTATAATCAGCAATTCCTCAGCCAATTCAAATAGCAGAAAGAGACAAAGGGGCAGAATAAAAAATCTCCAACCATCTTAGTAGCTTAATGGAAAGAACATTACCTGCAATCTTAGGAGACATGGGTTCTGAATGGGCTCTAGTATCTTAATTACTAGAAGGAAAAATACTTATCTACAGAAGTTGGGCCATATCGTCATTATCATAACACTCCAGAAGTGGCTAAAAGTATAAAAAATAGCTTTTGTTTCGCTAAACAGAAGAAAGTAAAAGTAATTGATTATTACAACGGAGCCAAAACGGCGACCGGTGAAAGTGCATTGTTTCCAATATCAAGAGGTCAGTATACTTTGGACGACGCATTTCATACGCGAGCCGTTTCTTCATATCGGAGCTTTGACATTTTTTCACGAGTTTAATTAATTAAATGCTGTGTAGTGCCGGCTTAGAATATCACTACCCCTTTCTATCCACGGGTGTCATAAAAGGCGACTAATGGTATGGGGCTTTTTAAGTGGTTTTTGGACGATGCGTTTGGACAGCCATCACCAGCGATACTTTATTTCCACCATCTTTTCCCCGATTAACTTCCCATTGCGAGGAGTTTCTAGCTCTAAGCTCTGGCTACCCCATTTTTGGGGTTTATGGCCTTGAGTATATATATGTAATTTATTTGATGCTATCTCGGGACTCGAACCTAGCCTTTTTTGGATAATTACTGATTAAGTTTTAGTCCACCACACTAGGTTAGAGTGGGGCAGACTTTATCGTCAACCATTAAAAGTATCCGAAACCCAATATTTCTTTACTACGATCTACTGTGGTGATTCAAGTTTAAAGCATGCCTACATTTTATAATGTTATTTCGAGAGTATGCCTCCCAAGATTCAAACCTGGGACCTACATGTTGGAGCCTACTCTTACCGCTACACCAAGGAAGTAGTCATACCACTTCATACGTCCAAGTAACTCGTAAGGCTGCTACGGGAGAGTTTTAATTTGATTGGTTGGTTCGTTTAGCGGAAACTTCGAGACATGTTTTTTTTTCTTTTTTTAATTTAGCTGAGTAATTATTGAAGGATGGTTCTCTGTGCTCATATTATAGAGCTAAACTACTACCCATACTCACGGCCGTTAATCCCAAAAGGGAGTAGCCCTGAGCTGCAGAATTATGAATTGATTCAGTTTTGAAAGTTGAGTAGCGAAACATAAAATAAGCAACGATAAGGAAATTTCTGCAGCTATATTGTCCAAGAGTAATTAAAAAAAGATATAAAACAAATAGCTATGTAGTGTCGGCTTAGAATAGCACTACCCCATGTCTTCCGGTGGGTGTACGTAAGAGGCGACTAACGGTATTGGGGCATTTTAAGAGATTTTTGGGCGATGCGGTTGGAGACCCATCACCAACAACCTTAATTTTTACCACCCTTTTCCCCACGCAAATTCCAAAAGTGGCTGAGGGATTTCTAATTCCTTAGCTCTGGCTACCCCTTCTAGGGATTTATAGCCGTGAGTATATGTATGTATGTTTTTTCTTATGTATAAATAACGAAAATGAAATATAATAGTCGAAACCTTATTGCCAAAGTACGTTGCAAGTACAAAATGTGGTATTGAAATTAATGCAGGCAATTAAATTAAAAAAGCATGGCGTGTTGCTTGCTGGGACAGCCTTTCACTGTGACTACAACAAGGTCATGGTACGGAAAATAATGGTATTATTCTATAAAGTGGGTTATATTTAGAAATACATAACCTATTTCTTCTTTACATCCTATATCCTACAGAAAATAAGCTCATATAAAGGTTTCGAGGGCAACGCAGACTGTATCCTATCGTCTCTTTTGCAAATATGTGTACGGCACTACGGGATTAAACTGTTGTTAATGGGGAGGAAAACATCGTGAGGAAATCCACATCCGCCACTCGGTGTGCTTCGTCAGTGTGGTAGTGTATTCACACATTGCGGCGATACTCCTACCACATGTGATGTGATACACCGTGCTAAAATATCAAGTGGTGTTCATAACTATTATTACCTTCCCACCCCTTCGGGATTTAAAACGTGAAAATTAAAAAAGGTTGAAACTTAATGCTGAGTTGTATAATATAAATGCATACAAATAACTCAGTAGTATATAAATGGTTTACCATGTAGAGTCGGCTTAGAATAGCACTACCCCGTTTCTACCAATGGGTGTACGTAAGAGGCGACTAACGGTATTCGGGCTTTTAAGGGATTTTTGGGCGATGCGGTTGGAGACTCATCACAACAACCTTTACTTTTACCATCTTTTCCCCACTCATATTTCCAAAAGTGGCTGAGGAATATCAAATTTCTTAGCTCTGGCTACCCCTTCTAGGGATTCATAGCCGTGAGTATATGTTATGTTATGTTATATAAATGGTGTATACATGGAAGAGTAAACTATGTGGTCTTGGTTTATGCATCTTTTCTAGTGAACTTTTCTACTGGCCTTTGTCAAAAAAAACTTTTATTTTTTACATATTTTTATAATAGGTTAAGTAAGAGTTTTACAATTAATCCCTCATTCATTGTTGACCTGTTAAAAGTTTAATACATTTTGTTTGCTATTTTTTTTTTATTCAAGGCAAGCCGATGGATAAAGGCGGCGCAGTGCCGGTCGTTCTAAGAACAGTAGTAGTGGGCGTCTAAGGGCGATCAAAAATCTCTGCCCACCCTTACGACTGACGGTGTGAATATTTATGTATGTATGTTGCTGATGCTTTCGATGGTAAGTGGTTTAAATATTGTAGTTAACTAACTGCCCAATTGTGTGCCCGATGCGAATTTTTTTTTTTTTTTATAAAATTTAATAGCACCATACAATTTCTTTCAGTGTGAGATGTTCGAAACATATTGTCTACGCCATATTTACCCGGGGTAGCAGTTGTTACCAATTATTCTAAAGAGTACAAAATTTTCGACTGAAAATTGCTTGTATTTCATACAAAATAAGCCTTTTGCTGTAATTTTAGTAATTATAGTTGTACTGTTACTGTTTCTGAACGAATAAATATGATTTAATCAAACATGCAGTTACAATTAAATTGTTTACGACAATACAATATATATACTTACTGACAGACACTTAAGTTCCTAAGTTCATATAAAGTATTAAACCCAAAAAATATTAGTAAAAACATAAAATATTTATTCTATATTGGTCTTATGACAGAGCAATTTTACCCGCCAATAATATTTGAGAACGCACATTGAATAAATGGCTTATACTTTTAAAAGAAATTTTTGTAAGGATAGTAAAGAAAATTACGAAAAACATACCTATTTTTCTTAGTAAATCCCTCCAGATTGACAAGTTATCCTTAGAAATTGTATAAACAAAACACTGTCACAGCCACTTATTATATTTGACACACGCGACGCGCCAAAATATTTTTTTTATTTATAAAGCGAGTCACGGACGCTGTGCTCTTTTGGCCGCTGTCGAGCGGAGACTGCTAAACAACACTGCTTGCTGTGTAGAAAGGAACGATCAGTGATGCATACTGGCTGGCTGTATCACGGTGAATTGGCCGCGCCAAATCAAGGCCACTCAAGCGACCGCTCTGCTCCCATTTCCCTCTTGGAAAGTCTTCTGCATCCGCGAACCGTGCCCCTTTCGTAGCTCGGGAGAAAGCACCCAAAAATAAAAAAAAAACATACGTCTGACGTCGTGACTCATTGATCGTCGAGGCTCGTAAGTTATATTAATTGAATCTCTTCGATATGGAAAGTGAGAAAACCGGTTTGGATCTTGACACCTTTGTTGTTAAAAGAAAAAGTAAATTCGGACGTCGACCGACATATTTGTTTTGTACTGCTAGTATTCTATTTGAAAAGTTGCAAGTCTATTCCCATTCTAGGCTTACTTGAAGACTTTTTTTATGTTTGCAAACGTATAACCCAGATGAAGTTAGCCAAGAAGTAAGTACATTGTGAGTGAAGAGTTCCCTTAACAGTCTCGGTTATATAAAATGCTAAACTATTGTAAACTGTCAATTAATTTTCTCCAGTGCTGTATCTTATTATGTAAGTGAGCGCTAAGAAGGGAATTCCTGAAATCGCAATCTTAAGGGAATAGAGATGTGTTTTTTTTGTATAGACTTTAAGTTTGCAAATTTTTATATAAGTCACCAATATCGGAAACATACTATTACGTTTTTTAATGGTTTGTGTAGGGGAGCATTACAGAATTTTCCCCTGAAGGGGTTACTTCAGGGGGAACATTTGGTAGAAAAATTTACTCATACCAGTATTTAAAAACTTGAAATTTAGTATAGGGGATCCTTTTATGATGAAAATAAGCATTTTAAAAGTAACTATAATAATAGCTATAAGTTTTAACATTGAAATTGTAATTATATTTTATGTGATTTAATTACACGATAAAATCTATTATTTAAGCTTTTCCATTGTTTTAGGTGGCATACATGTTATCTTTTGAATATCTGTGATTGAAATACAACTAATTGTAAGAATTCATCTTACGGAGGAGTGAAATTGGCGTTTGAAATTAATGCGTAATTTTTGGTTTACCCAGGACTTAACAGTTTAAACATTTGAATGTCTGATTCGATTATAATTTAAAATAAACTATGGAAGTAAGAGGGACAAATATTTCACTAAAGGTGTAAAATGGGGGTATATTTATTGGCTGATTAGATGTTTGGTACTCAATCCTGCCTGAACAACAGAAAATAAGTCTTATGTCATAGTTATAGTTTGTTATATTATACTTATCTAAAAATCTACGAAACTAGTACAATGGGGAATATGGTGCAATAAAATGAATTGACAAGTGACAGTGTATTCGTACAAAACGGCGATAGGCCTGCCCCCTATCACGTGAGTACACTGTCTAAGCAAAACGTGGGTACCTTCTCTGGAAACTAGATGGCGCTTGCCATGTGAGTTCAGGAGTATTGGTACCTCTGCCAACCCCTTCGGGGATAAACGGCGTGAACGTTTATGTTATGTTTATGTTTAAAATGAATTGAATGCAATAAAACGCCTCCCTCCGCTCCGCTTCGCTTAGCTCTTAGTTATTTTGTATATGTGCAACTTAACCTACTTTTCTTCGAAAAAACTTTTCTTTCTCAGTCTGGAAGTTGCGGGTTTGATCCCCACTGAGAGCAACATTTATGTTACCAGCATTCATTTAATTTGCTTCTAAGCCTAGGGTGTTATATATGTGTATTATATTATATTAAATATATTGTTGAGTTAGTATCCCATAATACAATGACGAACCAATCAGAATAGGAGTAGGTGAGCAATCAGAAATTAGCCAATCAGCATAAAAGAAGTACAATCTTACTTAACCGACTAGTTTTTTTGCAAAAATACCTAGTAAGATTAAAAAATATTATAACCGTTGTTTAATTATCCGTGTTTTTGCGAAATCCCTAGGTTTTTTTGCAATAAACCTAAACATCAAATCATCCTACGAAATATACAGCGATACGTAACTGTTACACCTAAAAAAATTCATGTATGCGTATGTGTAAAAATGTAAATCATGAAGTAGTAAGCAGAGCGCCCCTGATGCAATTAGCTAGCACATACGTCACCACGAGAGAGCCGGTGTGCCACAAACATATGGTAAAGTGGATGTGTCTATGACGTCACAAAGCACTTTTGTCCAACTTTTCAGGTGCCATTGACCTCTCACTGAAACTAGAAAGCTCTTTGTTGTGTAAACTTTTCAGTGTTTTATTTTGTTTGTTTAGTTTTCTGGATTGTAGTAGCAAAATTTAAGTGGCATTTGCCAGGGATGGAGCACGTTTATCTATACTTATTACAAAGAGACAATATTTGTTTGTTAGTTTATTTGTCTGTAATAAATAACTAATTTATAAAAATATTTCGTCAATAGAAACATATAACCTCTACAAGAAGCACAAGCATCATAATAACGTTAAAATTCATAAGAGACGAGCAGTAATTGAAGAAACTCTGATGCGAATTCTGGGCGTCGGGTGTCCACCAGTCTTAATTTTTTAAGCAAATAGTTATAAAATAAAGGATGGTTGTTGATGGATCTCCAATCACTTAAATAGCATCACCATCCTTAGTCGCCTCGTACACCACCCACTACACTACAGCACTTGGGAATATACAGCAAGTACGCAACACCAATGACAACTCCGTGTTAACAAATGTGTCGACCGATGACGTAGTTTCGCTGGTAAAAGCGTAATTTCCATGGCGAAAGAGATGTGAGGCCGCGCCGGTATCCGGCTGATGCGGGTCAATGCCGACGTATTTACCGCTGCCGGACATGGACTGACGAGTATGCTTGACTTGTTGGTTATTTGCGCTTGATACTGCTATTACTAGGTAGATAGCAGGAAAGAACACCGCATGGAGACAGGTATGGGTTGAATACTGAGTTGAGACTACGTAAAAGTGTTTTTTCCATTTTTTAACGTTGAGCGAAAATACCGTGGGGAAACCAAATGGTTGAATTATGCTCTGTCTTATCATTTAAGAGTGTATTTTACAGAGCTAAGATAACTTAACAGGACTATCTAGGCAGCCGTGACAGTCCAATGGGTAGAACGACGTTCAAAGCCGTGGAGTATCGCTATGATACTCCAATGAGCATTTAATGAAGGCAAAGGAATAAGAATCTACAAAAACCCGGTAAACTACCAACATATATCTATTATGGTGTTTACAAAATTGCACAAGTGTGGACTTTATAATAGAGGTATGTAGAATAGACTAAAGCGGCAATAAACAGAGCAACAGACTATTCGACGAAAAATCTGGAGTGGAGATGACACACGATGGAGCCACGACTGTTTGGAGATCTATAGGATAGGTCTATGGCCAGCAGTGGACCACCATTGGCTGGTGATGTTAATAATTATTTAGCGGAACTTGTATTTCCTTGGTGCCACACCTTCGGCAATAATCAGAGGAAAGCAACATTACTTTGTTTCCTGTTAGAGTTGCTCACTACTGTATTACTTAACCAGCAGACAGCCCGCATACCAGGAAACTTTGGTTGAGTAGAAATTTAATTGAATACATTATGCCAATATTTTTCTCTGCTAACCTTTTTCTTGGGCAACATGTTTGTTAGTATTTATCATTTTTTATTCTGTAATTCGGCGAGACTTACAACAGGTTTTATTTAAGGAACACTTTAATGTTCTACAAATTAACAAAAGGTGCTTGAATTATTTATTATTTAATTACGACATGATAGTCCAGTGGGTAGAACACCCGCCCGAAAAACAGAAGGGCGTGAGTTCCAATCCTGGGACGGGCCTACACCAATTTGTCTTTTCTAAAGTCATATGTGTGGTTAATTTATCATGGTTGCTAACGGTGAGGGAAAACATCGTGAGGAAACCCACATGGCTGAGTTGTACTTAGTCATGTGACAGTGTATTCGTACAAAACGGCGATAGGCCTGCCCCTATCACGTGAGTACACTGTCTAAGCAAAACGTGGGTACCTTCTCTGGAAACTAGATGGTGCTTGCCATGTGAGTTCAGGAGTATTGGTACCTCTGCCAACCCTTTCGGGGATAAACGGCGTGAACGTTTATGTTATGTTATTATGTGCTTGAATTAGTTGTGTAGTGTCGGCTTAGAATAGCCCTACCCCATTTCTTCCTTTGAGTTTACGTAAGTGGCGACTAACGGTATTAGGGTCTTTTTTGGGCGATGCGGTTGTAGACCCATCACCAACAACCTTTATTTCACCATCTTTTCCCCACTCAACTTCCAAAAGTAACTGAGGTATTTCTAAATCCCTAGCTCTGGCTACTCTTTTAAGGGATTTAAATAGTAGTATATATACGATAGTAGTATATGTACGTATGTAATAATAAGGAACGTATTTTGTAGTTTACGTCAGTTTTTTAAGTTAATTTGATTAAAGAAAACTTGTGATAATGATGATGACTTTTGTGTTTTACAATAGTTCTTGTGGTAATGAACGGCCAAGCCACAAATTTTGACTAAGATAGAGTTTGTGAAGTTAGGTCTTGTAGAGTTAGGGCGTGTAGTGTTGACATGAGATCTGTAAACTTTTTAACCGACTTCAAAAAAGGAGGTTCTCAGTTCGATTGTTTGTATGTATGTATAATTGTCCGCAATTATCTCGAGTTTGGCTTAAGCTATTTGGATGCGGTTTTCAGAACAGTATTCGTTACATTTAGGAGAAGGTTTTAGTGCCTTAACCGACCAAAAAAAGAAAAAAGGTTCTGTGTTTGACCTGTATGTATGTCTGTTGGTCCGCGATTATTGACAGTTCGACTCGTAGGGGCTCGTCTTGGCAACATTTTACATGAAAATGTTTTTGGTGGGATTTATTTTATGATCTTTTCCATACGTCAAAAACTACTGCGTCTCTCGTACTCTACGCAACGTCTAAAAGTAAATGAGGAATTTCTCATTTTTTATCTCTAGCTACGTCTTTTTTAATTTAAAGTCGTAAGTATAAATGAGATGAGTCGATGAAAAGCTGAAATAACATTTCTTCTTTACACATATAAATGAAAATCTATCATAACGAATAGAAATTATATTGAAATAGTTTCAAAATTAACAATTCGTCAGGCACATTTTAGTTGAAAGATTACAAGGTAGAATACTCTCTAATGAAATCTCTAAAATAAGTGGAGCCCAGTCTAAGATTCCTTACTGCGATTTATTTATTATTATAGTTAATTAATACTGATTGAATGGTGACATTTTCTTTTTATTATATTATCTTGTGATATCAAATAAAAATAAAATCCACGACTTCTCAAATCTTTAAAATACACGAAAAAACTTTGAAATGTGTAAATAAATACGCTATCAGGATTATTACTAATAAATAAAGAATAAATAAAGGAAAGAAAAATTTCGACACAGGCGGGAATCGAACCCGCGACCTCGGGTATACGCCCCGACGCTCTGCCAACTGAGCCACCGTGTCAATTGGCTGCCAGTGCGAAATTCTTCTATCCTTTATTTCTTTTACACGTTAAGTAGTGTTTGCGTTTCCTACCTCCGAATTAGTTCAAATCCCGCCTGTGTCGAAATTTTTCTTTCCTTTATTTATTCTTTATTTATTAGTAATAATCCCCACATGAGGTTTTCATGAACAAAAAGATTTAAATTACGCTATCAGGATTTAACATACAACAAGCGCCATCAAGTGACTTGTACTGGTCCAGATCTTCCATAAACCTTGTCCTGATAGTTTTTTTCTTTATGTGGGCGTTAAAACCCACCTCTGTATCAATTTTCAGCTCTCTAGGTCTATGAAAAGGACTAGTTCTATTTTGATGATCAGTCAGTCAGTCAGTGTCGAAAATACAAAACATTGCATTAGTTTAACTTCGGACTTAATGATCTACCGACTTGAAACTTTGGATTTCAAGAGTGTGATTACGAATTTCTAGGTGACGGAAATTCAGCGTTTTAATCCTATCCAGAGGTTCTCTAATGGGGCCCTGAAAATGCGGCTTCAATGCGGATGCACTGCCGTGCCCCCTGATAATGGTTGGTGAAAGGTACCTTGTAAAATCGCCCAAGACTCACTCAATAAGCCACAAAACCCTAACTCTCCTCTTTAAGAGACCCTCGGGAAGACATGACTTAGTGCTATTCTAAGCTAAAACTACACACTAGGTTAAACTTGAATTATGATTAGTACCTCTGCCAACACAATTAGGCCAATACTTTAACCAACTGTGTTTATTTTTGAAGGAGCTTTTGATAGTCACTACCTCCTTAATAACATAACATAAACGTTCACGCCGTTTATCCCCGAAGGGGTTGGCAGAGGTACCAATACTGCTGAACTCGCATGGCAAGCGCCATCTAGTTTCCAGAGAAGGTACCCACGCACTATGGTCCAAACGGGTATGAATCATCTCAGAAACCTGGACTATTCTAATTCTACCCACTGGACTATCATGTCGTACCTCCTTAATCTTTGTATATTATCCCTTAAATAAGTCTACACAAACTCGAACGTTCACGCCGTATATCCCTGAAGGAGTTGGCAGAGGTACTAATACTTCTGAACAGCCCGTGACAGTTATGACAATTGGTGGAGGCCCGACCCGGGATTTCAGTTCATCATCTTAAACGTAGTAAAGTACCTCAATGTAAAACCCTTGTTGGAGCCATATTTTTAATCGCCTATTTCCAATATGTTTAAGACAGAGACAAACGATGTCTGTTATCGCAGTTCCGGAGCTCCTCACCTGTCCGACTGATTGATGAGAAATAAATAGGAACTCGCGTTATGGTCCAAATACTGTTATTATAATTAGGTATAAAAGGGTATAAGGGTATAAATAAAAGCGACATGATAGTCCAGTGGGTAGAACACCCGCCCGAAAACAGAAGGGTGTGAGTTCCAATCCTGGGTCGGGCCTACACCAATTTGTCTTTTCTAAAGTCATATGTGTGGTTAATTTATCATGGTTGTTAACGGTGAGGGAAAACATCGTGAGGAAACCCACATGGCTGAGTTGTACTTAGTCATGTGACAGTGTATTCGTACAAAACGGCGATAGGCCTGCCCCCTATTACGTGAGTACACTGTCCATGCAAAACGTGGGTACTCTGAACACCAGGTGACAAAGTCACGTGAACTGAACACCAGGTGACAAAGTCACGTGATGTTCAGAGTACCCACGTTTTGCATGGACAGTGTACTCACGTAATAGGGGGCAGGCCTATCGCCGTTTTGTACGAATACACTGTCACATGACTAAGTACAACTCAGCCATGTGGGTTTCCTCACGATGTTTTCCCTCACCGTTAACAACCATGATAAATTAACCACACTATATGTCTTTAGAAAAGACAAATTGGTGTAGGCTCGACCCAGGATTTGAACACTAGTCGTTTGCACGATAACCGAGTGTTCTACCCACTGGGCTATCACCACTGTTGAAGAATAAAAGGGCACGTATAAAAAGATTGAAAAATGTAAAAAAGCAATCACAGTCTCTGCCTACCCCGATGGGAATTATTGGCATGAGTATATGTATGTGTGAATGAATGTATGCCAGTTTAGGTACGAATGTATTATATCACTGCTATAAATCCCTAGAAAGCTGCGGAATAACAAATTCCTTAATAATAACTTTTAGAAATTGATTGTAAAATAAAGATTTTTGTTAATTGGTCTCCATCTGCATCGCTCAAAAATCATTTGTCAAGTCCCAATCCTCTTAGTTGCATCTTAAGAACACCTATAGCGATTAATGGTTAATACTTTACTAAGCCGACACTACACAACTATTCTTTTCAATGGTTGGTTTTCTTGATGACTTATAAAAAACGGTAAAATTGGGAAATGCACAAAAATAACCGTATGTTAATTAATCCAGGATGATGTTAAAACACACAGGACATGTTCGATGTGTCGATGAAATGGGATGAAACTTCGCCATAGAAACATCAACGATACCACGTGCATCATTTGTTGTACAGACTTTACAACTCTGCAGCATAACTGTCAGCTCGATGTAAGGCGTAAGTAAAAGTTATATAAAATAGCTCTATATTGCTGAGTTTAGTATATTTATTAAAAACTGATAGACATTGGCTTCTCAAAAGAAAGTAAGTGTTAAAACACACATAGTTTTCTCCTAGTGAAATTACTGTTATGAAATAAAACTAAAAACATTCATTCAAGCGCAGCAGAATTGAAAAATTTAGAAAATGTACAGAGCGGTAGCCACGCAATTATTCAACATTATTGAGAGTGACCTCTGCCGGCATTTAGCGTAATATCTGCTACATCAGCGTTAAATCGAGGTCATTGGAAACAACCCTGGGGATTATATGTACATACTAGTGGATCGTCCCAGCTTCGCACGGGTAGCGTTGTTTTTTAAATATCCGAGGTTTCTTTCTTCAGTCACTGATCTTGATTGATCATTGTGAAATTCAGCGTAATGTTTTCAATTTATTAAATTTATAGCACTCCCTTAACAGTGTAGTTTGGTGATTTTGAATGCGCTTTAACCCACTTGTTACGGAAACAAAAAAAAGTTAAGTTTATAAGTTGATTTTTGGTTTGGGGGCAGTTTAATGGCCTACGATTAAGAAAAAAATACTAAAAAAAACAGAATTTTCTGGGAAAGCCGGAAAATGGTGTTGTTTTAAAACTACGGTAGTAATATGTACTACTGTTGCAAGGGTTCATGGTGAGTTGATTGAAACAAAATATATTTCAAAATAAGTACTTCTTTTATTGAATAATGCATATGTATGTAGGTACGCTTTTAACATTGCTTATGATAGGCTGCAAAACAATCTCTGGGGTGCAACGTGACGTTACATTTTCCGCAAAAAAAATTGGCATGTTTGTGACAATATCCACAACGCAGTTGTTTAGGGCGATATGTTACGATATGTCCTATGATTTGAGTTATCACAACAATGCAAGTGACTCATTATGTACGTAAAACGATCCCTCCGCATTGTTTTATATATTATCTTCATGCCGCAATCAGCAGAATCTTCCCAATACATGAAGCGCCTGGGTACATGAACATAACCACTGTACAGCAAGATACCAATGAAACATCGCATTTCATTTGATGTTATGTTACCAGGCTTATTCTTCTGAGCGGCGTACAAATTAGTAAAATCAACTAACATATCTATGATCTCACTGCTGAGAAGACATTCGAAATAATATAACGGCTTTTGACGTAACTTAGCAGTCATTTGGGGACGCCAGGAAGAAAAATCTGGCTTGATGTCTCTTGCAATCCAGGAATACGCCTTATTTTTTTGTACTCGCATGATGCCACCACTCTTACCTTGCGTAGGTATTGGTAAGGTATCTTGAGCGTCCGTAGAAGAGGCGGTGGGCGCATCATCCACACGTTGACGCTTTGCCAACTGCGATATCGGAATGTCGTCTTCGTCATCACTATTGGAATCATCGCCGCCGTTATCAAGTTGTATTGCACAGGGTGCTCGAAGCTGGGAGTCTGGTAGATTTTGAATGTTAACATATTCTTCGTCTCCGGAATCTTCATCGCTCACATTACCGTTACAATTATCTGGAGGAAGTATTACGATGGAATCTGGCAAAGGACCGTCATCGTCCTTCTCCAATTCTTCAACGATTTCATGAAGCCTCAAAGAGTAGAAACGGGATCTCTAATAATAAGAAATACCTACTTCAAAAACACAGATAAAACAATAAAAGCGTAGGTAACACAAAAGATTTCAAGTAGGAAGAATGTATTTCTATGCACCGTCCTCATCCTCACTGCATAAGTAGGTAAGGTAGTTCATTTTACGATCGTCGTTTATAAACAACACCTACTTTTCTCGACAAAAAAGGTACCAAAATGTTAATTGTAAGGCATATTATTTTCCTGCATAGATAAAACTACGTTATAACAACAAGTTAAATGTAACTTCAGGCCAATATTATATTCAAATGATATTGTACTTACCCTTGAAAAGACATGATTACTTTTCGTATTTTATAGATATTTATACAAAAAAACACGTAATATCTTGATGTAAACTGTATTTTCCTCGGTTAGATGCTGCACTGACGATAGCAATTTCATTATAAAATTTCATTAAAACTACCCACATTTCGATTTAGATTTTATTATTCATGCTGTTGTTTTAAAACGACGGTAGTAACAAGTGGGTTAATGAACGGTTCAGTATTTCCGTTTAATAGCAAATTTTGGAATAAAACGCCATGAAGTATTTATAACAATCTAAAAAATAAATCATTACGTTATGTAGGATGCAACTACTGGCGCCATCTAGTATGTTATATGTAAATTAGTAAAGATTTGGTTTCGATCACGGGCGCGATGGCTTATTTTATGTATAATTTCGGTGTTTGTCTACCGATTTCTATGATTCTTTTTTTAATTGAATAGGTAATAATGTAACCTTTTTTAAATTAGGGATGAGTGAGAGGTTTACAAACGTAAGAGTAAACAAATATAATCAGGATGTTCCGAACTGCTAAGCTATCAGGAATTACACGTGTAGGGTCAACTTCAGGGAGTGTGGAGGTTTTGAAATAAAAACCCAAAATAGCGGTACACTTCGTATAATTTCATCTTTCACAACCACTTGCCGATACAACGGACTACTGACAAATGCCCACGCAAAAACAGAGATCGTATATTTATACCTTACCTAACCTCAAATCAACTGACAATCTTATTAATAATACTTTACTCAAATTTACATAATAATTATTATAACTCATTTATAAATAAATAATAACATTTTAGAAATGAGTATTTACTAAAATTATGGAATTAATTACAATCATTATTTTAATCAGCATGAGCAGAGCTGTTTTGAAGTAAAGTCAAACCAGTATCTCATTATTCATACACGATACCACTAATACTTATTAAATAGGTAAATAATATGATTACACAATAAAACTATACAGTTTATCAATTATAAATAGTATAAATTATACAGTATAATAGCCAATCATAGCACACTCATTATTATAAGCTTACAGCTCGGCCTTCCTGTTATAAGCGAGTCCCTTCGCTTTTGGAAAAAAATTTTTAAAGAATTAATAAAACTTTATTATATTATATATTTTTTTATACATAGGTAAGTTCTTGAAATAACTTTTAAATCCTGGTAACAAGTGATTCAAAATTAACAGGTCCTAATGTGTTAATCTGTACTAATGTTTCATGATTGCGATTGCATTAACTTTTTATACATATATATGCACACACATATCATACACATAGTTTTACAGACATTTACATATTATTTACACATTCAATATACATATATATTTTTATTTACATATTCTACACATTACACACTTACAATGTATTTTTTTATTTTTTATTTATACGAATTGTAATATTAAGCACATAAATATAGAATAGAATAGAACCCATAATGGTACTCATCAAGTACCTCCTCCTCACAGTCCATATATGTCCCCACCAAGGGGCTCCAGCCCGCCCTACATAGGGCGATCTGGCCACGGTCCACCACGCCGGCCAATTGCGGGCTGGCAGACCAACGACCACCACCGCAACAGTAGCCGGGAGCGACGGCCCAACGTGCCCTCGGAAGCACGGAATCATCTTAATTCTCGGATAGTCAGGTGATTCAAGCCTGCAATATCCCTCCAAACTCGGTCAAATCTTACAAATCAAATTTGTAAGGTGATCACCCCCCCGGGGATCGAACTCGAGACCTCCGCACCCGAAACCAAGCGCTCAACCGCGAGGTCACGGAGGCAGTCATCACAGTGAAAACATTTTACAAAGATTACACTGCTAAACAGAAGCACAATTGGTGGCTTAAAACTATCTCTTCCAGACAACTCTTCAATGGAGAGATCAATACGTTAGTAAAAAGATTAGGCAGATTCACAACTCACATACTCGTGAGGTTATAACTTAATTATTAATTATTTGTTTATATATTATATCGTACTTATGTGATTTTCTTATACATATTTTTTTATTTATTCACTATTTAAATCGCTTAGATCATTACTGCCTTCTAGGTATGACTGTCATTAGGGAGTGCTTTTAAGACGCGGTACGAGCCTTAATGTCACAATCAGAACTACTATGGTGGTTGCTATGGAAATTTATTATACTGTATGGGACCCCATGTATCAAGTTTATATAAAAATGCTTCAACAAAATCGAAATAAGTGTATTAAACACCTCACTATAGATTTCCATATTTAGACAACCTTCCTAACTTCATCATCATCATCATCATCATCAGCCACTGGACGTTCTAACTTTAAAACCCTTAAGATGTACAAAGGACACTAGGGATCAACTAATTTTATTGAAAACCATCCATAAAAAGGACTTGTAATCAAGGTTAAACTTCAGCTGTTCGTCCTTCAATACTAGAATCCGATTCACATTCCGCACCCCATTTTTCGAAGCTGTCATTTTTTTTTTTTTATTAAGCATTTATTCATTTTAAATACTTTTGTAAACAGTTGGACTTTGTTGAATCAGCCGATCAACCTTTAATGTTCGAGTCCTAAAACTTTCTCATGATATAATTATTTAGATTATGAATTTATTTATTTTAAAGTATGTATTTTAAGTACTTTTATACATCGATATATGTATCTTATCTTGCCATACAACGCGGTAACGCTTCCAGCATCTTAGGTACCCTTTCCCGATAAGATGAACTGGAAGATGTTTTTAGATTTTAAGTTAGGTTTTTTTTTTTTTTTTAATAATATAAAATTTTTCTTTTTTAAATTTATATATGCCTGACCATGATAATTTAATGTACAGGGTTTATTAATTTTTCCTACCTTGGCTTTTATTTAGTAAGCTTTATGATAATGGTAAGCTAGTTCTAAATAAGCTCTTATTGATTGTGTACCGAAAATAATAATTTCCTTGGAAAATAATAGTTGCACGGGGATTTGCTATAACTAACTCATATGGCCAATAGAAAGGAGTTTCCCGTTTCTGATTTGACTCAAGAGCATTCTGCTCCCGGATATATATTTATTTTTGTATTTGATGTTTATTACCAGTTTTTAAATAGAAATATAGCTACTTCAAAATTAGTACCATATATGACAAAGAATCTTATTTAGGTATGCTTAATAATAATAATATCATAATTAATTATACATGTACATGTTTTTAAAATCTTGTTATATTCGCTTGGTCTGGTGGGGATGACAATCTGATGCCTTCAAACGAATTCATCTCTATAAACTATCCATATCATAGCCGATGTACACTTATTTTGTTTTAAATACTTATTTTAGTTTGCAATTTTCTATATCAACTTCAAAATTAGTATACTATACTATAACTATTGGTAGAAACTTTAGAGGTCATCCTTGCTTGAAATATTGTGTACAGTTTGTTTCTCTAATAAATATTAAGCTATGGTAAAATGTACATAATTTTGATTTATACCATTTTAATTTATTTTTACCTTCCCCTGCTCGTGGTTCTAATTATATTTTTAACAAATAGAAGCAGGGCGAAGATTTGAGGTAAAATCTACAGTTATAGTCTTGACAGTTATGAAGAGCGGCACTTTTAAAGTACAGAAACAATGTTAAGATTATATATTAATTGTGCTTCACTTATGTATATAGATTGACAAGACAAAGATGACAGCGATATCCAAAAATAATACACGGTGTGCTTAAATAAGTGTGAGTGGGTGACCTTAGTGTGGCGGATTCTATACTAGCCCTATAAAAATTCACGTATTTGACATTTTAGCCCATTCGTACACTTTATCGTAATTGATATATTGTGATGATAGAAGTTATTATTTGTTTTATAATATATTTGCATCGAAATCTTTTATTTCGGATCCAAAGCAAAGCATATAAAATGGTAATAATTACAGTCTTAATTTGGACATGAATGGCTAAAAATTTAATATTTCCCGAAGGATATACAATGGATTTAGATTCTGTGCTAATGATTATGACTTAAATACCAGAATTAACGAAAATAAGACAATTGTAATTTACACAGACAGTTCATCTTGATGCCTAAGCCGTTGTAGGCAGCTATCGTGTCCGCGAGAGGATCACAGGTATACAGGAGGTATACCCTTGTTGACGTTTATGCTATGATGTTTATCACTCTCTACCAACCCATGCACCTATACACCAGCATATCTATTATGGTTAAGATATCTCAAAGCTACTAAAGATTTTGGCTAAAAATTACTTAAGATTTAAGAAAACTTCAGAAGAAAAGTATTGAATGTTTGATGCTGATTTGGTTTATATGGCAAATAAAACATAGTCTCCACCGATGTACGTCTTTATAGTTCGTTTTACGTTCTGAACTTCTACGTTGTAGTTGTAATGCTCACGGGATTTATCAGAGCCCTACCTATAGCCCTGAGTAGAGGTATACCCTTTGGAACTATCATATCAAAGTTGAGCTCTCTGGCTTTAGTAGGTTTTATGACAGAGCGTGACTTACAACCTCTACACAGCAATTTAGTGCTACCCCATTTACTTTGATGTCAGTTAAGTATTTATCAAGTTCCAGGTCTAAAGCTGAACTTGAGCCATTTCATTGTTTTTCATTTTTATCCTTCGGATTACCCTCTGAGACCAGGTGAACAAGGCGGTCATAATTATAATAATTTATCTTTGATATTGTGGATGGAATGGATGAATGGAATTTAGTTTTATTATTGATATTTAAATACACTATCTTATTAATTTGCAATACTGAATATTAATGTAAAAAATATAAAATGTATACAAAACAGGAACAATACATTCACAAATTGTAACTATGATCAATTTTTGAAACAGAATATTCAATTTATTAAATCAGTAGTAGTCCCCATTTGATGTAAACATTAAATATTGGTTTCAATATCATTACATCAATAAGGCCTCCGCGACAAAGTGAAAATTCCGGCATCTGCCCAACAGGTTCGCCTAGTCCGGAGACCAAATATAACAAACTTTTTGAAATTACCCGAAAATTCAAATCGTTTTCTATTATTATTATTTTAGATTGAGCTACAATTAAACATATTCGTAAAACCTTACATTGTTAAGAATTTGTAAATCTACCTAGCATTAATTGAGTTTATATAGTTAAATAATTACAAGTTGTATTTTGCCCTTTTCGGTAAATAAATTTGAATTTGAAGCATCTTGTCCATCGCAAAAGCAGAGTACATTTGCGATCAATTTTTCGCCTTGAGAATCATTCAAGATGGTCACCATATTGACCAACTTTAACCGTATTAAAGAAATTAAAAACTTGTTCGGGTTTAAGCAGCTGCCTGAGCACCTACCCTACACCGTGCAGCAGACAATCTACATCCTGGCGCCCATTCATTTTACATTAATTTAGTAGATTGTTTTTGGCGTAATAATATTGATCAAGCGATTCTCCGTACTGAACTCTTTCAGCCAGCATCTCAGACAAAATAAACAATAGCTCATCCATTATCATTTACCCTACGTCGTTTCAAACTAAGCGACCCAACCAAAGAGCTGCGGTTACTGTCTATTTTGTTTTGGGAATAGTATCCACCCTCGCGTTTGCGTGCACAATGCTGTGAACATCGGTCCCTGCTATTTTCTCGTCTTCGCGCCTCTACACTAGGCGAACGCTCTCGTGTACGCCGAACCGGCTTACGAAGAGACCTCTCCGCTGTTATTGGACTATTCGTTGTTCACCTGTTCACCTCGATTGACCTCGGTATCACGCTCCCGTAATACCCACGGTCGATTTACCTCGGTATCACGCTCCCGTAATACCCACGGTAGTCGATTGACCTCGGTACCACGCTCCCGTAATACCCACGGTCGTTCAGCATAACGCTTCCTGTCATCTCCAACACCTCCGTGTTGACTGGCTTTTTTTTTTTTTTTGGCACCTCCATGCCAATTCTGCGCTCAATCTATCGTAACTGAGGCTACGACTCCTGCTCTCTTCTCGATCCATGGTGGAGAACTGAAACTGACAAATTTCAGCTTAGTAAACAATCAAGCCAACCCTCAGTACACATACTTTAGCTTCTTTGATCTCAATGGGCCTAACAATTAGTATAACGCAAATCCAATTTTCTTTTATTGAAATTAAAGGCGACCTTCGCAAATGTAACTTAAATATTTCACTGATAACAAATGTACGGCTGACTATTTTATTAGAAGGTAGTTGTTAAAAGTTTCAAAATGTTTAATTCTTACTTTGTATTGCAAACTAATATTTAAACAGTTACTTTATTAATCCTTGGTCATGTAATTCTCTTACGGATTCACGGTATTATCTTACACACGCTTTGTACAGCTTTACAGGGGGCCGAAGAAAATGTATAATACCTACTTGGTTTAATAAAGAATATTTTGATTTTGACGTTTTTACCTCTTACGTGAATAATATGAAGACACTACAATAAGCGGGTGACTATCTCAAATTTAAAATAAATAATAAAGATATTATGCATCATGATGAGTATTAAAACAACTATGTGTTCCTTCGTATTATGTTCCAAAACTAGATTTATAAACATAAAAGGCCTCAATATATTTTTATTTTTTTTAAACTTACAGGTTTGCTAAAATTTTAGTAGCAGTAGTAGTAGTAATTTGTAGCAAACCTATAGTAAGTTTGCAGTTGAGTTGTACAAAATATAAAAAACAACCTGGATACTCACAACCAGGCATGGTGTAAGCAATGCGAGCAATGCATCACACGTAATATCGCTCGGACTCGTACTGATACATTACACATTACTCGACCATTCCAAACATCACACTTAGCATGGCACTACATTTCATTCCATTACACTACCATAGAGCACTGCGTGAGTAGTGCAGTGTGATGCTGCGTGATTGATCGGTAACGGACGCATGGGTAAGCAAATGAAAGTGATACTTAAAACGATAGCAATAAAAATATCCTAAAGTCAATAGTTGTTTTAATTATAATAGCAAAAAGTTTTAAATTGTATTCAAAGAGTTCGGTTAACATCGATGAATCCCGTCAACATTCGTCTCAGGCATGTATTTTATTTAATTCAGTGTAACTAAAACTCTTACTACATTAAAATCAAATTGTAGTTTTCTAGGTTTACAACTAATGCATTAAGTTTTCATAATTTTGGATTAGCGCCGGGACATTCAATTTATTTCTAAAATCAAGTTCAATATAATTTATTGATTGATTTTGATAATTGTTTGATATTTAAAATCGTGTTATCTTGACATACATTTCGAATCTTTGTAAACATCAAATGAATCCATGCACATTGCTAGTCCTAAGCCTGGACCACACTTGAGTTAAATGAAGTAAAATTATGTAGTAAAAGTATGATGACAAAATAACATAACATAACATAAACGTTCACGCCGTTTATCCCCGAAGGGGTGGGCAGAGGCACCAGTACTCCTGAACTCACATGGCAAGCGCCATCTAGTTTCCAGAGAAGGTACCCACGTTTTGCTTAGACAGTGTACTCACGTGATAGGGGGCAGGCCTATCGCCGTTTTGATGACAAAATAACTTTATTCAAAAACGTATAAATATTTAAAAAGTAATGGATACATTTCTTCTCTAATCCCGTCTTACTCGCTCACGTAATTCTATAACTACCTATAACACTGCTATTCTACCTCATGTGATATATTTATATTCCCATTACACGAAATATTTAATTTATTACACAACACCACACGCCTGATAGTAGGAATTGTTAGATCGTAGCATCACATGTAATAATGCTTTAAACAGATGTTGTAATGCCATATGTCATAATTTCAAAGTGTAGTAAAAAAAAAACAATCTGAGCTATCGGGAAAAAAAGGACTAGATATCAGGCTCAAGTATGTAACAGATTAACACTCTTATGTATCGCCCCTATGTTTTTGAGAATAAATGAAAATTCTTTTAAAATACTTTCTTGCCTTCAATTGAAATAGACTTTATTATTTACGACTGTTTATGGATGCTATTTTATAAAGAAGAAGACAATTTCACCATACCAAGGATTCTAATTACGCAAACACAAAAAAAAAGAACAGGGTACTTACGTAGGCGCAGTACGAAAAACGTGATATTTTTCGCCTATCCTCACTTCTGAGTTGTAGGGTCAACTTCAGGGAGTGTGGAGGTTTTGAAATAAAAACCCAAAATAGCGGTACACTTCGTATAATTTCATCTTTCACAACCACTTGCCGATACAACGGACTACTGACAAATGCCCACGCAAAAACAGAGATCGTATATTTATACCTTACCTAACCTCAAATCAACTGACAATCTTATTAATAATACTTTACTCAAATTTACATAATAATTATTATAACTCATTTATAAATAAATAATAACATTTTAGAAATGAGTATTTACTAAAATTATGGAATTAATTACAATCATTATTTTAATCAGCATGAGCAGAGCTGTTTTGAAGTAAAGTCAAACCAGTATCTCATTATTCATACACGATACCACTAATACTTATTAAATAGGTAAATAATATGATTACACAATAAAACTATACAGTTTATCAATTATAAATAGTATAAATTATACAGTATAATAGCCAATCATAGCACACTCATTATTATAAGCTTACACACGTGTTATTGTGAGTCAACCATAAAAGATAGACATATACTGTTGAGGATTTTTTTTTAGATAATTTTATGAACAATATTTCCGCCACACATGATTTCTATGTAAGTTTAACCATTAAGGCTGCACACGCGACGGAAGCTTATAAAATGGAGTAACTTCTCCCGTTTTCCCAAAATTTCCCAAAATTCCCCTTTACTACTCTGCTGGAAAGTATACAAAAACCTGCGCAGGTGTATGAAGAATAATTGTACCAAGTTTCGTTAAAATCCGTCGAGTAGTTTTTGTTTCCATAAGGAACATACAAACCGACAGACAGACAGACAGACAGACAGACAGACAGACAAAAATTTTACTGATTGCATTTTTGGCATCAGTATCGATCCCTAATCACCACCTGATAGTTATTTTGAAAATATATTTCATGTACAGAATTGACCTCTCTACAGATTTATTATAAGTATAGAAGAAGATATACTTAAGGTCATCAATCCCAAAAAAGCGGCCAAGAGCAAGATGGTCTCGCTAATGAAGGGTTCCGTAGCAGCACTAGCAGCAGGTAGGTAACATAGTAATATACAAGTTGGGGCTTACTTATTGGGGCTTTTAAGGATAGCTTTCCCTAGCTCTGGCTAGGCTGCCTTCAAAGGATTCATAGGTGAGTATATGTATGTATGTATATATATATATACATACATACATATAAATAATCAGAATATTGACGAGGTGAATAACACGGTTTCACAGATTCAAACATGGTTTGCTTCCAATAATCTTGTACTGAATGGTAAAAAAACCAAATGCATTAAATTTGTATTACCTAATGTTAGGTGCGTTGATAACGAAATAATTTTAAATAATGAAAAGTTAGTATTTTCGGATGACACAGTTTTCTTAGGGATAACTCTGGACTCCAAGCTCCAATGGGGACCCCACATTAGCTCACTAGCTGGCAGGCTAAGTAGTGCTGCATATGCCGTTAGGAAAATAAGACATTTGACAGATGTACAGACAGCTCGATTAGTTTATTACAGCTATTTTCATAGTGTAATGTCTTACGGTATTTTACTCTGGGGCAGAGCAGCTGATGTTGGTTCCATATTTATTCTCCAAAAGAGAGCAATAAGAGCTATATACAATTTGAGATCCCGAGATTCCCTGAGGGAATTGTTTAAAACAATAAATATAATGACACTGCCATGTCAATATATTTATGAAAATATTATGTATGTAAGAAAGAATCAGGCCTCTTTTGTGAAAAATTGTGACAGACATATTCGAAACCTGAGAGACAACAATAAAATATCAGTACCAAAATACAGATTGTCAAAAGTAAATACATCTTTCATGGGGTTATGCGTAAAAATGTATAATAAAATACCTGAGGACATTTTAAATTTAACAGAAACAAAATTCAAAGCAGCAGTTAAAAGAAATCTTAGTTCGAAAGCCTATTACAATGTCAATGATTACATTAATGATGAAGTGGCTTGGTGTCATCAGGGCTCTGTGCAGGATGTTTCCGGGCTAACACCAAAATTGTAATGGACGTTAAAAAAAAGATGTGTGTTGACGAGTTTCTTACGGGTTCTTCTCTCAACAAAACACCTTCCGAATCCGAAGTAAACTTAGTATTAAGTTAAAATTTGACGTTCAAAAAACAAAGATTTATCTTTTTATTTTGAAATAAATGATTATTTTATTTTATTTTATTTATTTTATATATGTATATGTATGTATGTATGTATGTATATATATATATATACATACATACATATACTAACCTATGAATCCTTTGAAGGGGTAGCCAGAGCTAGGGAAAGCTATTCTTAAAAGCCCCAATACCGTTAGTCGCCTCTTACGTACACCCACCGGAAAAATTGGGGTAGTGTTAATCTAAGCCGACACTACACGGCAAATTAATTGCCATGGCATTGAAAAAGCGATAAAAACTTTACTAAAAGTTTCCATCATTGTCATGTACGGATACAGGTTAAATCACAAAATATTGTTTAACAACATTTTAATATATGGGTAATATATTCTTCGTTTATGTATGTCTTACCAGATAAGTTAGAAATTATTTTTTTAAGTTAAAGGGAGATGGTTATTCGTGATTCTTTCCTTTTGCGCTGTGTAGTGTCAGCTTAGAATAGCACTACCCCAATTCTTCCGATGGATGTACGTAAGAGGCGACTAACGGTATTGTGGCTTTTAAGGGATTTTTGGGCGATGCGGATGGAGACCCATCACCAACACCTTTTCCCCACTCAACTTTCCAAACGTGGCTGAGGAATTTCTAATTCATCTAGCGATTTATAGCCGTGAGTATATGTATGTTTCCTTCTGAAGGATTTGATTTACTCCATACACAATTTTGCAATATCCGACACTTGAGAACGTTTATTAATCATTCCGAGGATGCATCAATTATGTACACTTACGGTAGGAATAACTTCAGAATAAACATAAATTGAATATATTTTGATGTTGGACATATATTCAAGCCGTTAGTCCCCTTTCTTCTTCTTAAAGTGCCGCTCCATCACTGGAGGTTGGCAATCAGCTCTTTGCAACGCTCTCTGTTCATGCATGTTCTGAACAATTCTTCCACGGTCCCCTTTGGAGTAGGCGAAACTATCGATCGCCACTTTATACGATCCTGGATTCGTCTCTCTAGCTTCGTTCATATCCATCAATGTTTTCATACATGCTCTTTTATTCTTCACACTTCGGATTCGGACACCTGCCTTTTTGAGCACACTCTCCATTTGGTCCAAATGTGTCCTCCGACGTCGTCTTCTGTATACACACATATATACTTTCGGCTATAATTCCCTAGAAGCGGTAGCCAGAGCCAAGGATTTATAAATTCCTCAGCCACTTTTGGAAGTTGAGTGGGGAAAAGGCGGTATAATAAAGGTTTTTGGTGATGGGTCTCCAACCGCATCGCCCAAAAATCCAATAAAAAGCCCCAATACCCTTAGTTGCTTACGACACCCGTGGGTAGAAAGAGGTAGCAACATACTAAGCCGGCACTACATGGCAAATATATATATATATATATCTTTCATCAACTTACTGACATCAATCAAAAACAAATACGTTCTGATGAAATGAAAACTACTTTCGAGTAGGTGTTGGGCGGACGGATAGTGGTTGTATGTACGAGATGTTCAATTGTTTGTTGAATATAAAGCAATACAGCATTGTATGCTTTGGGAGAAATCGCATTGTATTATTGAGCTTCAAAATTTCTTCATCATATGATATCATGTTCGGGTATAGCTTCAAGATTTATCTGTTAAGCGGTTTGTCAAAATTGTTGTGTCTAGATTCTTAAATTTAAAAAGCCTTTTGATTTTCGGATATTTTAATCGCGTATTTTTACATTATTTTTAAAGCCCGACGTTTCGAAAACTTTTCAGTTATCATGGTCACGGGAAGACTGAGGTGTTATTTGTCATTATACAGTACTATAAAATTATTAATACTAACTACCTTCACAAAATTTTAAGTTACATTTGCGTTTAATATTTGCTATGTACAAAAAGAGCTAATGTTATCTGGAGTCTTGCTAGTGTTCTTCCCTCGCTTGGTTGTGCTAATGATCGGGTTCCAAGCAGGTGGTAATTGCCAACCATCATCTCTATTGAAGTTTGGATGTTTCTTTATTTCAATAGACTCGCGTATCATTCTAGGTATCAATCGATTCTCTTTTGCTAGAATTGTAGGTTTGTCAAAACGCATGTGGTGGTTTGGCTTATCGAAGGTGTGTTCACATAAAGCAGATCTTCCAGGACGCCTATTCTTCATATCAGCAATATGTTCTCTAACGCGAGTTGCTACACTACGCTTTGTTTGGCCGATGTATGAAAGACCACACTCACAGTCTAGTTTATAAACGCCTGCATCTTGTAAAGGGATCTGACATTTGATAGGTCTTAGAAACTGACTTATCTTTTGGTGCGGCTTGAAGTAGGTCTTAATGGAAGCACGCTGTAACACAGTACTAATTTTGTCTGTTACACCCTTTACAAAAGGTAGAGTTGCAGGGAGTCTTTCAACAGTAGGTGGTTTATCGGAGGAGCGGTGACGTTGGCGGGGCAATTTCAGCTTGTTGTTGTGAAGAACTTGTTTCACATGACTGAGCTCTCCAGCAAGATGGTGTTCGTCACAAAGATGTTTGGCTCTCTGAAACAAAGTTTTACCAACAGTAGCTAACTGAGATGGATGGTGGTGTGAGTCACCATTGAGGTACCTATCAGTGTGGGTGGGTTTCCTATAAACTGTGTGACTAATTGAGTTATCAGAATTCCTTATCAAGAGGACATCTAGAAAGGCTAAACTATTATTAGTCTCTAATTCCATTGTAAATTGGATCTTAGGGTTAATGGAATTAAGATGGTCTAAGAATGCAGAGACTATGTTTTTGGGTAGGATTGCAAAAGTATCATCTACGTACCTCTTATAAACCTTTGGAGTGACAGGGAAGGATTTTAGTGCAATCTCCTCCAATCGTTCCATGAATATATCGGCTACAATAGGAGAGACTGGGGATCCCATTGCCACACCATCAGTCTGGATGTAGAATTCCTTATCCCAAAGTAAGTAGCCAGTTGTAAGGCAGTGCTTAAGTAATTCTGCATATTCTAAAGGTATGTCAGCATTTGTTAACCTTTCTGTGACAACTTCAACACAGTCTTGTATTGGTAAACTGGTGTAAAGAGACTGAACATCAAAGCTGACCATAATGTCCTCATCACTAAGACTTAAGTTCTTGATGTCATTAATGAATTGATAGGAATTCTTCACAAAGGCTTCAGTTTTTCCTCGAAGTGGTGATAGTATCTTTGCCACATGTTTTGCCAATTTGTATGTTGGTGTGTCAATTTGGCTTACTATTGGACGAAGCGGGTGGTCAACTTTGTGAATTTTGGGTAACCCATACAGTTTTGGAGGTTTCACACACGATGGTAATAAGGCTTTCGAGTCTAACGTTAAGGTATCACTATGTCTTTTTATTAAATCTGATGTTTGTTTGAGTATTTTAGTCGTGGGATCTCGTTTGACTTTTTGGTAGGTTGAGTCATCTGACAATAATTGTGATACTTTGTTCTTATATTCAGACGTATCCATAACTACTGTTGAATTACCTTTATCCGCGCGTAGAACTACTATGTCTTCATTAGATTTTAAATTTTTAAGGGCAGATCTTTGAGCTCGTGTGAGGTTAGGTTTAGGAAGCTTGCTCAACCGTAGTATCGAAGATACGTCCTGACGAATTGCTTCCCTGTCATCTTCACGAACGTTATTTTGAATTAGACAATGTTCTACATTGCAAATTATGTCTTCATAAGGTATTCTTCTTGGAGTTACGGCGAAATTTAAACCTTTACTTAGTACATCAATGGTGTTTTTGTCTAATGTTTGTGTTGATAAATTGACAACGGATCGTGATTGGTCGGTTTCTTGAGTGAGATTTGGTGCGTTCAATTTTAAGTTTTTGGTCATTAATCTTTCAAACTTTTTTATGTGATTGATGTTCATTTGTTTGAATTTAGTATCAGCACGTTTGTTTATTATATCAAGACATGTTTTATGATCCAAAGATGTTAAAGTCAATTCCAAATTAGTAGACAAGGACTCAATTCGCTGAGAAATTTTGAACGCATCGTAACGGTTTTGGTGGATGAGTTTTCTTAATAATTTTAAACTTGTTTGGCGTAGAATACCTGCACTTCCCAGTATGTTATGTTTAGGTGTTATCTTCACACAAACCGGGATGATGTTGTTGTCTCTGCATCTCTTCAGGAATGTATTTGATGACAGTAATTTAATGTGCTTTGTCTTGAGGTATTCCAACTGCCGTATTTTGTTTGCTATTTCCAGTCCGTACTGGTTAACATAGTATTTTCTAAGATTTTCACGATTGCACATTATAATTGAAACAACTTTTGATTTTCGGATATTTTAATCGCGTATTTTTACATTATCCGAAAATCAAAAGTTGTTTCAATTATAATGTGCAATCGTGAAAATCTTAGAAAATACTATATTTAAAAAGCCTGTTCTCGTGTATTACGTGTAGCTGTTGTTTTTAGCTGTGTAGTGTCGGCTTAGGATAGCACTGCCCCATTTCTAACCGTGGGTGATCGTAAGAGGCGACTTAGGGTATAAAGGCTTATTGGTTGGCTTCACTGGCCTGCGACTAGAACGCACGTGCCATTTTAGCTCTCGTTAACTATTGAGATTAATATTTTATATATTACTGTTTTAAATGTCTGCATCACCTAAATACTAATCGCATAGATTATTGTAGTGTTAATATGTTGTATTAGTGTATTTAACTAAGAGATCATTATGGAGGGAAGTCCATTTAATCGGAGTGGACTGACTCGTCGCAGTCCTCCTCCGCAGTGCACTGAAGACAATATGGACCAAGCACCATCGGCTTCTTCAAAACATCAGGACTCCAGCGTTGTATCAACAACTGATATACATTATTGGATGGACACCATTGAGGCCTGCTTACAAAAAATCTGCCAAGTATCGACCGAAGGTAAGCTAAACTCAGACCAAAAGCTCTGTATTAGTAACCTATGTAGGAAAATCGGGAATGGTACTGGTCAAATGGCAGTTCATTACCAATCGGCTAAACAACATCTTCTTCTCGCCCAATCTAAAATTCAGAACTTATATCAGAAAATTGATGTCTTAGAACAAAAACAAGGTGACCTTGAAACAATCCAAGACCTCAAACAATCTATACGCAATTCTTTGGAGTCCCAAACAAAGACTAACACTTCTTTTGCCGATATGGTTAAAAAGGGACCGAACGATTTTGTAAGACCCCAAAATCTAGCCTCCATAACAATATTTCCGAAAGATAAACAAAAATCTAGTGATGAGACCAAGTCCCTAGTACAAAAAATTATCTGCCCTGAGGAGATGAAATTGCAAGTACGAGGACTCAGAAAAACTAAAAATGGAGGAGTAATCATCAGCACCGAGTCCCAACAGGATATTGAAAAGATAAAATCGTCTAATAAACTCTGCTCAAACGATCTTACTTTAGAAGAAAGTAACCAGCGCCGCCCTAGAATAGTTGTAATTGGAGTGCCAACAAATTTATCGGAGAAAGAAGTGTTTCAGTGCTTATATGAACAAAACTTGGCCGATAAGTATCCAGACTCAACATTCGACAAATTCCTTAGCTCCATAAAACTTAGCCATAAAGGGGGTAAAAAACAGGGTAAATATTGCCACTACATAATTGAGGTCCCCGCAGGAATTCGCAAATGTCTCATGAACCAGGCGCGAATTTTCATTAACTGGACATCCTGTAAAATAAGAGACTTCACCCTTGTGACCCGTTGTTTTAAATGTCAGCAATATGGACACTCAGCTAAGTTTTGTCGTGAGGCTGATCAGGTCTGTGGCCATTGTGGGGAGACTGGACACTCTATCAAAGAGTGTATTAAAAAATCTCAGGAACCAACCTGTGCCACCTGCAAGCGTTTCAAAAAAACAAGTAACCATCCTACAGGAGACCCTGAATGCCCAGCTAGGAAGAATGCAGAATTGAGGTACATAAACTCTATTAACTATGAAGGCGCCTAAGAGCGCCCGTATCTTCATATTATCTATAAGCACTTATTGATTAAGTTTCTTTTCACATTTTTTTACTTCTTTTTTACATTTATTTTTAAACGTACTCTTTAGTTTATATATCAATGACACATCAAATTATCTATGACTTAGACAATATAAAATTTGGTGAATCTCGCTCGTGTGATGTTGAATTGTGTAGCCAATTAATTTGTAATGAGAAAGGTACTCTTAAAATCTTAACCCAAAACATTCGTAGTATTCACAAAAAATTCGATGATTTTCTAATATTATTAACTCGAATTAATGTTCCTTTAGATATAATTATTTTGACTTAATGTTGGTTACAAAACCGAGCACATAGTTTACCCACCCTCACAGGGTACAAATTACACAGCTCAACTAAACTACATAACCAAAATGATGGCATTATAATATATGTACGAGATACGTTAAACTTTACCATAGAAGAAATTTGTGTTGATGAAAGTAACTGTCTAGGACTGATAAGTAAGGACTTAGTCATATTATCTTTTTACCGGTATCCATCTTTTCGCAAACTTGATAATTTTTTACAATCCTTGAACAGTATACTACATGCTTTCGCCTCTACAAAAAACATAGTTTTAACTGGAGACTTGAATATTGACATTATAACAGAAAGCAACGATTCATCTATCCAGGAATACTTAAACATATGTGCTTTTCATGGAATATCACCCGCCCATACCTTTCCCACTCACAACAGCGGATCCTGTTTAGATCATATTATGATAAAAACTAATTACCTGACACATACATTTGTTACTAACTCGACT
This sequence comes from Bedellia somnulentella, assembly GCA_963576735.1. NCBI lineage: Eukaryota > Metazoa > Arthropoda > Insecta > Lepidoptera > Bedelliidae > Bedellia > Bedellia somnulentella. Next base: position 365,840 of record OY755185.1, on the reverse strand, counting down.
ATTACCGATCATCGCGCCGTGCTATTGACATTGAATTTAAAGCTGACTCATAACAAATGCCGCCGCAGCTATTCTGGTGTTAACATGCAAAACGTAAGACGTGATTTAATTCAAATAGATTTTAGCACGGTTTGTAATAATACTGACGTAAACTTTTCTATGAATTACGTGACTAACTGTGTTCAAAATGCAATTGCGAAAAATACAAGCACGTTTCGTCAAAGCAGGAAGTACCAAATAATAAAACCTTGGATAACTCCTGGCTTAATCAGATGCATAAAACATAGAGATAAGTTGCACAAAAGGTATATGCTTGATCCTACTAACAATACTATTACTCTTATTTACAAACGATATCGCAATTTTTGCAATAAAATTTTGAAAAATGTAAAATGTGAGTACGAGAAAAAAGAACTTCAATCTGCGGGAAGTAACAACAAATTAATTTGGAATTTCATTAAAAAAAAGACCTCCACGACAAAACATAATGATATCCCTAACGAACTATTCAAACTAAGGTCAACTCCCACACAGTCAGCGGAATTCATAAATAACTTTTTCATTAACATTGGTAAGAATTTATCTGAACAGGCAAATTTTGAAAAATACTATCAAGCTAATTCTAAACACCCTTCAAGGCTTAAATCATTTGTTATGATCGATCCAGACGTCTCTGAAGTAGAGGGTATTATAAATAACTTAAAAATTAATAGTGCTCCCGGATGGGATAACATCTCATGTAAAGTTTTGAAATTTTATAAGGATATACTAGCCCCTCCGTTAACTCTCATATTTCAAAATTGTTTGTCTCAAGGTATATTCCCCGAGTCATTAAAAAAAGCTGTGGTTATTCCGATTTATAAATCGGGGGATAAAAACCAACCAAATAATTACAGACCGATTTCTCTTCTTCCCACTTTCTCTAAAATTTTGGAAAAAATAATGAACAGTAGGTTAATAAAATATTTAGATGAAATATCCTTTCTCTCAAGTTGCCAGTTTGGTTTCCGTAAAAAGTTATCAACTGATGACGCAGTCCATTGCCTTACAAATGAAATTATGCAAAATATGGACAAAGGTATGCATGTTATAGGGATTTTTCTCGACCTCAAAAAAGCCTTTGATACAATTTCAATTCCAATTTTATTGCAAAAATTAGAAAATATCGGCATTCGGAATACTCAGTTAAAATTATTTGAAAGTTATCTTAGTAATAGACTTCAGTGCCTAAAAATTGGAGACAATTATAGCACATTTTTAAAAAACCACCCCTTTGGCGTCCCTCAGGGTAGTATCTTAGGACCCAGCCTATTTTTGATTTATATTAATGAGCTATGTAATCTCCAACTTAATAACGGCACCATAGTTTCATATGCAGATGACACAGCCTTACTTTTTTCTGCAAAAACAATAAACGAAGCTTATAAATTCGCTCAATCTGGCTTTAGTATTGTGAATGACTGGCTTTTTAATAATTTTCTGTCCTTGAATACTGATAAAACTATGTATATGATTTTCGCAAGGAACACTTCTACACCATTACTCAATAACACCCCGCTTTATGCACATCACCGCACTTGCACTGATAGCGCACCATGCCTATGCTCAACTATCTCCAAAGCAATGAACATCAAATATCTTGGAATTACTCTCGACGTTACTTTAACTTTTAAGGTCCATATTAATGCACTCTGTAATAGAATTAGAAAACTTATAGTAATATTTAAAAAGTTGAGACACATATGTGACTACGCTTTAATAAAGCAAATCTATCAAGCGCTTGGTCAATCCTTACTGACTTATTGCATAAAATCTTGGGGAGGTGCTGGCATAACCACTATGTTAAAACTGGAACGAGCTCAAAGAGCGCTACTTAAAGTAGCTACTGCGCGCCCTTTCTATTTCCCTACTACCGAACTATATAAACAATGCAAAGTGCTAACTGTGCGCCAGCTCTTTATTCTATTCACTGTTCTAAAACAGCATGCTAGCTTATACTTCAACCCTGATACACTAAACAGGAGGCGAAAGGATATAGTATGTTTGAATACCTATAGTGCAAAATTTTCCATTACAAATAGATTCTTTATATTTTTAGGACCATACTTATATAATAAAATTAATAGATTACTAGAATTATATAACTCAAACAACTTTGAATGCAAGAAAAAACTTCAATCGTGGCTATTAAATCTTACATACACGGAATCAGAGGAATTGCTTAATATAATAAGTTAATATAAGATGTTTTTATTTATTTTTTTATCATAATAATACAATTAGTTAGATACAATCGATTTCTGATAATAATTTATACACTACTTACCAATACCATTATATGAAAACTGATAGTTTAAGCCTTTTTTGTTTATTGTTGCCTGAAATACAGGTAAATTACCTAGCTCAGGAACAGGAAAATGTTATATTTTGTACTTTAAATAACTAACTAGGTTAAGACGAATATTATGTACTTTGAAAACTGAATAAATTTTTTTTTTTTTTTTATTAGTGATCTTTGGGCGGTGTAGCTGGTTATTAGCTATAGTTTTAGATATATAAATATGCTAGGCTGGAGTCATGAATCAGACCAACACCATTTTGACTTTTGTTAAGCCATATGTGTGGTTTATTTATCATGGTTATAAACGGTGAGGGAAAACATCGTGAGGATACCCACACGGCTGAGTTGTACTTAGTCATGTGACAGTGTATTTGTACAAAACTGGTGGGTACCTACTCTGACAGGTGACAATGTTATATACAAAGGGATAAGATGTACCTATGGAAAGCCTACGGCGATATAAGACTTGGCCCTTCAGACTTTTGAGCCTTGTGTCTATTATATTTTAATTAACAGTTTTTTTTATAGAGTACATATAATGTATATGAGCCATGTGAGGAAACCCACATGGCTGAGTTGTACTTAGTCATGTGACAGTGTATTCGTACAAAACGGCGATAGGCCTGCCCCCTATCACGTGAGTACACTGTCTAAGCAAAACGTGGGTACCTTCTCTGGAAACTAGATGGCGCTTGCCATGTGAGTTCAGGAGTCTTGGTACCTCTGCCAACCCCTTCGGGGATAAATGGCGTGAACGTTTATTTTATGTTATGTTATGTTACATATAATGTAGGAGGTGGCGGTTATATCTGGACACTGCATAAAACCCAGCTTCACTTTCTCCAAGTCATGGTTCACTGAGTAATGCAATGCAAGGCGCCACCTCATTTCTATTCAGACCTACGCTGCGACGACGCAACGCTTGAGACATTCCTCATCGTCATGGGTTAATCCCAGATAAAATTAACGATGATTTATTTTATACTGGAACATATATCATACAACAATCATACAATTTGGTATTGATTACTTGCCTCCAATCATTTTAGAGATTTCATAACTTTTTAGAGATAAACAAGCAGCTCTTTCTAGACTTGGCTATTTTTTTACAGAATGTTTTTGGTAGGATTATAATTTCCAGAAGCAAATGCCAATATTACTCCAGAAAATATGTAAAACGCGATACTTGTGCTTATAAAATTTGAGCGTTCCCCTCGATTTCTCCAGGATCCCAACATCAGACCCTGGTATCCTCATCATGGTACCATTCCGGAAGTATCTTCTTTCCAACAATTTTTTTTATCAAAATCGGTTCATAAATGGCAAAGCAATCGTTGGACTTAAAAAACATAGGGGCGAGTTAAGAACACTCCTTATTTTGAAGTCGGTTAAAAATAAAAACATGACAACGGGTAACTACTATAGTTTTTTGGTTTGTCAGTATCCGCCTACCCCAATGGGAACTAATGGCGTGAATGTATGTACGTATGTGTTTTATATAGAACTGTTATACTCGTGACTCGATATACCTGCTTGTTTATCTCTAAACTAAGGACGGTAGTGATGCTCTCTAGCCACAGGTCCCAACAATCACTTTAAAAGTCCCACCACTACTACTAAGTTGCATGTTACATGTTGCATGTACAAATAATCACCAGATTTCTTACAACTAAAAATAAAGATAGATTAGAATCACAAAAAAAAGTTAAGTGGACTCTACATAATCGGCAAAGAAGTTTAGAAGATTTGAATAAATCTGCAAATCACTTAGTAAATAAACTTGTACATACTAAACGTGTCAAGAATGTCCAACGGCCAAGTCAAGTAAAATTAACTATAACGATACAGTACAATGTTTACGTACAAACAAACAAAATAGGGTAAATTGATTTTTGCATGTATGAACTTTGAAACGTTAATATTTTGTAATGGGTATAGCGGCCCAGTCACGTAAAATTAACTATGATAATAAATTAATCGCAGTAAGTGCTTTTGTCGGGGAGTACCGCCTCTCCCATTTAAAATTTTTATATAATTATTTTCGGCCATGGGAGAGGCGAGAAACAAAAATGATTTCCGAATTAATCGCAATAAGAAACCTTAGACCTGGCTCCACTTATGTGAGAGATTTCATCACTTTTTAGAGATAAACAAGCAGCTCTGTCGAGACTTGGACAGTTTTTTACAGAATGTTTTTGGTGAGATTTACTTCTTTTTGACAGGGCGTAGACTGATTGAATGGTAACATTTTCTAACTATTATATTATCTTGTGAAATCAAATAAAAATTAACTTCACCTCTCTCAAATCTTCTTTACACGAAAAAAACTTTAAATGTGTAAATAAATACGCTACCGGGATTTAAAATACAGCTAGCGCCGTCTAGTGACGACTCAGTTACTAATGCTACATAACATGAGCGAAGCGGCGGCTGAGTGTTAGTACATAAATAATAATAATAATTTGACTGAATATTTTATTTATTGAGTTAATCGACTACTATTCTCGTAAATACTACTTACTATAGTTTGGCAGTACTCTTATTATGTTTTCTCATCAGCGTCACCAGGTGGTCCAGATCTTCCATAAACCTTGTTCTGATAGTTTTTACTTTATGTGGGCGTTAAAATCTACCTCTGTACCAAATTTAAGCTGAATAAAGGTTGCTCGATAGACGAAAAATATGGCACATTAGGTATTATTTTCCACTTTTTTGTTTGATGTGCTTTATAAGCGTGATTTTTAGTTTTTTTAAACTACATTTATTTTTAACTTTGCGTACTGTAGTATTGAATCAATTAAAATTATTTAATCCTGGCGTCCCTAATCAGGATAATGGGATGAAACTATGAAAATATTAAACTGTCCCTTGTTCTCGATAAGTGCACAAGTTTAATTTAAATTGGTCCCTTTAAAATGGGTCAAAATCGAGTTTAAAGGAGTCGGTTACATACATACATAGAGGTGAAACTAATACAAGTGTCTTAAAAATTTGAAAAGAAACACGAGCGTGTTTAATTTTTTTCAAACTACTATATTCATTTTATACTTTATTTGTACCCCATATAAAATAAAATTACAATTCACAAAAAACGCATTGTAATTGTGCCGTGTAGCACCCGCTTAGAATGTCACTACTCCTTTCTACCCGCGGGTGTCGTAAGAGGCTACTAAGGATCTAGGCCTTTTTAGTTGGTTTTTGGGCAACGTTGCTGGTGACCCATCACCAACGATACTTTATTTCTACCATCTCGTCTACTATCAACTTCCAAATGTGGCTGAGGAGTTTATAGCTTTGAAGTTCTAGCTACTCCATTTTGGGGTTTATTGCCGAGAGCATACGAATGTATGTACATTGTTATTTGACTCATCTAAGGATGCGCTTGAAATGATATATTATTTTACTGCAGATTTTACCGCGGGTTGCCAGACATTACGATTCGGGCTTTGAGCCAAAGAGTACAAGTATCGACGCCTGCTTGGCGCCATTCTCCGATAATATATGTCCCGTATTTTAAAAATAGCTTTAGCATAGCACCAGGCGTTTAATTTATGCTTGATGAAAGATAGGTATGTAGGAGTACACATTACTTGTGAATCTTAAATAAAATATTTTTGGATCAATTTTATTAACAACATGCGACAACACAAGGCAGCTAACAGCAGCACAGTGCTGTAATGGTTAGAGAATTGGAGTCAACTTCTAAATCAAGCCTACATAAGAACGGAAGACGGGACGAAATGTAGAATAAATTAGAATAGAATAACTATTTATTGCACATCAAACACAAATTTACAAAAATTATAATATGATCAAAAAGTTTATAGTGAGGTACCATTGGCGGTCTTATCGCTAAAAGCGATCTCTTCCAAACAACCTTTGGAAGGTGAGAGCGATAAATTAATTATTTTGGTAGATGCACAGACCAAGGCCAAAAATAATCTATTAAGCTTATTTAAAACTAACTTATTTAAATGTGATCGCCAATAAACACTCCAACTAAAGACTATGTGTATTTTATAAGTCTTATGTTTGGTTCATACATCAAACTTGTCAAAGGCGAGGGAGAAACTTATGTGGAAACCTGCATGGCTATATTTGGTCTTATACCAGTGATAGACAAACTTGAAATGAAGTGAAAAGAATTGGAATGTGGTGGTACAAAACTAAGAAGTTTTGAGTTATTGGTTCGGGTACTCACGGTAGCCCTGTGAATCAGTATCAGTTGTAAATTAACTGCTTTTGCCCCAACTTTATTTTTCGTTTTCTTGAGCCGTTGTTGAAGATACTTTATTAATCAAAATTAGTAACTGATCAATGTTAAAAATTACCTACATACATATTCTTACGGCTGTAAAGGCCGTTGAACATTCTTGACAAGTTTAGTCATGTACTAAGTTATTTGCAAATTTATTCAAACCTTCTAAACTTCTTTGCCGATTATGTAGAGTTCACTTAAAAAAAAATTGTGATTCTAATCTATCTTTATTTTAAAAGCTTTTATTTAACTTGCAATGTATGTTTGTGTGTTCGGGTGAAATCTTTGAACTCAATTTTGAAGTAGATATATTCAACCGTTTGTGCTGAAATTTTGTGGACGCATTTTGTTTGGATGACAATATATGATAAGACATGTGACGTCATTCTAAATTCAATATGGCGGATCATACAAGATGTCAGAACAGTTATATTTAATCCACTTATACAATATGGGTATCAAATGAAAGGGCTTGTTAAGAGTGACTAGAAAAAGAAGATGACGTCATTCTGAATCCAATATGGCGGACCATGCAAGATGGCGGAATAGTTACCTTTAGTCTACTTCTACAATATGGGTATCAAATGAAAGGGCTTGTTAAGAGTGACTAGAAAAAGAATATGACGTCATTCTGAATCCAATATGGCGGACCATGCAGGATGGCGGAATAGTTACCTTTAGTCTACTTCTACAATATGGGTATCAAATGAAAGGGCTAGTTAAGAGTGACTAGAAAAAGAATATGACGTCATTCTGAATCCAATATGGCGGACCGTGCAGGATGGCGGAATAGTTACCTTTAGTCTACTTCTACAATATGGGTGTCAAATGAGAGGGCATTTTGAGAGTAATAATAACTTGAAAATAGCCAGCGATAACTAAAAAGTAAAAAATAAAAAAAATTAAATAAAAAAACATTTTAAGAAAAAGCTTTTATTTAAACGCTCTAAAAAGAAGAAAATAAAATATTCCTTTTGGATTATACTAACAACTCCTCATTATACACAATTTATATATAATAATAAAAGCTTGTCGCTCGATTTACCACAAATTATTATAATATAAAGGAATGTTGATAGGTATGTAAACCTCGCGACAAGCTTTTATTATTATATATAAATTGTGTATAATGAGGAGTTGTTAGTATAATCCAAAAGGAATATTTTATTTTCTTCTTTTTAGAGCGTTTAAATAAAAGCTTTTTCTTAAAATGTTTTTTTATTTAATTTTTTTTTAGTTATAAAAACTCTGGTGATTATTTCTATGTTTCCCTTAAATTTTAATCATAATCTACTAATTACAAGTCTACGGCCAAGTCACGTAAATTTAACTATAATAAGAAAAAAATCGCAGTAAGGAACCTTAGACTTGGCTCCATTTATTTTAGAGATTTCATTGCTTTTTAGAGATATGTTGCCGTGTAGTGTCAGCTTAGAATAACACTACCCCATTTCTATCCGTGGGTGATCGTAAGAGGCGACTAAGGGAATAGGGGCTTCTTAAGTGATTTTTGGGCGATGTGGTTGGAGACCCGTCACCAAAAAACATTTATTTATTATTAACCTCTTTTCACCATACAACTTCCAAAAGTGGCTGAGGATTGAGTGTATGTATGTATGTTTAAAAATATAAAAAAAAAATCTATTTTAAACGGAGCTACAGGGCTAAAACATATGTCTAAAAAATATTCGCTGCGTTCATCAAACATACTGACACTATAATATTTTTTTTTAATTATTTTCTTAGTTCTTTTATGTATACTTTTTTGGTATTAAGTTTTTCTATATTAATATTTTTGTGTATAATGTTAATTTGGTATTCAATGTAAATATCGAGAAAGGCCACCCGCAATGCAGGTTTTACCTAGTGCAGGGGCCATTACAAAAATCACTATGTAATTCAAAATGCACAGTAAATAATTTGGTTATTTATTTATTATATTATTTTATTATCTCCTAACAATATACGGAATCAAATTTCTGGTATTTTTTCCAGGATCATATGAAGTGGCGTTTGATTTTTTCTGGCCACCACAATAGAAATTAATGGCATTATTTTATGCATGTAATGTATGTATCGATTCGAGACGTATTCATTTTAAGACACACTAACAACTGTTTCCCGAATATACTCAGAGAATCACACTGTCTCATTTTTAATGTTTTGGCGATGTAAATGTGTTGTCACCAAAACATTTATTTTACAATCTTATCCCCATACTATATCCAAAAATGGTTCAGGAATTTTTTATTCCGAGGCTGTGGCTACCCCTTCTAGGGATTTATAACAGTGAGTATATGTAGGTATGTATTTACGTATACACACAACATCTAACGTGCAAAAGTTTCAGGTATGCATAGTTTGAACTATGCTCGTGGGATACGGGAGTTCTATTTTTACATAGACATAAATTAAAATGCAGCGATCAACTAAATTTTTTTATAATGGTATCTTATTACTTCACTTAATTCGTACTAATACAACTAAAATTTTACAAAATTCATGCTTTCAGGGTTTTTTATGTACTCGTTGAGTTTCATAAAACTGTTTGACTTTTTCTTTAAAGAAGTGTGTTTGAAGTGTACGGGGCGCCACTGTCCTACAAAGTTATCTGATCTGATGATGTCGTCGCTGAAATCAAACTCAGTGATACCACCATTCGGAAGGAAGCTGATTTTAGGGTAAAATTGGCTTGGACTCATAAAGATGATTTCAAAAACACTTTAAAACTTAGATTGAAATATTTTTGATAGAAGTTTTATAAAAAAGAGGTTACCATAGAATAGGTTCCTGTTTCCGCCACCGGGTCAGGTAAATTTGTATAACGGTAGGTGTACTTTAGGACGACGATTTTAGACCAAAGTGTTTGGTGTAGGTGCATGAACGGGGCGCCACTGACGACGTTTTTTGACAAATGGGTTTGGTGTAGGTGTATAAACGGGGCGCCACTGACGACGGCTTCTGAAGTTGGAAGACACGGAATTGAGATCGGAGCTTAATTCTGTAAAAACATAAAATGTTAAAAAATATTAATACCGTTTTAATGACTAGTCAATCGGTGTCACAAAACACCCGGATGGCTGTGTGTGATGTTCTTCTTGTTCCTACGCTTATGTATGGCAGTGAATGTTGGCTGTGGCAGAAGAAACATGAAAGTAGAGTTAATACAGTATAGATGAGGTCACTCAGAAAAGTTTGTGATGTTAGGTTATGTGAAATAGCGTGATGCGTGAAAGGTGCGGTGAGAAAGAAGATATTGTAAAAAAGACAGAAAAGGAATGTAAAAATGGTTTGGGCACATTATGTTATGTTATGTTAGAAGAGGACGACCTTGGTGGACACATTTGGACTAAATAGCGAGTGTGCTCAAAAAGGCAAGCTTCCGAAGTATCAAGAATAAAAGAGCATGTATGAGAAGTTTGATGGATTTGAACGAAGCTAGAGTAGTTTGCCAGTATCGTCAGTAAAGTATCATAATTGGCGAGTTCTTGTCCTCTATCGTTGTATCTAATCGGAAAGTGAGTTTGTTTGTTTGTTTGTGCCGCTTTCACTCCGTAACTACTGAACCGATTGTTTTTAAATATAGCAGACGTATAGTTACAAGCTTTAATGAAATAAAAGGGTACATTTTATACCGGAAAAAATGATGTTCCCGAGGAATAATAAAAATATTGTTTGGTTGCTGGATGGATTAGGGATGGCGCTGTGTATCGTTTAAAACATGTATTGCAAACTAATATAAACATGTAAATTTATCATATAAAAAAAACTAAATGATACGATAGTGAATCCCCGAAAACAAGGAATTCCCGAGGGATGATCTACTATTTGCTTTATCGGTAGCGGTATAACGAACAACTATGAATTTTTAATTAGAACTATTATGAATCAATCGTTCCCGGTTTGTATCCCAGGTGATTCAAACTTTAATATATTTTTTTGTTTTGTTAGCTTAGAATAGCAATATATATAATAATAGCAAGCACTATCCCTTCACTTCAGCGATTATTTAGGATAGAGATCCACCCCGAACCGGGCCACCGCCGAAGCGCCAAACTACTATTCGTTTTTGTACTCATTAAAATATTCTCATTTTTGAACATAGAAATTTGGTACATAATGATTTGTTTCATGATTCTTATGAACAATTAAAAATTATATTTTTAGAACTTAACCCGTAAGAGGTTGATATAGTAAATGAAAGTTAATATAGAGATTATTTACAACAAAACTTAGTGCGATTAAATTTATGAACTTCATCTATCAATCATTCGTGAGTATATACTAACGGCCATAAATTCCATAAAAAAGTAGCCATAGCTTCAGGGATAGTAATTTTTCATCCACTTTTGGAAATAGACTGGGGAAAAGGTAGTTAAATAAAGATTGTTGAGTGATGGGTCACCGACTGCATCGCCGAACAATCACTAAAATAGCCTCAATGTCCTTTATATCCTTCTCAACGCCCGCGGCAATGTTATATAAAAAACAGAAGTTGGGGTAGTGTTTCGGTACTTTGAATGTAAACCGGAAGAAAAATAAAGTCCACGCGGACGAAGCCGCGGGCAAAAAGCCAGTAAATCTATAAAATGGTAACGAATCAGGACTATTACATACATGAATATTACAAAAAGACGTTATAGTACGAGTACAATTCACTTTTCAGTGAAGATTTCAATATTGAGCAAAACTTCGCGTTTGTTCTGTGAAAGCCACCCATGACCATTTATTTGAGGTTATTATTGATAGACAACTGTTTTAGCTAAGTGGCCAGAATGACCGCCTTTTATGTAGAGAAGCTTGAGTCGAAGTCCCGATTCGGGTCTACACCAATATGTATCTTCTAAAAGTTATATAATGTGGTAAATTAATCATGGTTATTAACGGTGAGGGAAAACATCGTGAGGAAACATGGCAAGTTGTACGATACATTTTATTCCTACAAAACGACGACAAACCTTCTCAAACTGGACCCGAACGTGGGTGTTCTGAAGACCTGATAACAATAATGTCAAGTGATCTTTAGAAGTATCAGTACGGCGTGAACGTTTGAGTTTGAGTTGAGAATTTTAGTAAAACTAACCTTGTTTATCAGCCTGTGAAGACTTATTTTCGTCTCCATATGTCTGAAAACATACAGAATGTTATATAGGAATATATATAAAAAAGGTTAGGTTACGGTTAGCAGTACACCAGCTCATACATTTCCTACTAATTTAGGGTATTTCTCTGATTTTGTTCTTAAGCGTTATATGCGAGTAGCATAATCTTTATGTTTTTCAATCATCTGCAGCGCTCATTTCACGCTCTTTCTCGCTTGCGGCACGCGTCACTTCATTTCTTATGAAACTGAAGTTTATCAATTTACAAAACACATTTCACTAACACCCGAAAAAACATTATAATCCATGATCATAAAATCTATCGTTTAGAACTATTGAAACAAATCACAAATTTTAAGGTTACTTACCACTGCAATAATCGAAACAGCAAGAACTACTAGTAATAGTTTCATTTTTGTCGTGGTTATGAGAAAACAATATTAGGAAATGATGGTATTCTATAGAAAACACTGTTAATATACCAAATTTCCTTTTGTTATCATAAGCTATTTGCGCATTTTCATTTGTTATTTTTCTACATATAATAACTTTTGATAACAAAAGAAAATGTTTTCATTGTCTAATCTTACCACATTTAAAGGATGTTTTTCGAACAATTGTTTACACATACGAGTATGTATATAGAATTGAATTATATATTATCCTATAATATCTTGATTCTATATTATTTTGAATTGAAATCAGAATAATATATTCTATATACAAATATTTCAATAGCACGAACAAGATATAATATCTATTTTAATTACCTTATTTATATTTTAGCTGGCTAGATGTTCAGGTTTATTAAACCTCTTCAAATGTAAAACAAAGCGCTCGCTCTTTGTTATATATTCTGTGTCGCTGTTAGCTACAATTTTGCGTCTGCCTTGTCATGTCACATTTGAATACTCGAAGTTTCTAGAAATTATTTTTATTACATTAGTAGCGCATCACTTAACAAGATGGATGTATTCTCTTACAAATAATGTAAGTAGTCACAGATGTTCAGACACATATTGAATTAAAAAAAATAAATGTACACAGCTGTCAGTCCTTTTTAGGATTCTGTACCTAAATGTACAAAACATGAAGGTACTAACTGAACGGGACAGCACTTACAAAAATATGGTACTGACTGAATAATTCAAATTTATTACCTCGCAATGAAACCTATAATCTTTTGAACAGCACCAGAAAAAGAACAACGAGATAAAGAGCAACGAAAAACAACAAACTTATTTATAAGCAATAATTTATAAAAAGCACTTCATTAACTATTCCTTTTTAATAAATTGTTTTAATTATTATCGTCGTCTATCAACTTGAAAATAAATAATTTATTAAGTTTGGTAATCGGTAATATAATATATATAACGGGTATTCCCATGGAAACAAGATAAATTAGGTGTCCAAAATTAATCATATTTTCGTGTGTTTCGGAGCCTTTATCATTTATCTAAGGAAATACTTGGCAGAGCAAAATATAGTGAAAACTATTGTGACCTTTCTATTTCGAATAAACAATATAAGTGAAATAAGATGCCGCGTAGTGTCGGCTCAACTTGACACAAATATTGTTCTACCCGCGCATCGTAAAAAGCAACTTAAGCATTTGGTTTGAGTTTTTTGAAGTCGTTTACTAGATACTGTATCATCCTTTTAATACCACTATTATCTACTTAACATATTTTCTCTACCCAACTTCATAAAGTGGCTGACGAAATTTTAACTCTTAAGCACTGGTTACCACTTCTTTTATAATTTACTAGTTAAGAATATGTTTGTATGAAATATATAAATGAAAGTATATATAGGACAAATATTTCCCTCGTTAAATCTAATTCAAATGTTAAATAGATATACCACACCAGCGGGAAACCTGTTTATTCAGTAAGCTGTAAGAAAAACAGCGTACATTCTTTTAGGAAAGAAAAAGTAAAAAAGTAAATACATTTGTTACTCTGGATTGCCGCATGCACGTCACTACTACTGTACTAAAACGGACCACACTCGTTTTGTCTAACCCGTCGCAATAAACTTTGACTAAATGGGATTATATAACAAATATAACTGTCCATTTTAAACAAAACTACCTGTATTAATACGTCGTCAGTGTGTAAGCAATAGTGTAAATGCTTAATTTGTCTACAGAATATAAAACTCATAACATTGGTCCCAGTATTTTGGCGTGTAGTGTGGGTTCAAAATAGCACTACCCCAATTCTTCCCAGAGGTGATCGTAAGAGGCGACTAAGGGGGTTGGAGGCTTTTTAAGTGATTTTTGGGTGATGCGGTGGGAGACCCATCACCAGACACATTTATTTTACAATCTTTTCCCCACTTATCTTCCAAAAGTCTTAGATATAATTTACAGAAAAATCAGTGGAATGTCAAAAAACACCTGTATTTTTTAATTGACTTCAAAAAAAATGAATTGGACCGTATATTTTTCTTCCGGCGTTAGTTGTACGTTTTCAACTTACGAAAATCTATCTATCTTCTATACTATAATAAGACTGTAACGAGGTCAAAACTGTACATACTGAAGCATGAAAGCAGAGTGAATGCAGTAGAAATGAGATCCCTCAGAAAAGTTTGTAATGTAAGGTTATGTGATCGTGTGAGGAATGATGTGATTCGTGAAAGGTGTGGTGTAAAAGATGATATTTTAAGGAAGATAGAAAAAGGAATGTTGAGATGGTTTGGGCACATAGAGAGGATGGATGACAGTAAAGTGGTGAAGGAGATCCATAGAGCCAATGTGGAAGGTAATGTTAGTAGAGGACGACCTCGGAGGACACATTTGGATCAAATAGAAAATGTGCTCAAAAAGACAGATGTCCGAAGTATGAAGAATAAAGAGCATGTATGAAAAGATTGATGGATGTGAATGAAGCTAGAGAGCTTTACCAGGATCGTACAAAGTGGCGATCGATAGTTTCTGCCTACCCCAATGGTAACTAACGGCGTGAGAATATGTATGTATGTACTATGCGAATATGTATAAATAAAGATAATTGAAAGTATATTTTATGAATTTTGCGTATTCATTTGGTAGGTTTGAGAATATGTTTATAGCTTTTTTTTTATAACTATTTTTAACTAATATTCTCATAGATATATTATGTTTTACTTGCGCATAAATTAATATTCTGTCTCTTATCCTCGGAATGCATAGTTTCTAAATAATAGTAAATATCTCAATGTCAATTCAGTAACGCCATCTGTTGACCGATTGTTCATCTTTTGTACTTTATGACATCATCGATTGATAAAATCACGTAGCGACATGCAAATGAAGCGAAATGTTCTATAAAAATGTTGCTAATAGCAAAACATAATACGAATTTGTGATGTCAAATGAAATTATTACGATTTTATACTGAACAAACCTATGATTTTCGAGATTTTATTAATAAACTGCAAAACCGTATGTCTTTGAAACGACAATCTCTCACACATCACCAACAGTCGGTGTAGGGGGCAGCACCGAGTCACCAAACTGCTATCCACACTTAATCAAGATATTTTCATTTTTGAACATAGGAACTTCGTAACAAAATGGTTTGTTTCATGTTTCTTATGAACAATTAAAGAGGTTTTTAGGAACTCATCCCCCAAGAAATAGAAATATATTAAACAGATTTTTGATCTATAAATACAATGTATCTAGAAATTTGAATCTTGATGCGATTGACTGATATAACAACTACAAAAAGGAATGTATGAAATTCATCCTTCAATCAATCATGAGAATATACTAACGGCTATAAATACCAAAAAAGGGTAGCCACAGCTCCAGAGATAGTAATTCTTTATCCACGTTTGGAAGTTGAATGGGGTCCGTCCAACCGTCCAACTGCATCGCCCAATAATCACTTAAAAAGTCTCAATGTTCTTTATATCTATTACAACGCTCACAGGAATATAAATACAAAAAAAACAGAAGTTAGTGTAGTTAGATAGTGTTTTGGTATTTTGGATGTAAACTGGATGCAATAAATGTAGTCCACGCGAACGTAGTCGCGGACAAAAAGCTAGTATAAAATAAATATTTAAACGTTATATTAAAGCAAAGACGGGATTATATAACAGAAAAATATTAGAATTGGTTGCCTCGAGAGTTCAATAGATATTATCTATATTATATTGTAAGTATACATATTGTTTAAATACATAGACCGTTTGTTTTTCAAGATTAAAATACAATAGGTTAAATATAGACGCAATAATTTAAGTTGTTTTCCTTAATTTAATTGTGTTGAAACCAAATTTCATGTTTCAAACCGAGTGTCATGATGACTTGTGAATAGTTTTAATGGTGAGGTAAAGAAAAATAACAGATGCTTTAAAATAAAAACATATTATATTGTTTGTTTTTATTTATATATTGTTTACATCTTATTTGCTATATTTATTTACAGTATTTTTCGCAAAATCACTTCAATCTGCAACCTTCGTGCAAATAATTTTCATATTTATACGCTGTCTCTTAACTAATTTAATATCTATATAGGCATATTGACTAAAAGTCAATCTAAATAAAACACAAATAATTATAATTAGTTTTGAAATTTCCGAATTTGTAAAAATTTGGAGGTAGAAGACGCTGACACCCGTAAGAACAAGGAAAGACATATTTTGCAACAGTGGTTACTTGGCACCATAGCTGCGTTGGCAGAGCAACCGAGGTGTAGACCAATGCCAGCTGAAATTTTTCTTCCGTTAATTGATTAGTAGAGATAATTATAGTTGGTAGGTGTCGTATTGTTTTAAGATCGGTTGTAAGTCACTACAGCCTATATTATGTGATGAAAGATCCATTTTCTCTAGCTATGTAACCTTGGACTTATGACAGCACTTTATCGTGGGTGTCACAGTTAGTGATGGCAGGGCGGAAGATACATTCGCATCAGCGGGCTCCATTAGGAGACTGATTATTTTTTTGCTACTGCTACCAAAACTTAGTAAGCCTATCTGCTTCCAATCATTGTCGATTATACTGATACCTGTTAACTTGATATCGCTGAAAGCAACTAAATGAACCTGAGCGTTAAATGAAACTTGTACATTAAGTTCATTTATAGGATTGCACAAATTTGATCCGGTCTCTGCTTACCGCATCAGACTTAATTGGCATCTCATTCGTCGCCACAGGAACGCACATACTCTGTCTTTTCTTTATTATTCTATCTTTTTTAATCCTGCCACCCCCTCCTATCTAAAAGAGCGTTTCATGTTTAGCGTGCAGTTTACCTACACATACACTAATAGGCTTGTCCGGATGCGCATAATTTGCAGGCAAGTATATATAAGTTATGAGGGTTCAAAAAAACGACGAAGCGCTTCGAGAAAAGGTAGGTAGTGCCCGTGCGCTTCGCTTGGCTCGTCTTGGCGGGGGCACAGTAGTAGATGCGTGCCTGATTTAACAAATTATGCTGTGTAGTGTCGGCTTATAATACCACTACCCCATTTCTTCCGGTGGGTGTAAGTAAGAAGCGACTAAGGGTATTGGGGCTTTTAAGGGATTTTTGGGCGATGCGGTTGGAGACCCATCACCAACAAACTTTATTTTACCATCTTTTCCACCACTCAATTTTCCAAAAGTGGCTGAGGAATTTCTAATTCCTTAGCTCTGGCTACCCCTTCAAGGGATTTATAGCCGTGAGGTATGATTAAACAAAACAATTTCCATCTCAACTGTAAAGTGATATCATGTATTTATGTGTATATTATAGACTAGCTGACCCGACAGTCTTCGTACTGTCGCAAAATTTAGTCTGAACTGAAGTATTTATAACAAAGAAAATAAGAAATCAAACCGCGGTGTAGAAAGCAACTACTCGCGCCATCTAGTATACAATATATACTTTAGTAGCGATTTGGTTTGGAATGTTTCTATTCATCCCACATTGCTAAACTTAGCGTGTCTATTCACCCTATCGCGCTAAAAGGTTATGGTCTTTTGATGCTCCTGTGGGAACCCTTTCAAAATCCGGGATAAATGATAGCCTATATTTTGGTCAGATAAATAACCTATATTCATGCCAAATTTGATCAAGATCGGTCCGGTAGAATTAACGTGATGACCGGACATACAGACAGAAAGACAGACAGACAGTTTTATTTCAAAAATATTACATTTGGCTTTTGTATCGAAAATAAAACACATTCCACCGTTTTTATAGAAACTAATAAAGATACATGAAAAATATTTTTCAGTTTTTTCAATAATCCATTAAGACAGCCGCTGTATAAGGTAACATTTCGAAGATTCGAATATCTTAAATCCGAATTTCAACATTCAGAAAACGGTTCACAGAATTTACGTATCACAGATGCTTTATTTTCCACAACTTCATTAGTACATAAATACATTTTCTAGAAGTATCACTTACAATAATCTCATTATTCCAAAGGTTTAAAAGACCGAATTAACTTTATCTATAGTCTTACAAATCGTAAATCTCTTTAACTAGATATTATTTATGTTAGAAAAATTGTATAAATAAAACCCGGTTCCTTCCATGTTTGTATGTATACTTGCTTGCTTGTTTGCATGCTTGGTTACATGTCGGGGGGGTGCAGGGGGGCAGAGCCCCCCTGCTTGGGGGGGTCGGGGGGCGAAAGCCCCCTGCAGACAAAGAAAAGTTAGGTCACATTTAGTTAGGTTAGGTAAGGTTAGATCATGTATAAAACGAGCGAGCGTAGCGCAGCGGAGCGAGCACCTAAATGCCTGATGAATGCTTATATGCATACTTGCTTGCCTGCAGCTTGCTACATATAGAGGACGGGGGGCGGGGTATACTACTTACATAAAATATGCCTGCAAAATTATTCATAGCAGTAGGTATCATTCAATACATCTGTATTTCAAATGTATGGAAAATGATTTTTTGGAATAGTGATTATTCGGAAAAGCAGAATTAAGGTATATCTGGTTTTTGATTCTGTGGGAATCCGTTCTAGTGGTTTATCATAATGATAGTAAAGAAAAAAAAAGTCAATCGATAATCTGGAATGTAAGAATATGGTATTTGAAATTTCGGTGAAACAATATTATGGCAATTAAAAAAAAGTCGATTAGTTTTCGGTAAAATAATATTCGGGTTTGAAAGTTTCGGATATACAGTATGTAACCGCTGTATAAGGAATTGGATCAGTAGCGCGCGCGCATCCGCAGCGAGCTCATGTGTGTGTTCCGGTAATACCGTCATCGTACGTAAACAAAAATGACGAGTGTTATAAAGTGTAAATCGTGTAACATCATAATTGATGAATTACTATCCTATATTCAGAATAAAATATCAGTGATCGATGAAATGACGTTGCTGCGTATTTGTACATCGTCATTTACTAGTGAAGAAATCAAACAATCGAAGTCCCTTTTGTTTGATTCGATTCCCACGAATGTGCGTAAGATTATTCGTAAAAGTAAAGGAAAAGAGGAAAGAGATTTGGCGGACATCGTAAGTCTATTTAAAACGGTTGAACCAGACGAAATTCCAATATTTGTGGCACGGCAGTTAGAGAGGCTACCGCCTATCACCTTCGACCATCTCGACTGCACGAAATTACTGAAGGATCTCGTGCGTATACAATCTGAATTGGAGGAAGTTAAAGTAAACTACGCAACTTGCAACCAACTCAATGACCTGAAAACCGAGATCTTACAGTACAAACATGATTCGTTGCCTCCAAGTCCAATGTGCAACGGAAACATGAGAAGGGGTGCCTGGAATTTAGATAGCGGACCTATAGGGCTGTCGCATCAACATGATCTATCATGCAATAACTCTAGTGAGTCCTCGCCGGGTAGCAAAGAAAAACAAAAACCGGAAAAAACCTATCGAGGTATCGTCGAAAAAAATGAAAAAATGAAGGTAGTTACGAGCGAGTGTCCGTCGACGACATCGGATGAGTCATTATTCCAACGGTCTCGAGCGCGAGCGACTGGCGGGTGCGATGAGTCATGCCAAGTAACCACTGCCGGTGCGGCCGCCGCCGCCGTCTCCGATCCTGAGCACAACGTCACTGTGATTCCGTTATCTGAGCCAACGATAAATATGATGTGGGGTAGGCCCCATGGCGGAGTGGCCCTACTATGGAACAATAAAGTGTTTCAGGATGTAAGTGTTTTGCCGTGCAGTAGTGTTCGTGTATGTGCGATTAAATTGACTACGTGTGATAGAACATTGATAGTGATGAGTATCTACATGCCTACGGACGCGCCGGATAACCTCTCGGAATTCACGGACTGCCTAAGTACTGTAAGTGCTCTTATTGATCAATATGGGTTAGAATCGGTGTTTTTGTTAGGTGATTTCAACGCTCAGCCTAATAAACCTTTTTATAATGAACTTATGGACTTCTGTGGTGACAATTGTAGCGAAGGTATTTGACGCCATGCTTAATTTGCGGCTAAGTAAGCATCTAAAATTGCACGATAACCAATTTGGATTCCGGTCACAATTATCGACAGACAGTGCTATACTGTCGCTTAAGCATGCCGTCAAATACTATACAAATAGGAGTACGCCAGTCTACGCGTGTTTCCTTGATCTGTCCAAGGCCTTTGACCTGGTGAACTACAAAATGCTCTGGAAGAAGTTGAAAGAGATTGATTTTCCGCCTGAGCTGGTAAATATTCTTCAGTATTGGTACGGACACCAGGTCAACAGCGTCAAGTGGGCGGGTGTAATGTCCGAACCCTATATTATGCAGTGTGGTGTTCGACAGGGCGGATTGACTTCTCCGTCCCTGTTTAACCTATATATGGACTCGCTGATCGTCGCGCTCAGTGGACGGCATGTCGGTTGTCACGTGGATGGAGTGTGCTTTAATAACCTCAGCTATGCTGACGACATGGTGCTGCTGAGTGCGTCGGTCTGCGGGCTCAGGGAATTGTTGCGGATCTGTGAGGGGTACGCTCTTGCTCACGGGTTGAAATATAACATAGGCAAAAGTCAGTTTATGGTTTTTGAGGCAGGGGCCAAATGTCCACAAGATGTATCGCCTATTTGTTTAAAGGGTGCACCGTTGGAAAGAGTCTGTTCAGAACACTGAGATTAGTGCGGGCGAAAGAGGGGCGAACAAGGCGCGCGGGGCAGCTCATGGAGTGACTAAGCCATTACTTAAGATTAGCTAACAACGAACGCATCGCAACCGCGTAGATTTTATAGTTTCCATATTTCTTGTAATTATTCATTATAGTGTTATACAGTCCACTCTCTTTCATTTGGTGTCGAAATTCCGTATTCCTATCATCGAATAGGGCATTAGCGCCAACATATGGTCCTAACTCGCCGTTCAGAAGACCGTTTAATTGCAAGAATATACTTACGACGGACTGGGCTTTGAGATACTGCTTACCGCTTCAAGATATTCATCGGACAGTTTCTCACCAAGTTCACGAGTGAATTGGATACTAAAACTACGGCGTAGCTGCATAATCTCAAACAAAAATCAAGATTTGGAAATACGAGAAACATATCAACAAATCTGGATTGTGAATCTTTGTCTGGTGGTCTTCAGCTTCGATCTTAGTCTCAACAACCTGTGCAAACCACTGGAAATACGGATTACAACCTAATCAATCAAAAATCCATCATCAATCATATACGGATGTTACATTGGATCAGAAAGGAAAGGACGCAAAACTGTGAGATTTTTCCAATTTCCTTATATTCATTTCTATCACACATCCCTCTTATCTTTTCTCAATAATACCAATAATTATCTTTCAAAATATATCCTTAATACGAGAAGTAACTTTAATAACAGCATTAGTCTAAGTCAAGCACCCGATAACCTAGTATTTAAATTCAGTTAAATAGGTTTGTGTGCGATGATAATTAATCATTACATTTCTACTAACTAATTACATTTCTTATTACTAACTTTTTGCAACCCTTTTATGTATTAATATAATCATTTCTAACAGTAATTTCCTTCGTTTTCGACTAACGCAATCATTTTTATTAATTATCAATTTATGTCGGTAACTTTGAGTTTCATTTCCGATGTAAAACCGCAGAACGCCTTAACTTACCTTGCTACAAGAAACGTTGCATTTTTACGCCTTACAACTTTGTGCAGGCAATGTTTTGTACAGTATTTGTACAGTGGTATTTTTAACAGGCGTTAGTTTCTTTATGAAAAGTGTTTCTTTCATAAAGCAATAAAAAATTCTAAATACTTTTCTTTTTTGAAAATTATATAATTAAAGTGTTAAAATTTAATTTGTTCATTAATATACTCTTTAGTATTTGGTTATATTTTATAAAATGGGTGTCGAGGAAGATTTAAAGGTTTTAAAGAAAAAGCGTAGTACAATTAAGGCGAAACTTACTCAGTTCATTACGTTCATAAAGTTACATAGCCAAAGTCAAGAATTTTCAGATTCACAATTATTTGAACTTGAAGATAGAATTAATAAATTAGAAAAAGCTTATGATGCTTATGATGAAATACAAACAGATATGGAAAGTTTTTCAGCCAATCCCGACGAGTTGTATGCGGAACGTGAAGAATTCAACAATACTTACTTTAAAGAAGTCGCTGCCGCTCGTTCATTATTATCACGGCATCGAAAGCATACTCAACGCGAATTAGATGCTCGGTCGGAAACAGGCTCTACTTCGGAAGCTACAGTCATCACTCACAAACAAAGCAATGTAAGACTTCCTAAAATTAACTTACCGCACTTCGGCGGTGGTTATCAGAATTGGTTAGAATTTAAAGATATTTATGTTTCATTGATACACAACGACAAAAGCATTGATGATATTAATAAGTTTCACTACCTACGTGCGTCGCTGCATGGGAGTGCAGCCCTTGTTATTAAAAGTTTAGATTTTAGGTATGAGAACTACAGCTCTGCGTGGACCTTGCTCTGTGAAAGGTTTGACAACAAACAGTTGTTAATCAATAACCACGTGCAAGCTCTCTTTAATATTAAATCTATTGAGAAAGAATCAAGTCAAGGTATACGTCATATTATTGATAATACTAATAAAAATCTTAGAGCTCTATCCACACTAGATCAGCCCGTGCAACATTGGGATACCTTAATAATTCATATAATGAGTTCTAAATTGGACTTTCTTACAAGTAGGGAATGGGAGCAATGCCGTAATTCACTTAGTAATCCTCCATCTTTAGATGATTTCATTAAATTTTTGAGCAATAGAGCGAATCTTCTCGAAACATTAGAAGAAGCCAAAGCAGTCAAAAATCTTAACAAGGCCGAATCATCATATAATAAAAACAAAACATTTATAATTTCTGAATTTAATAATAACAAGACTTTCAGTAAAAACAAGAATGATAGTATGACTTGTCCATTATGCAACAAAGAACATTACATATTTAGGTGCGATAAATTCATGTCCTTGCCCGTAGATGCACGAATTCAAAAAGCTAAAGATTACAAAATTTGCCTCAATTGCTTACGTCCAGGGCATTTTGAATCTAAGTGCAAACTTGGAAATTGTAAATACTGCACACAGAAACATAATACACTCTTGCATAAACATGAGGATTCATTAGCTTCTCAAGAAAATGTTGCTTTTCCTTCTAAAAGTGATGACACCAAGCATCTTAACAAAATCACTTTACTTTCAACAGCTTTAGTAAACGTCATTGACAACAATGGTAAGCCACATACAGCGCGTATTTTGCTCGACAATGGGAGCACTTCTAACTACGTAACTAAAGACTTATGTACCAAACTTAAATTGCGTATAAATTCTTTGAATACTAAAGTAACGGGAATCAACAATCAGGTCTCAACCAGCACTCATTCATGCACTATTCATATAGAGTCTTCAAGTGGTGATTTTAAGACTTGCATAGATTGTTTGGTCTTACCCAAAATTACAACTTCTATACCCGGCACATTTATCAATGTGGAAAATATACACTTACCCTCAGGTATTTGTCTGGCAGATCCAACTTATAACGTTCCGTCCTCTATTGACATATTGGTTGGGGCAAGCGTTTTTTGGAATGTTATTGGATCGAATCGCATTCAGCTCGGCAAACATAATCCTACTCTCTTTGAAACAAAGTTAGGTTGGCTTATTTCAGGTTCTTTATATCACCAACCAACCACAGATAAATCGTTATGCATGTTCACCCATGAACAACAAATACGTTCGGATCTCACTCGTTTTTGGGAATTAGATACTATTCCAACACATTACAAATATACATCGGAAGAGCATGCTTGTGAAACAAATTTTAAACAAACCACACGTCGTAATTTTGATGGTAAATTTATAGTAACCATGCCGCTGAAAGAATCTCCGGATGTTCTGGGAAATTCTGATGAAATTGCCAAGCGAAGATTTTTTTCTCTGGAGAGGAGATTAGAAAGAGATCCTTCGTATAAACAAAAATATGTAGATTTCATGACAGAATACGAAAATTTGGGCCACATGATCGAAAATGTTGATCCTCATTTACACAAAAATCAATATTTTCTGCCTCACCATGGTGTCATTAAAGAATCCAGTACAACTACGAAACTGCGCGTTGTCTTTGATGCATCTGCCGTCACAACGTCCGGAAAATCTCTTAATGATATACAGTTAGTAGGTCCAATAGTACAGGATGATCTTCTTTCAATTTTACTTCTGTTTCGTCAGCATAGATTTGTAGTATCCGCTGACATAATGCAAATGTACCGTAACTTTTTGGTAGATGACAGTCAAATACCACTGCAACAAATTCTATGGCGCACTGATCCTTCTCTTCCATTAAAGAAATATTATCTCAGAACAGTTACATATGGCATGGCATTTTCTCAATTCATCAGTACAAGATGTCTTCTTGAGCTATCACAAGCATCTTCTGATACTGCAACGCAACAAGCCATCGCCAAAGACTTTTATATTGATGACTTTTTGTCAGGTGCAGATTCCATTGAATCCACTATTCATTTATGCCAAAATGTAAAAGCTACCTTAGAATCAGCCCAACTTAAATTAAGAAAATGGCAATCTAATCATACAGACATAATCAAAGCTATTCACCCTAATAAACTTTCTAATCAGTATTTAAATTTAAGTGAAAATGAGCAATCTAAAATATTAGGTCTTATTTGGCTAAGCGGTGAAGATTTATTCAAATTTTCTATCAATAACATTATATTGTCAGATACTGTCGTAAACAAACGTCACATTTTATCCACTATCGCTCAAATTTTTGATCCTCTTGGTCTAGTATCCCCGTGCATTGTTGAAGCAAAAATTTTGATGCAAAAGTTGTGGATAAGTAAAACGTCATGGGACGACGAAGTTCCCTTAGAAATTAAAAAATTATGGGTTAAGTTTGCTCAAACTTTACCTCATCTTAATAATATAAATATTCCTAGGTGGATATCAACCATAAATCCAGTTTTTATTGAGCTTCACACATTTACTGATGCTTCTGCAGTGGCATATGGCGCTTGTATTTACGTACGTTCCGTGGCCGGGGATGGTTCCGTTACAGTCCATCTTTTGGCTTCCAAAAGCAAAGTTGCCCCCATCAAATCCACAACAATTCCACGCTTAGAATTGTGTGGAGCCTTGTTGGGCACTAGACTTTGTAATAAGGTACTTGGATCTCTTACTTTGAAATCTCTTAAAACTGTGTTCTGGTGTGACTCGACCATCGTACTTGGTTGGCTATCTTGTAACCCTGTGCAACTGAAACCCTTCATACGTAATCGCGTTTCGGAAATTCAGGATAGTTCAGACACAAAGGCATGGCGTTATGTCCCTACAAAAGAAAATCCAGCTGATCTTGTGTCTCGAGGATTGAGTGCTGACTTACTTACCGATTCAGTTAATTGGTGGTCAGGCCCTTCTTTTCTTAACTTAAAGGAAGAACTTTGGCCTAAACATCCTCAACCACAGAAACTTACAACACTTCCAGAAACATTCGCAGTATTTCATTCAGATACTGAAATTACATTCTTCCACACATTCATACAAAAATATTCATCTTTCTCAAAACTTCAACGCATTTTAGCTTACATATACCGTTTTTATAATAACTCCAAAAAACGTAACTCGAAAGAGATTGGAGCCTTGACATTTTCAGAACTGACTGCATCTTCTAACCAGTTGATTCGCTTAGCTCAAATGGAATCATTTCCAATAGAATACGAATGCCTTAAATCATGTAAACCTCTTTCACATAAAAATCGTCTCCTTTCTTTATCACCGTTTATTGATGACAACGACATTATAAGAATAGGTGGTAGACTTAATAATTCATCCTACGAATTCAATGTGAAGCATCCGATATTAATGTGCAGTAAAAATTATTTAAGCATTTTAATCTTTGAGATGTTTCATTTGAAACTCTTCCATGCCGGTCCCCAGTTGCTACTGGCCACAGTTAGGCACAACTACTGGTGTTTAGGGGGTCGCAACTTATCTAAGAAGATCGTTCGTTCGTGTGTTAAATGTCGGCGATTTAAAGGGGAAACAATACAACCCATTATGGGTCATTTGCCGAAGGAACGCGTAGAATTGGAGTTCCCCTTTCTTGAAACAGGAACTGACTACGCGGGACCGATTTTAATTGCTGACCGCAAGGGAAGGGGGTGTAAACTTGTTAAATCATACATTTGTATTTTCGTTTGTTTGGCGACTAGAGCTCTCCACTTAGAGCTTGTTTCTGACCTCACTAAAGAAGCTTTCATAGCGGCGCTGAACCGTTTTGCAGCTCGTCGGGGTAAGCCCAAAAATATTTACTCCGACAACGGAACAACGTTTGTTGGTACCTTCAATGAATTATCAAACATTCTTAATCAAGATTATACGCATGAAATGTCAGAGTCGGGCATAAACTTCTTATTTATCCCAGCTTATACGCCACACTTTGGGGGTCTCTGGGAATCAGCTGTACGCTCAACTAAGCATCATTTGCGTCGCATTCTTGGTTTAACCCATCTTACGTATGAAGAAATGACCACTTGTTTAGTTCAAATCGAAGGAATTTTAAATTCACGTCCTATTACTCCACTTTCAAATGATCCCACCGACCTGACTCCTTTAACCCCTGCTCATTTCCTAATTGGAAGATCTCTACTTTTCGCACCGCAACAGGAGATCACAAATGAGAAAATCACAAATCTTCAGAGATATCAACGCATCGAATATCTAAAACAACATTTTTGGAAACGCTTTACTCACGAGTATATTTTTTGGCTACAACAAAGGACCAAATGGTGCACATCTAAAGGTCAACTCGAAGAAGGGAATTTAGTTCTTATCAAAGATCGAACCACATCTCCACTAGTATGGCCTCTTGGTCGTATTATCAAAACCATTACTGGAAAAGACGGTGAAGCCAGAGTTGCCGAGATCAAAACTAAAAAGGGTGTCATTCGACGAGCATACAACACCATTTGTCCACTTCCTGTATATTCCATTGAAGACAACTCTTCAACGCCGGGAGTATGTTCAGAACACTGAGATTAGTGCGGGCGAAAGAGGGGCGAACAAGGCGCGCGGGGCAGCTCATGGAGTGACTAAGCCATTACTTAAGATTAGCTAACAACGAACGCATCGCAACCGCGTAGATTTTATAGTTTCCATATTTCTTGTAATTATTCATTATAGTGTTATACAGTCCACTCTCTTTCATTTGGTGTCGAAATTCCGTATTCCTATCATCGAATAGGGCATTAGCGCCAACAGAGTCTTTCAGTTTAAATACTTGGGACACATGCTGACAGCTGACTTAAAGGATGATATAGACATTGACAAGGCAACGGAGGTCTCTATCACGACGGGCCAATATGATAGCTCGTAGGTTTGCACGATGTTCGATAGCAACCAAGCTTACTCTGTTCCAAGCATATTGTACCTCGCTTTACACGTGCAGCCTATGGGCTAATTATACACAAAAGGCATATGGAGCCCTCCGGGTCCAGTTTAATGATGCGATGAGGGCGATGTTGGGGCTGCCGCGGTACTGCAGTGCGTCGGGCATGTTCGCGTGGGCGGGCGTGGACTGCTTCCACGCGACCATGCGCCGGCGCAGCGCCTCTCTGCTACGTCGCGTGCGCGCCAGCTCCAACACCGTGCTCGCTGTCTTAGCCAACAGACTCGACTGCCCTTATATCCGGCACTGCTGTGACCGACATGCGCCAAATTATAAGCCATTGTTTTAGGTAGCTAGGTGTAAATAGATATTAGTAGTTATAGTAGTAGTTGTATGTAAGTATATTGTACCTGTGTAAATACCTAGTCAAAATAATTATAATTTTAATTCTACTTGTGACCGTCCATTTTTATTATTTAATTTTAATTTGTACCTATTTAATTTTTATCGATTTCATTTAAATTTTATCTTATAGATAGTACAACCAATTGTAGAACCTATTTCAAGAAATATCGTATACTCACTCTCGCATCACTTTATATCCTAGAAATATGTATGTATGTAATAAATAATATTAATAGCTTTCCCATTTACTCAAGGCCAGCAAACTTAAGACCTCAAACCAGGCTCGCCATAGTTCAAACTAAATTAAAGATGGTTGACAACGGTCCGTTCTCGATGGCGGTCAAAGTATATAATGCGCTACCAGACAGTATAAAAAATGCCCAAAAGTCATTCAAAACGCAACTTACAAATTTTTTGATCGATAAGTGTTACTATACGTTGAATGAGTATTTTACTGACAAATAAATAATCGGATTTTTAGTTAATAATTAAAGAAGTAATTTTATTATATTATATTGCAATTACTAAATAATTTAATGATATATTTTTAATGTCTTATTGTATTTTTTTCATATTTTGTAAATAATTTTGTATTTTTCTTCTTATGTGTTGTAGAATAAGAATTTAGTTATTAAGTATTGTTGTTGTGCCCCAACGGGGTCTTGTTTGTCCTACACTATGATATGTTAAGATCTTACCTGTAAAACAAGAATGCAAATAAATGAATTGAAATTGAAATTAAGCTGTGTAGTGTCGGCTTAGAATAGCACCCCATTTCTTCCTGTAAGTGATTGCAAGAGGCGACTAAAGGTGGGTGCGCTTTCTCTTACATAACTTTTTAACTCCTATCGTCGGAGGTCCGAAAATATTTCAAATACCATTTAAAATCATAATGACCAGTCTTCATAAAAAATTCAAGTCATAAATATTAAAAATTATAATCATCGAAGTTCATAATATCACTAATTATACATTTTGTATTTAATAATATTTGTTTTAATATATTTGTTTATACTAATGACCGACACTCATAAATGTTATTTTGTCTAATATTTAAAAAAATATATAATTAAATGTGTTTTTATCTATATTTGCTTGCTTGTTTGAATGCTTAAAGCTTGGTTGCATGTGTGCGGGGTTAGTCCCCTGCTTGGATGGGTCGCAGGCAAAGAATACAGGTCACATTTAGTTAGGTTAGATTATGTATAAAACGAGCGAGCGTAGCGCAGCGGAGCGAGCACCTTAAACTCATTATTCATGCCTATTTGCATGCATGCTTGCTTGTCTATCGTAGTAACAATATTGTTAATGAAAATAATATGACCATTGAATGTTATGAAGAAAAAAATTCTTAAAAAAAAATATAGTTTTAAAAAGATTTTTGGTTGTAACAGTATTAATTATGACCTATTAAAATGTATGAATAAAGAAAGTATGAAAAATAAAATTATGAAGAGTGATTATTATGAACACAAATCGTTAGTAAGACGACAAATATGATTTAGAATTTTATGTGAGCCAATATGGACCCACTAAAGGTATAGGGGTTTTTTAAGTGATTTTTGGGCGATGCGGTTGGAAACCCATCACCGAAAACCTTTACTTTGCCATCTTTTACCCCCTCAACTTCCAACATTGACCGAGGAATTTCTTATTCCGAAGTTCTGCCAACCCCTTGTATGGATTTATAGCCGTGAGTATATATGTGTATGTCCATTAAGTAATTTTAATTCTTAGATAAATGATGGGCGAGCACTTTTTAAATAGACGCACCATAATAGTCTGTTAAGATATAACACATAAATATACTCACGCAATTAGTTCTCATTTGGGTGGACAGGTTTATCTTTCGCCTTTTCGGTGACCCTGACAAAACTACTTAAGTAAGTTGAGGTAAAATTTAAGAAGCTTTGTTAAGTTACTCTGTTTTTATTTTTCACACATCTGATGTGTGCTTTTTATTTTTATTTTCTTAGAAAATGTGCTCAAAAAGGCAGGTGTCCGAAGTACGAAGAATAAAAGAGCATGTATGAAAAGATTGATGGATGTGAATGAAGCTAGAGAGGTTTGCCAGGATCGTACAAAGTGGCGATCGATAGTCTCTGCCTACCCCAATGGGAACTAACGGCGTGAGAATATGTATGTATGTATGTATGTATGATGCGTGCTTTTTCTAGAAAATTCTGTTTTTGGGTAAAATGGTTATGCGAGGTACTGCCCAATATTACCATTTTACCAGTCTGAAATCGATATTTTTAAATAGCTAGCTATAATAAAATAATGTTACGTTAGTAAATGCACTTCATATAATTTCTATTGAATTAATATTAAAGCTGAAGTTTGCGCAAAGTTACCATTAATTTAATTACCGCTATCGTAATTGCTATTCGGGCGATTTTCTTAACTTTAACCACTTTAATTGTAGTTATTTATTCGCTTAAGAACATTAATAAAAACCGTAACAGTCCAAAGGGGTAGAACACCCGCTTTGCATTATTAAAGATATGGATTTTAAAGTTGCCTTAGAATTAATTACTACTAGCGGAACGTTACAAAAATTGAGCCATTAATTACAGTTATTGCTTCCACATCGCACGCGACAGTTGGTCTGACTGCAAACCTAACCAAGTGACGATTGAACTAATGTAAAACTTAATTGTCATGATGAAAAAATTTTTAGAGACACTATTTTGCACTCTAGAAGATTCTCAAAATTCCCTTATGGGAATAAATGTGCATTTAATATTCAAACTTTGTCACCAAGAGGGCAGCATATTGCGGAGTATTTTTCCAGTAGTTTCGGGAACATTGTATATAATATTGGCAATATTACAATTTATACATTTATATCTACAGTTCGGTCATTGGCACGAGTCCGAAGATACTTTGTCTATTATTTGCAATTCACTATTAGTGATATCAAAGCAACTGCTATTTCTTTACTCCTTTCAGGAATGGAAACAATTGTTTTCTTTCATGCAGGATGTTGAAATAGGTGGCGTTTATTACAAAAAAACTGATCCCGTAATATTAAAAATTTTGAAGGGTTACAAAGACCAGATGCGCCTGAATATATTTCTGTGGGCGTTGATGGCTGGAGGAGCGTTTGTGTTTTTCATACCGATGCCGATCCTGATGTACGCGCTGTCAGACGACACGAAGTTCCCGGACACCATCAGGATGTGGTTTCCATTCGACAGCACCCATGGCGTGGGATTTGCTGTCAATTTACTAGCTCAAATGTTCTTGTGCCTATATAGCGATTTTGGTATAGTATTTTATAATGCCCTCATACTTTCCATTATGCTATGGTTTTGCGCTCAAATTGATATCTTAAGAATACAATGCTCTCAATTGGTTCACAACACAAGTAGTCAAAACTTAAGAGATAATGAAATAATCAAAAGGATAATCTCTTGTCACAAATACCACCTTGCAATTCTGGAAAGTTGGCGGATAGCGCAAAATCTAATAAAGTCTTCGATGTTCATAGTGTACACGGGCGGATCCTTACTTCTTTGTTTGGAAATCATAGACTTTGCACATGTAAGTTTTTTTATGTAAAATATTAATGTAGCATATTAATTACCCGGGTATGTCACTAATTGATAATGATTTCATTCAAACTGCGAGTGTTATATGATTGTTAATTAAATATTTGATCGTCATATAATTAGCACTCTCTAACCGAAAAAATATCTTGAAAAGAAGATAAATTACTTAAGATAAGGCAAAAGAAAAGCTCTAATGTATTTCTTTCAAAGTTAAGGACACATAATGCCCGCTCCGTTCCCATGTTTATAATAATTAGTTTAGTCATTGTATAAGGCAAAGGTTACTTGAGTTTTATCAATTTTACCATTCATAGTGTTAATAGTATTAATACCCAAAAAAAATGTTTTTCAGTTACCGAAGACTCCAGTAGTTTTGGGGAATTTTATGACTTACACTGGATTGTCTGTTACTGAACTATTTTTGAATTCTTGGTTTGGCAATAAAGTTTTGGTTAAGGTAAGAGATACATCCATATGGTATACGTTTGGGGCACTCAACGACGTCCGTGACGGAGGTTGCGGGTTCGAAACCCGCTAATAGCAAAATTTGTGTGCTGAGCCCGATGTGTGCTGATAGTTATTTTGAAAATATATTTTATGTACAGAATTGACCTCTCTACAGATTTATTATAAGTATTTATTATATATTTAACCCTCGACACGATTAAGCAGACAGGTAATATATAAAATGTCTACCTCTACAAATATTCTTTAAATTAAACAAAATAAAAAAAAACTTTATTTAGCCCCTTGTAATATGTTGTGTGTTGTGGTCGTGAAGATAGGAGGTTATTTTATTAAAAGATCTTCATTGCACTATGTCCGTGAATGAATATAAAATACAATAAACGCTTACATTTTAACTTACACAACTAAGCACTTTACTTATTGCTACACATGTTAAACTTATTTGTCCCCGAAAAGTACATGCTCACCTCACCTCACCTCAACTACATGTAAAAGGGGGGGGGCCTTTTACAGAGTAAAAAAAAATACAATAATCTTTTTTTTTTTTGTAAACTTTTTATTATAAATGACATACATCTATATATTCAAAGAGAACTTAGCTAAAATATTTAAAAGAGAACTTATAATTATTTTACTATTACAATAATTTTTAATTAACTATAAATCATTCACAATACGACTTTGTATTATTTTTGTGTATAATATATTCTTTACTGTTTTTAATTACTTTTACGTTTGGTGACATATCCTGAACTACTTTATAAGGGCCTTCAAAAAGATTATCTAATTTGTTTCCTACATAGTTTTTAATTAATATTAACTGACCTTTCTTATACAAAATTGGATTTGTTTTATTATCTAAAATACATTTTCGTCGACATTTGCTTTCCATAAGATTGTTGCGTGCATCCAGTTCTGCTTTTTGAATTCTATACTTAAACTCTAAAGGGTAGTCATCATAGCTATACAATGGTTCTAAATGATGAGATAGGTTACTCGGTATATTACACGGTTTTCCAAACATTAACTCATAAGGAGTGTATTTTGTCTCAGAGTGTACTGTGTTATTAAAAGAAAAACACCAATATGGTAACCAATCGCTCCAATTTGAATTATTTTAACACTGAATTCTGAGATATACTCCTAAAGACTTGTGTGTATTTTTAATCCACCAATAGTTTCGTGGTGATAAGCGGTTGAATTTATTTTTTTAATATTAAGTAACTTACAAATATCCGACATAACACTACATATAAACTCAGTTCCCTGATCTGTCAAAATTTCCTGTGGTATTCCGAATCTTAAAATAAAATTGTCTACGAATGACCTAGCAACTGTTACCGAGTCTTTAGTACGCAACGGGTATGCCTCTACGTACTTCGTTAGATGACACTGTATTGTTAAAATGTACCTAAAATTATTATTATCTATCTCTAGCGGTCCCATAATATCTAAACTAATCCTACCTAAAGACGAACCCGGAGTGTCAGTAATTACCATTGGTTCCCTTATCGAATTATTACTATGTTTTTGAAACTGACATTGTTTACACTTGGCTACGTAATTCATTACGTCACGACTGATGCCTGGCCAAAAATAATATTTTTTAATATTATTTAACATTCTACTCATACCAGAATGTCCACTGGTGGGCAAAATATGAAAATCATTCAAAATTATTTTCTTTTCATCGTTGCTACTTACTCGCATTACATCTTTAGTTATTATGAAATTTAAGGATTCAATGTTTTCCCTTTTTATCGTTCTAACGAGATTTTTGATATGCAACTGGTTGTGTCTACTTTTTATAATAAGCAACTCTTTGATGCGCATTTTCTTACAAAATTCATCTAAATCCCTTGCTAGCACCTCTACGGTAGAAAACGATCGGGTGTTTAGATATATCGCACATTGCGACGGCACGTATGCACAATGTTTACAAAGTGATAAAGTATATTCATTCTTATACTGTTTTACATCATATTCAAACTGTGTAGAAAATATTAATTGATTAATATTATTTGGCTCTTTTAATACTTCTACCGCCAAAGGTTGATCAGGCCTGGACGCGGATGAAGTGCTGCGCGAGCACGATTGGTCACTATTTGTGAGTTTCCTAGTTTGAGCTCGAGTCAAAACAGAAATATTTGCTTCAGAGAGATCTTTAAGATCTTCGCTTGTCATCCGAAGTCGACTCAACGCGTCTGCAGCTGCGTTGCTTCGACCCGGTACATGCTCAACCTAAAAGTCATACTCCTCTAAGTATAATCTAAACTTCATTAACCTACTTGAAGGATCCTTAATACTAAATAAATTAATCAAAGGTTTGTGGTCGGTTTTGATAAGAAATTTTCGGCCATATAAATACGGTCTAAAATGCCTAACCGCCCACACTATACCTAACAGTTCTAAATCTATGATAGGATAGCGTGTTTCGGCTATTTTCAGATTCCTACTAGCATAAGCTACTACATGACCATTCCCATTCGATAATACAGCACCTAACCCCATTTTCGATGCATCCGTGTGTAATACAAAGCGGTTTGAGGGAGAAAAATCTGGGTACTGTAATACTGGTGGGTTAATTAATGCGAACTTTAAAGTTTCAAAAGCATTTTGGCATTCATTTGACCATACAAAAGGTACATTACTTTTACATAAATAATTTAATGGGTAAGCAATTTTTGCAAAGTTCGGTATGAACCGACGATAGTAGTTGGCAAATGCAACGAAGTGTTTTACTTCGCCGACATCTGTCGGTGTTGGATAATTTCGTAATGTCACATATTTTTCCGGATCAGGCAAAATGCCTTTCGACGTAATTTTGTGACCTAAATAAACAATTTCAGTGCGCAGAAACTCGCACTTTAATGGGTTTAATTTAAGATTAACTTTTCGTAATCTTTCAAATATTCTAACTAAATTATTATTATGGTGCTCAATGGATTTTCCTATCACTATACAATCATCTAAGTATATAAAACACTTATTATAATTGAGCCCAGACATGGCTACAGTCATTAATCGAGAAAACACACTAGGGCTGGTTTTCAAACCCATCGGGCAACGCTTCATACGGTACATTTTATCCGTAGTAAAAGCGGTGTAGTTGCGCGATTCGGGATCTAAAGATACTTGATACATTTTATCTAATTGAAACGCCGTGTATTTTCTAGAATTTTCTTCTAAATTCAGTTGAAAATAACTCTGACTGAGATCCAATTTTGAAAAATAAATACTGCCCGAAAGAGAATCTAAAATGTCAGTAATGTTTGGCAGGGGAAACTTGTCATCTTTTATCCTATTATTTAATTGCCGATAGTCTACTACAAGTCTCCATTTTCTTTCATTCGTTCTATCACATTTTTTAGGTACTAACAAAACGGGGCTGGACCACTCCGATGAATTTGTTTCCTCAATTATATCGTTTCGTAACATTTCATCAATTTGTTTTTGTACCTCACCTCTGAGGGCAAATGGAGTCCGGTAAGGCTTACTATATACTGGCGTAACGTTATCTTGAACGGCTATCTTATGTTGCATTAAGTTTGTAACCGTCAACTTGTCACCTGGTAAGTGAAAAATATCAGCATATTTTGCACAGATTCTTTCTATGTTGAGTTGATCTGTGTCACATAAGTTTGACAGATTTAATAATTCAAATAATGTCTTCACTCTGTCTACGCTTATTCTATTTTCATTTAAACTACATATATCAAAATGATTTAAGCTATAAAGACCTATATCATAAAAGTCTATGAAAAATTCCTCATTAGTAGTATTTAATATACGTATAGGGATTCTACCATATTCCGGTTTCGCAATCATCCCTGCGACATAAACACCTTTTTCTAATTCTTTTGACAATATAACACAGTCCTCAGACAGTGTCGTCGGAATATATCGTATGACCTCACACCGAGCCGGGATTAAATGTCGATACGTAGTATTTTTATCATTTATCATTAAACTAAATTTTTCGTTGCCCTGATGTAACTCTAAAGTATCATTTGAATAATTAATAATGGCTTTATATTTTTTTTAAAAGTTTTCTCCTAAAATACCACAAGTACTACATGTCATATTCTTAAATACGTAGAATGTTTCCTTTAAATATATTCCGTCATATTCTAAATTTAACCTTACATACCCTACCGATTCTAATTTTCCACTAACTCCCTTAATAACGATACGATCGCGTACCATCAGTTTCAAAAGATCGGGTTTATTACACAACCATTCATATTTTAACACGCATAAACTGGCTCCACTATCTACTAATAAATTTAAATTGAATTTTTGAACATTAAAACTAACCGTACTACTATTATTAAAATTCAAAACATGATTATCGGACTCATTAGTCACGAAAAAACTGGTTTTCTTGTTCTCTGCCAGGTTCATTTTAGAAATGTCGTAAAGGTTGATAATTACGTTTGCGAATAAAGCCCTGTGAGCGAAATGAATTTGTGCGCGTGTTAGCGTACGTTGAACCACGCGCTGCTGAAGCTAAATGCTGACGCGCATTTACTTGTTCCATTTGACTGGTGTGATACCTATGCTGTCTCGCTGGCTGTCTACCTTTTGAAGCGTTATAAATGGCTTATTATAATATGTCTGATCCCTATAATGCATAACAGTGTTATCCTGCACGGACAACGACTGCTCATCAATAGCGCATCTGATCGCTTCGGGGAGGGTACTAAACGAGCGTGATGCTACTATCGTACTGAGCCTGCGGTCACTCAAACCATCAGAAAATCTCTTAATAGCTATATTTTCATTTAAAGGCCGTAAAATATCATACTTCTGCTCGTCTCCGTCAGCTTGGGCGAGCGTAAGGTTAACAAATAAATCTTCCAGATTAGAACCGAAAGATTCTACTGAACGGTGACCTTGTTTGGCACTAAATAACTGTGACTGTATAGCTACTGCCGATTTCTTTTGTAAAAGATTTTTTTTATATTTATGAGTAAATCGCTGACATTAGAATAGGTCGATTTAAGTCGTAGCTTAGCACCAGGAGACAATCTCGTTTTTAAAACAAAATTAATAAGTAGTTGCCTAGAACTTTCCGAAATCATACTGGCGTACAACTCTATTCCATCGATTAACGCTTTCGTGAGATTTTCATCATCAGTCATTGATGGTAAAAGGGCAATTGCCGTCTTAATGTCAAAATTATTACTAGACATCGTGACGGATTTATTTATATTCTCAACCTTGTCTTTTTCTCTAAACAAACTACAAATGTAACTATAAATTGTTCTTATCTCATTAATTTATAACCTATTCACTACTTCAACTTCTTCGTCGCATATCTCAGATTTATCTACTTCTAAAACTATTTGAGACAAAATACCCTCTAATTGGGTGTACAATACATTAGCTTCTTGTAACTTTTGTAACCCTAAGTTTTTTTTTACGCCCTTCTGGTCCTAATTTAACTAAATATTCTTTCAAATATTTTAAACTATCGCGTAAAGTAGGCACCGAAGGGGGCACTATGGAAATGGTAAAGAGACTTAGAAAATTTTCCTCAAAAAAAATTTTTTTTAAACATTCGTTTTTCGCGTTTTTGATCATTGGGGTCGACAGAGGGTATTAAAATAAGCAAATTAGATGCCTTGGGCTTTTCCTCTATCTCAAGTAGTTTTAGAGATATGGGCCTCCAAAGTTTCCTCAAATGTATGGTCAAAAGACTTAGAAAAATTTCCTCAAAGAAATCTCATTCTAAGCAAGTCTATAAAGTAAGTAAGCATATAGGCATGCATCAGGCATTCGGGGTCGGGGGGTCGGGGGGCGAAAGCCCCCTGCAGACAAAGAAAAGTTAGGTGGTCACATTTAATTAGGTTAGGTTAGGTTAGATCATGTATAAAACGAGCGAGCGTAGCGCAGCGGAGCGAGCCCTAAATGCCTGATGCATGCCTATATGCTTACTTACTTTATAGACTTGCTTAGAATGAGATTTCTTTGAGGAAATTTTTCTAAGTCTTTTGACCATACATTTGAGGAAACTTTGGAGGCCCATATCTCTAAAACTACTTGAGTTAGAGGAAAAGCGCAAGGCATCTAATTTGCTTATTTTAATACCCTCTGTCGACCCCAATGATCAAAAACGCGAAAAACGAATGTTTAAAAAAAATTTTTTTTGAGGAAAATTTTTTAAGTCTTTTTACCATAGTGCCCCCTTCGGTTGAGCCTATTTAATATCGTATGATAAAAAAATACCGGAAATACGAAGAATAACACAGTAACCTTCGCACTGCCTCATACGAGAGGCATCTTTGCCAGGTCTACCCATCTCTAAAACTCATAAAATAAAATTACTTTTAACAAAAAGAAAACCGACTTCAGTGGGAAAAACAACCGAAAATTAACAATCTAGTACTAAAAAGTAAGAAATAAGTTTTTTAATTGAATATGAGTACTGGATTAATACCTTTGCAATTTCTTTATTCCACACGCGTCAGTTCAACCTACCTAAATATTACAATTCTCTTAAATTAATTTTTGAGTCGGTGCCAGTCAAACGAAAGTGAATACACCCTACTATCTACCTCTGATTATTACAATCTAAACAATATATATCTTTTATACAACTACAACTAGAAGGTATCCTACATTGTACATGTGTATGAAGTGCGAAATACACATTTATTAACATCAATCATCACGCAGGCTGGCACCGGCTCACAAATTAATTGAAGATAATTTTAATATTTAGGTAGGTTGAACTGACGCGTTTGGAATAAAGAAATTGCAAAGGTATTAATCCAGTACTCATATTCAATTAAAAAACTTATTTCGTACTTTTTAGTACTAGATTGTTTATTTTCGGTTGTTTTTCCCACTGAAGTCGGTTTTCTTTTTGTTAAAAGTTATTTTATGAATTAAAATGTAAGGAAAAACGTTAAATACATGTTGACGGTAAGAGAAATAGACATAAAATAAAATACAGCGATCAACTAAATTTATTTATTATGGTATCTTATTACTTCACTTAATTCATACTAATACAACTAAAGTTTTACAAAATTCATGCTTTGAGGGTTTTTTGATGTACTCGTTGAGTTTCATAAAACTGTTTGACTTTTTCTTTAAAGAAGTGTTATTGAAGTGTACGGGGCGCCACTGTCCCACAAAGTTATCTGACCTGATGATGTCGTCGCTGAAATCAAACTCAGTGATACCACCATTCGGAAGGAAGCTGTTTTAGGGTAAAATTGGCTTGGACTCATAAAGATGATTTCAAAAACACTTTAAAACTTAGATTGAAATATTTTTGATAGAAGTTTTATAAAAAAGAGGTTACCATAGAATAGGTTCCTGTTTCCGCCACCGGGTCAGGTAAATTTGTATAACGGTAGGTGTACTTTAGGACGACGATTTTAGACCAAAGTGTTTGGTGTAGGTGCATGAACGGGGCGCCACTGACGTCGTTTTTTGACAAATGGGTTTGGTGTAGGTGTATAAACGGGGCGCCACTGACGACGGCTTCTGAAGTTGGAAGACACGGAATTGAGATCGGAGCTTAATTCTGTAAAAACATAAAATGTTAAAAAATATTAATACCGTTTTAATGACTAGTCAATCGGTGTCACAAAACACCCGGATGGCTGTGTGTGATGTTCTTCTTGTTCCTACGCTTATGTATGGCAGTGAATGTTGGCTGTGGCAGAAGAAACATGAAAGTAGAGTTAATACAGTATAGATGAGGTCACTCAGAAAAGTTTGTGATGTTAGGTTATGTGAAATAGCGTGATGCGTGAAAGGTGCGGTGAGAAAGAAGATATTGTAAAAAAGACAGAAAAGGAATGTAAAAATGGTTTGGGCACATTATGTTATGTTATGTTAGAAGAGGACGACCTTCGTGGACACATTTGGACTAAATAGCGAGTGTGCTCAAAAAGGCAAGCTTCCGAAGTATCAAGAATAAAAGAGCATGTATGAGAAGTTTGATGGATTTGAACGAAGCTAGAGTAGTTTGCCAGTATCGTCAGTAAAGTATCATAATTGGCGAGTTCTTGTCCTCTATCGTTGTATGTAATCGGAAAGTGAGTTTGTTTGTTTGTTTGTGCCGCTTTCACTCCGTAACTACTGAACCGATTGTTTTTAAATATAGCAGACGTATAGTTACAAGCTTTAATGAAATAAAAGGGTACATTTTATACCGGAAAAAATTATGTTCCCGAGGAATAATAAAAATATTGTTTGGTTGCTGGATGGATTAGGGATGGCGCTGTGTATCGTTTAAAACATGTATTGCAAACTAATATAAACATGTAAATTTATCATATAAAAAAAACTAAATGATACGATAGTGAATCCCCGAAAACAAGGAATTATCGAGGTATGATCTACTATTTGTTTTATCGGTAGCGGTATAACTATGAATTTTTAATTAGTACTATTAAGAATCAATCGTTCCCGGTTTGTATCCCAGGTGATTCAAACTTTAATATATTTTTTTGTTTTGTATGCTTAGAATAGCAATATATATAATAATAGCAAGCACTATCCCTTCACTTCAGCGATTATTTAGGATAGAGATCCACCCCGAACCGGGCCACCGCCGAAGCGCCAAACTACTATTCGTTTTTGTACTCATTAAAATATTCTCATTTTTGAACATAGAAATTTGGTACATAATGATTTGTTTCATGATTCTTATGAACAATTAAAAATTATATTTTTAGAACTTAACCCGTAAGAGGTTGATATAGTAAATGAAAGTTAATATAGAGATTATTTACATTTTATAACAAAATTTAGTGCGATTGAATTTATGAACTTCATCTAGCAATCATTCGTGAGTATATACTAACGGCCATAAATTCCATAAAAAGGTAGCCATAGCTTCAGGGATAGTAATTTTTCATCCACTTTTGGAAATAGACTGGGGAAAAGGTAGTTAAATAAAGATTGTTAGTGATGGGTCACCGACTGCATCGCCGAACAATCACTAAAAAAGCCTCAATGTCCTTTATATCCTTCTCAACGCCCGCGGCAATGTTATATAAAAAACAGAAGTTGGGGTAGTGTTTCGGTACTTTGAATGTAAACCGGAAGAAAAATAAAGTCCACGCGGACGAAGCCGCGGGCAAAAAGCCAGTAAATCTATAAAATGGTAACGAATCAGGACTATTACATACATGAATATTACAAAAAGACGTTATAGTACGTGTACAATTCACTTTTCAGTGAAGATTTCAATATTGAGCAAAACTTCGCGTTTGTTCTGTGAAAGCCACCCATGACCATTTATTTGAGGTTATTATTGATAGACAACTGTTTTAGCTCAGTGGCCAGAATGACCGCCTTTTATGTAGAGAAGCTTGAGTCGAAGTCCCGATTCGGGTCTACACCAATATGTATCTTCTAAAAGTTATATAATGTGGTAAATTAATCATGGTTATTAACGGTGAGGGAAAACATCGTGAGGAAACATGGCAAGTTGTGCGATACATTTTATTCCCACAAAACGACGACAAGCCTTCTCAAACTGTGCCGAACGCGGGTTTTCTGAAGACCAGATAACAATAATGTCAAGTGATCTTCAGAAGTATCAGTACGGCGTGAACGTTTGGGTTTGAGTTGAGAATTTTAGTAAAACTCACCTTGTTTATCAGCCTGTGAAGATTTATTTTCGTCTCCATATGTCTGAAAACATACAGAATGTTATAAAGGAATATAAATAAAAAAAGGTTAGGTTACGGTTAGCAGTACACCAGCTCATACATTTCCTACTAATTTATGGCATTCCGCTGATATTGTTCTTAAGCGTTATATGCGAGTAGCATAATCTTTATGTTTTTCAATCATCTGTAGCGCTCATTTCACGCTCTCTCTCGCTTGCGGCACGCGTCACTTCATTTCTTATGAAACTGAAGTTCATCAATTTACAAAACACATTTCACTAACACCCGAAAAAACATTATAATCCATGATCATTGATCATAAAATCTATCGTTTATAACTATTGAAACAAATCACAATAGTTTAATGTTACTTACCACTGCGATAATCGAAACAGCAAGAACTACTAGTAATAGTTTCATTTTTGATGTGGTGATGAGAAAACAATATTAGGAAATGATGGTATTCTATAGAAAACTCTGTTAATATACCAAATTTTCTTTTGTTATCATAAGCTATTTGCGCATTTTCATTTGTTATTTTTCTACTAATATAATAACTTTTGATAACAAAAGAAAATGTTTTCATTGTCTAATCTTACCACATTCAAAGAATGTTTTTCGAACAATTGTTTACACAAACGAGTATATAGAATTGACTCATATATTATCCTATAATATCTTGATTCTATATTATTTTAAATTGAAATAACAAATATTTCAATAGCACGAACAAGATATAATATCTATTTTAATTACCTTATTTATATTTAAGCTGGCTAGATGTTCAGGTTTATTAAACCTCTTCAAATGTAAAACAAAGCGC
This sequence comes from Bedellia somnulentella, assembly GCA_963576735.1. Taxonomy (NCBI): domain Eukaryota; kingdom Metazoa; phylum Arthropoda; class Insecta; order Lepidoptera; family Bedelliidae; genus Bedellia; species Bedellia somnulentella. Next base: position 323,420 of record OY755185.1, on the reverse strand, counting down.
TCGCTCTTTGTTATATATTCTGTGTCGCTGTTAGCTATAATTTTTCGTCTGCCTTGTCATGTCACATTTGAATACTCGAAGTTTCTAGAAATTATTTTTATTACATTAGTAGCGCATCTCTAAACAAGATGGATGTATTCTCTAACAAATAATGTGAGTGGTCTCAGATGTTCAGACACACATTGGATTTAAAAAAAATGTTCGGCCTAAAAAGGTTTAAAACTTCTGACATGCCAAAAAGTTACAACTGTCAGAGTTCCACGCAATTGAAAATCATAGAACAAAATTATATTTTTCAGCGAAGTGTACGCAGCTGTCAGTCCTTTTTAGGATTCTGTACTTAAATGTAGAAACCATGAAGTACTAACTAAACAGGAGAGAATACTTACAAAAATATGGTACTGACTGAATAATTTAAATTTATTACCTCGTAATAAAACCGATAATCTATATATAATATTATTTCAATTTTGATTACACCATCGATAATTTTACAATTGAGAGAAAAACAGTTGTAAGGGATCTTGGGGTTTTACTTGATGAGAAGTTATCTTTTAACGAACACTGTTCAAGCTTGGCGAACAAATGTTTAAAACTTGTTGGATTCATATCGCGAGTATCCAAAGATTTCAAGAACCCTTTTAGTGTGATACGTATTTTTAAGTCGATTGTTTTGGGTAATTTGGAATACGCCTCAGTTATATGGTCACCTTTTTACAACGTACACATAGACAGACTTGAATCTATTCAGAAACGTTTCGTTCGTAATGTTTGTTCTCGATTTGGTTTGAGACGGCGTTTAAGTTCATACGAGGACAGATGTAGTCATTTTCATCTAGACAATCTGTTAAATCGTAGGCAAATGCATGACCTTACCACTTTATATAAAATAATACATGGCTCAATTTCAACTGGCATCATATCCAGAATAAACTTTAATATCCCCAGTAAATCATTTAGAAACCATCGTCCCCTTGCTATGCCTACACCTAAAACGAATGTCATTGCAAATAACCCCTTAAATAGGATGTGTCAACTGTACAACTCCCTATTCAAAGACAAAGACACAAACGCTCCTGACGTCTATCAACACACTCTACGCACGTTCAAAATAAAATGTCTCACCGCAGTGCGAGACTTTAATAAAGGATATAGTTAGTAGGATATATAAAATCATTTCATAATTTTCCATAATTTATTACTTATGTTGTTTTTATGTTGTGCTTATTATGTTAAAATCTAGCCCCTTTCCCTTTCCCTTTGTAAATAGTCTTCATTTTATTTGTAAGTTAAATTAATGTTAGTAAATTAATGAATAATAATAATAAAAAAAAAAAAAAACTATACTAATATATTTTTTAAGTTGTCATCTCAACTGATTATTTAATATCATGCTGTGTACACAGTTTTTTGGTATTATGTCCGAATTTGTATTATTTTTTAAATTTTGTATACCAATGCTATGTCATAATACTGTTTGTGTGCCAAATAAATAAATAAATAAATAAATAAGCCTATAAATCTAATAATCTTTTGAACACCACCAGAAAAAGAACAACCAGAGGTGTCCCACTCGTGAGGTTGCCCGTCGAGATTAAGAGCAACGAAAAACAAATTCAAACTTATCTATAAGCAATATTTTATAAAAAGCACTTCATTAACTATTCCTTTTTAATAAATTGTTTTAATTATTATCGTCGTCTATCAACTTGAAGATAAATAATTTATTAAGTTTGGTAATCGGTAAAATAATATATAAAGAAACTCCAATTCTTGAACACTGACTTTATTTCCACTTGGTCATATAAAATATATTACAACTAACAATTAACTATTTGTACTATAATTACGGGCAGTAACTTTGACTAAACGTCTTTACTTCACTTCTGCTAACGATAGAATGAATAAAAATAATGTCCCGCCTCAAAAGCCGTCCTCGTCCCCACCCATTACTTGTCAAACCGAAAACAGTCACTTCAACCGGAAGTTGAGGTGAAACACTTTACAAAACTGGTTGCTTTAAACGGAAGTTGAGGTGAAACACTTTACAAAACTGATTAACAAAAGGTACTCATATTAAAAATCAACATGAATTAATAATATATGTTTTTCAAAGAAATCATTACAATATATTTTAACAAGAATCATTACATTCGGCCATCCTACAGAGTGCTGCCTCCTGGCGCACTCAAAAACAAAATACAAAAGAAATCATTACATCCAATTCATCTTAGCATTAGCACAAATATTAATTACTATATTCTTACATACATATACAACTTGTCAATTAAATTTGAAATATTTCCGTCTATTTAAAAACAGGAAACCATTGAAACCATTTTCTTGTCATGATTGCGGATACAACAAAAGATGTTACATAAATTTATAATAGTGACTGTCACAATCTACTATTTCGAGTGTACGACATTAGTACAAAGCTTAACTACGTCATTTTATTGAAATTCATAAAAAATGTCATCATGCAGTATTGTTAATTAATTAATAAAATTAATGTTCATTACTCTAAATGTACTATTCATAAATTGAAGTCAGTGAAAAATATACAAATAAAATAAAATATAACCTTGCCACAGAGATATCATCATCATTTTAAGTTGACTACATAAAAAATAATAATATATATATAATACCTTTCAATCAATTTAAACATATCAAAACGAAAACTGAATTATAATAGAACATAAAAACATGTTAACACTAAAATTAAATATTATTCTTCGTCCTTCATAAGTCCTTAACACTATAGAAACATTTTTCCATTAGCCATTCAAATATTTTTCTTTTAAATAATATTATAGGAAAATTCTTAAAGTAATCAGGTATTTTATTATAAGTTTTTCACGACATATATAGTATACTTTTCCTATTTAAAGCCTGTCTCAGATCTGGCATTGCTAATTTGTCTTTAAATTTTATATTAAGTCTATCACTCCTTGTTAGTGGCATATTCTTAAAAAGTGATTTATTACTCTTTACAAAAACACACACTTCATATATGTAAATGCAAGCTAGTGGTAGAATTTTTAATAATTTGAAAAGGCCTTAAACACCGATTCGAAAAATTTATATCATAAATGATTTTACACAATATCGACCTATATCCAAACGTAACATTTTTGCAAAAATATTTGAACAGATTGTCTCCCAGCTAATAATGAATGCTTTACATAAATCATATCTCTCCCTCTCAACATGGATTTTCTAAGGGGCGTTCGGTCGAATCACTATTCATTTCATTTCATTTCATTTATTTTTGCAATCCACAAAGTTGTATACAGCTGTTATATCATATATTATTCACTATGCTATCCTTCACTAACTACCTCATAGATGCCATGGATAAAGGGCGACAAGTTAATGTTATGTACACCGACTTTTCTAAAGCGTGTGATAAGATACATTATTTCATGGCCATAAAATTATTAAATATAGGAATACATGGGGATGTGCTTCGATGGATCATTTCTTATTTGAAGAACCGTTCACATGCATTGTAATAACATTTACAAGAAAACATAGCTTAATTGAACATGAGTACAGTTTGAATGGTTTACATAAATCAAGAGTAACATCAATACGTGACTTGGTAATCGTAATGGATTCTAAAATATCTTTTATTTGTCATATCGATTATATAAAAAAAGAACATTTAAATAACTTGGGTTTATTTTTCGTAGATATATCAAAACCGTTCAAAAACTTACATTATTTTATCATATTTTTTTTTACTTTAGATATGTGCGCTCAATATTGGACTTTGCTAGTATTATCTGGAGTCCCTTTTACGCCTGTCATATTTCACGAATAGAAAGAGTTCAGAAAAAGTTTATAAAAACATTGGAATATTGGTATAATTACTACGGTTATTATCTCTATTCTCGCTCAAATCATAAACTAACCACCAGATAGACGTACGCAATTTGACTTGAGTTTCCTGTTTAAATTATTCAATAGTAAAGTTGACTCTCCAGAACTTTAGAAAAATATTATTTAGGATACCTAGACAGTAGACTTGGCTTGCAATAAACAGTTATTTGTCCCTCCGCATCATAAAACTATATATACTATACTTGCAACAATTTTATTTTTGGTGAATTGTGAACTTGTAGAACTCAGAATTTTATGAAATTGATCTGTTTTGTAACAGTTTAAACTCTTGTCACAAAATTAAGATATTCGCTTTTGACTTCATTTCAGTCATCTCTTTTTTTATAAATATTATTCCAATTTCCTATTTAGGTTCATTGTATAATTGTTGAGCCTGTCTAAAAATAAAAATAAAATAAAAATTACTGATGTATCTACCTGCCGCTTACGAAATTGTTTAATATTAATTTATGAAGCTGTAGGTCTAATTGTTTCTTATGTAAATGTGCACATTTTAAATGTTTACGACTATTTGTTTCCTAAATAAATGAAAATAAAATAAAAATATATCTTAACTAATTAACTTACGTTTGCTCCCGAGTTAACTGTCAGTATATGTACTTCTTACTTATTTTAAGAATTATTATTTTATAATTTAATGTTTTTTGACATGAATTCCTCATGTGGGGATTATTACTCATATTTTTAATTACTCATAATTTTTCTTTCCTTTAATAACATCTTTTATTTATGAGTAATTATTATTTTAGTTTAAAAAAACATTAAATTAAGAATCCTAACACGAAAGTGATTTAAAAATCTTCGTTGGTTAAAATAATAAAATAAAATAAAATAATCATTTATTTCAAAATAAAAAGATAAATCTTTGTTTTTTGAACGTCAAATTTTAACTTAATACTAAGTTTACTTCGGATTCGGAAGGTGTTTTGTTGAGAGAAGAACCCGTAAGAAACTCGTCAACACACATCTTTTTTTTTACGTCCATTACAATTTTGGTGTAACCCCGGAAACATCCTGCACAGAGCCCTGATGACACCAAGCCACTTCATCATTAATGTTATCATTGACACTGTAATAGGCTTTCGAACTAAGATTTCTTTTAACTGCTGCTTTGAATTTTGTTTCTGATAAATTTAAAATGTCCTCAGGTATTTTATAATACATTTTTACGCACAACCCCATGAAAGATGTATTTACTTTTGACAATCTGTATTTTGGTACTGATATTTTATTGTTGTCTCTCAGGTTTCGAATATGTCTGTCACAATTTTTCACAAAAGAGGCCTGATTCTTTCTTACATACATAATATTTTCATAAATATATTGACATGGCAGCGTCATTATATTTATTGTTTTAAACAATTCCCTCAGGGAATCTCGGGATCTCAAATTGTATATAGCTCTTATTGCTCTCTTTTGGAGAATAAATATGGAACCAACATCAGTTGCTCTGCCTCAGAGTAAAGTACCGTAAGACATTACACTATGAAAATAGCTGTAATAAACGAATTGAGCTGTCTGTACATCTGTCAAATGTCTTATTTTCCTAACGGCATATGCAGCACTACTTAGCCTGCCAGCTAGTGGGGCTAGCTAATGTGGGGTCCCCATTGGAGCTTGGAGTCCAGAGTTATCCCTAAGAAAACTGTGTCATCCGAAAATACTAACTTTTCATTATTTAAAATTATTTTGTTATCAACGTACCTAACATTAGGTAATACAAATTTAATGCATTTGGTTTTTTTTTTACCATTCAGTACAAGATTATTGGAAGCAAACCATGTTTGAATCTGTTAATCCCGATTATTATATATAATGTCTACAAACAGCGAGTGTTTAAAAAAAAGTGTATTATATTAACAAGTTTTACTATGAACAATTTACAATCAGATAATTTTATATAGGATTAAGTTAATGTATATTTAATACATAATGTAATTATTCAACTTGTTAAATAGATACCAAACAAGGTATGGCAGGGGTATTATATCAGTCATTGTCACTGTCACTGCAAGTATCTGAACTACTAGGATCGCTATTCTGAACTTCTAAGGCTTTTATACACACGGTCTAATTCTACCCAAGGCAATTGACAGAACCGTAATGCCTCTTTTTATGTTTTTATTATTTCCGTATTACCTCTTTAAGCAAAAACCTGGACCGTCAGTAACCCTTTAACGATCGTTCTCGAGAACTTTCAAAATCTTAGACTGACCAATAAATTTTGAAAGGAGTTTGGTACTCTCCGCATCATTGACAAAATTAATTCGCACAATCATCACTAAGTCGCCAACCTTGTACTGAGTAGCAGGAGACCAATTAGAATTATATCTAACCAAGCAGAAGGTTGATTCTTTTCTATAGTATATCTTATTTCTTGTCAAATACTTTCAAGGTCAACTAAAATAAATTTAGAATTAAGTACAATAGATTGGGATACCTTACTCTACTTGAAAGTTTCCATAGTATGGTGAATTTACTTAATGATACTTTACATTCAGTCATGATGAATTTGTTCCTAAACGGAGCAGAAAGATGTCAAAGTATCCTCCTGGTATAGTTTACACTGATTCGGGTTCTCACTGAGTAAACAAGATTCGAAGTAGATGTTATAAATATAAAATCCTACAGATAAACTTGAATACGATATTATACGTAATAGATGCCACAAACTTATGGATAAGTGCTATAGAGATTATAAAAATATACTTGAATCATAAATCAAAACTCATTCAAATTCCTTTTAGATATTTTTTTTTTTTAAAGACGTAAAAGTTCTTTAGCAATTTCAGCAGAGATGCATCTTAATAATGAAACTAGATCTAATGCACAAAAAATTAGTAGCCTATTTGCAACCCATTGCTCCAATTAGAATAATAAAAATATTACTTAATTAATATACGTCACAAATAATACAAATATTTTTATCACCGAAAATGAAATTAGTAAGTACATAGGTACGTAATTTAAACATTTATCAAAATGCTGGTACAGACGGCATCTACCCTCTCTTCGTAAATTGTTGTGCAAAACATTTCTCTTTCCCTATCTGTATTATATTCAATCGTTCTCTACGAGACGGACAGTTTCTTAATCAATGGAAAAGAGCACGATTTATACCTATCCACAAGAAAGGTGATTTATCTGTTGTATCAAACTATAGACCCGTTTCTCCCTTGTTTCTCTTACTATTTAAATGAAAATAATCTGCCTCATTATTACAAAATAAAATACATTATACATTAAGTACATCACAACACGGTTTCAGAAAAGGGTGACCGGTCGAATCTAATTTAATCAGTTATATCAATAAACCTTCCGACATAGTCGATGCTGGCCACCAAATTGATGAAATTTAGATAGAATTTGCCAGTAAATTCGTTAAAATTAACCATCCACTGCTGAATAAAAAGCTTGGATCAGTAGGTATCAGTGATTGGCTAATTCTGTGGTTTAATTCTTACTGAAGTGTTGTACTCTCCTTTGAAACTTGCAAGTAGCACATCCTCAGCACTGTAACGGCTTGATATCATTCGCGCCTTATGCGACGTTCTATCCTCTTCACTAGAAGATGTAGAAGGAGATCTTCTACTTCTTTTCCTCCTCAATTGATTTCTCGGGGGAGTTCCTGGAGGAGTCCCCTCGTTATTCTCGTGGGGTCGCATATCTGAAATCCTAGTTTCTTGGAATAGATGTCTGATCCATAAGTCAAAATTCAGATTCATTAACTCTTACTTTGGTCAAGTCCAGTTTAATCAGGTTAACATAGCAAGTTCATTCAGTTTTATTTATTGATTTGAAAATACACAGACAACTCCGTTCCATAATCGAATAAATATACACAATTCTTTCAGTCTCATAATCCAGTGAACATACACAGTTCATTTAATCCAATAATCCAGTTAACATACACAGTCCATTCATTCCAATAATCCAGTTAACATACACAGTCCATTCATTCCAATAATCCTGTTAACATACACAGTTCATTCATTCCCATAATTTAGTAAACATTAACAGTCCATTCAGTCCCATAATCCAGCGAACATACACAGTTCACTCAGCTCAATAATCCAGTGACCATACATAGTTCACTCAGTACAATAATCTTCGGAACATACATAGTTTACTCAGTCCAATAATTCAGTGAACATACATAGTTCACTCAGTCCAATAATCCAGTGAAAATACATAGTTCACTCAGTCGAATAATCCAGTGAAAATACATAGTTCACTAAGTCAAATCATCCAGTGAACATGCATAGTTCACTCAGTCCAATAATCCAGTGAAAATAAATAGTTCACTCAGTCCAATAATCCAGTGAACATGCATAGTTCACTCAGTCCAATAATCCAGTGAAAATACATAGTTCACTCAGTCCAATAATCCAGTGAAAATGCATAGTTCACTCAGTCCAATCATCCAGTGAACATGCATAGTTCACTCAGTCCAATAGTCCAGTGAAAATACATAGTTCACTTAGTCCAATAATCCAGTGAAAATACATAGTTCACTCAGTCGAATAATCCAGTGAAAATACATAGTTCACTAAGTCCAATCATCCAGTGAACATGCAAAGTTCACTCAGTCCAATAATCCAGTGAAAATACATAGTTCACTCAGTCCAATAATCCAGTGAACATGCATAGTTCACTCAGTCCAATAATCCAGTGAAAATACATAGTTCACTCAGTCCAATAATCCAGTGAAAATGCATAGTTCACTCAGTCCAATCATCCAGTGAACATGCATAGTTCACTCAGTCCCATAATATGGTTGTGTTGTGGTTGTTGTCGTCCTATGGCACCCCACTGGTGCACAGGGCCTGCACAAGCTCCCGCCACGCCTCACAGTGGGCTGGAATTCGCGTTTCATAGACATTCAAGTAAATTTTTTTAAGTGACGCTTTTTTTGCTTGTATGCGATAGAGAATACCTGCAATATGCATTATATAATGAACTTTCAGGTTTATAAACGTAAACAGCGCAGTCAGATTTTTTTTCGAAAAAAATTGTATGGCGCAAGCATAACAAATGATGATATCTCCATAATCGCACAATTGCGCCTAATATCCTCCTAGGTTATTAATAAAGACATTATTTAGGATTTTTTGACATACTTCATGCCACGGTCAAACGTGCGTTTTTTTTTTAAAAAATATTTTTGTTTATTTTTTCGTTTTTAATTAATATCAAGCATTACATGGGTGTATATAGACTGGACATTTACCCAAAATAATTGTGTGCAATATTAGAAACCGAAATTCAGTAAAAACCATAAAAAAGGCTTAATATATTTATTCTTTATACTTATATTTGTATCTTAGAAACATTTACATATAACGACTTAAATTTAATGAACTTAATAAATATAATGAAAATATATATATATATATATATATGATACAATTTAATAAAACGATGAAGTTATTAATTTAAAATGTCGCCTATTCTGAATCACTATCTTCAGAGTCGAACTCAGAGTCAGAGTTTATTTCAGCAATATCCCTAAACTCGAATTCAGGTGTTTGAAGATTGAGCAGATCTAATGTTTCAGCAAACAAATGTTTCTTTTTCTTTGCATCCATTGTTGGTCTTACTGCTGAAATAAGCGGATCGGACGAAAGAAGAAGGAAATTAAAAATATCTTCATTGGAACTCACTCTGCTATTCTTACGTGAGTGATGTTCTCTGAATCTTCTGAAGTCTTTGTTCCTCGCTTCTGAAGCCTCTTCAGATAAACTCCCAATCGGTACTATTGCATTACAAGCGATAATTTCACTGTTACACATACTTTTCAGCAGTTATGTACGCATATTCTTTAAATTTCGAAACATTGATGGACTGACCTGAAGTTATGGCTTGCAAAATTACAGCAAATCTTCGGATCAGATCTTCATCTAGTCCAGTGATAGCCGCAGTCTTTTCAGGAAATTCAAAGAATCGTCGTGCAGTGTTGCCGTCGTTAGTTGTGCCATAACCTTGTTTTACTATATCGATTAATAGGTTGAGTTCCGTTTTGAACCTGTCTTGGATAGTTTTCTTTCTTGCAGCCACTGCGGCTTTCTCACTTTCTTTTCTAGCAGACCACTTCTTAATATCCAATTTATATGCGATATGCAAAAGACATTCCATCATGTTTATGCGCGCATGTAGTGAAGAAAGTCCGAGCTCCATCAAGTCATCTTCTGTAGACTTTTTTTTTACTTCTTCCAAGTTGTTCATGTCCGAAGGTTTCGCCAAACAAATGTAGCACGCTGCATTCGCTCTTACGTTAGGAGAGAGGTATGTTTTTATTTTAGCATCAACCATGGTGAGCATAAGTTTATGACTCACCATATTGCTATCAAAAACTGATGGTTGGAGAGCTGATATCTCAGCTTTGACTCTTTCATTTTCTTCCTTCACCACTGTTTCACTTTCTTTAACAAAGGTGAACTGTACTGGACGACAATACGCTGCTGAGCAAGGTTTCGGGTTCTCCCAAACTGTGATGTCTTCACACGTCATTTTCAGTGGTGATAACGAAGTCATGAATATACTAGAGTCATCTTGTGTAGAATCCATCTTCTGTTTATATCTGCTTTGGCTGGATGCTCCGTCGAAACCATATTTTGATATTAAAATAAGTTCTTTATTTTGTATACTTTCAGGCAAAGATTCAATTATTCTTTTTGCTGTCAGATCTAGCAAAGCTTGCAGTGAAATTTTTGCTGAGGAATCTGTCACCGTAATTGAATTTTTCGGTTCAGGTGGAAAGCACACATTCTTCTCTTTTTGCACGCAGTAATACGAAGGGTACAAGTGCTTAAGGCCTTCTCGAATTGCTGATTCTCGCAAAGTTATATATTGCCATTTTGATAATTTCAGAGATATTAGTAAACCAAGTGCTTTTTGGGGTGAAAACGTTTCTTTACTGGTTGGTTTTGTAATTAAATCTTGAAGATCTTTGATTGATTCTGGGTGTTTCACCATATATTCAATCACAGATGCAATTCTGTTTTGGCCTTCATCTTTCAACTTAGAAATAGTGGCAAATACGAGCTCACTGGAATCTTTGTCAGTCAGGTCTCCACTCCGCCTCTTTTTCTGTTTTGTTCCCAAGTGTTCAAAAGGTTTACGATTTGATATTTTTCTTTTCGTCATTGTTCCAATGGATGATGTAGATGGCTCCAAAAGAGAACCAGTAACGCTTGATGATGACTCCAAAATAGTAACGTTAGAACTTGGTGATGGCTCCAAAATTGGCACTATAGGACTTCCCTCATTCTGAGTAATTGATTTCATATTTTCTTTTAAGCAACTCGGCCAATCAACATCAGCTTCAAGCCAACTTTCGTAATCAGTTCGGAATCTCTCATATTTCCGTTGTGTTGATTCATATCGTTTCTGTGCAGCCCTAGTGAATCTCCGGCAAAATTCTTTTAAAGTCACACAATCTTCTTCAGATACACTGTTGTTTAAACGAGAGCGCACGGTTTGAAACAAAAAATTAAAGTTACTGAGTTTGTCAGCATTTTTCAAAATAACGAACAAATCCAAGTTTGTTGCGATGCTTGCCATGATGTTTGTACTTTCAATGATTGAAGAATTATTACTAAATGATTTTTTTTTAGTGTACTTCTATTTATTGCGAACGACTTAAAAGTCTGTGCCCGAACAAGTTATTTACTAACTACCCTCTTATTTGCTTACTAATGAGAACCCAATGATTTAATAGATATGGTATTCAAAAAGACGGTAGCTAGTTAAAATATTGTCATTAACAAACTATAATTTCCTTAATTTAATTGGGGATTTTGAGGATCATTAGATAATAACCTTTTCTGATTCCATCCAGCTAATGAGTTTTTAAGCAAATTTCCCTTTTTTTATATTTCATTCAATTATTTTGCGTAAATGTAAAGTCTATATACACCCATGTAATGCTTGATATTAATTAAAAACGAAAAAATAAACAAAAATATTTTTAAAAAAAAAAACGCACGTTTGACCGTGGCATGAAGTATGTCAAAAAATCTTAAATAATGTCTATATTAATAACCTAGGAGGATATTAGGCGCAATTGTGCGATTATGGAGATATCATCATTTGTTATGCTAGCGCCATACAATTTTTTTCGAAAAAAAATCTGACTGCGCTGTTTACGTTTATAAACCTGAAAGTTCATTATATAATGCATATTGCAGGTATTCTCTATCGCATACAAGCAAAAAAAGCGTCACTTAAAAAAATTTACTTGAATGTCTATGAAACGCGAATTCCAGCCCACTGTGCGCCTTCCTGTCTGCCGCGACTTCCCTGGCCGCACTCCAACTCAGTCCCGCCGCTCGCAGCTCGGTCTCCACGCTCCGGCGCCAAGTGTGTACGGGACGGCCGCGGGCTCGCTTGCCGCCCGGTGGGTTCCACTCGAATGCGATGCGAGCATCGCATGGTTGTGTTACGAAAATAAATAATTATGGTTGTGTTATGTAAATAAATAAATATGGTTGTGTTATGTAAATAAATAATCCAGTCATCATACATAGTTCATTACATCACGTATGTCACGATATGCAGGTAGTGTAAAATAATTTCAATAACTCACTCTTACTTTATATCAAATATGTAAAAACCACTCAAATTTTAGTCATAAAGTTTTACAATGTTAAAATAGATTACGAAATAATATTCCACCTGCATAATGTTTTATCAACATTGTAAATAATTTAAAATAAAATAAACAAGATTCTAGACTAAATGAAAATGAAAACAGATACTGTCTTACGTTATCAAATCTAGTCTGTGATTCGTTTTAACACCAATGCACAACGCGAAGTCCTTAACATTTCTTGACGGTAAAACAGTTTAAAACACAGGTAAATTCAAATTACTTCTGTACATATTGCGAATGTCACGGTGCTTCTACATACCCAAACTTCAAAGCCAAAGCTAGGCTTCAATGGCAAAGGTTAGGTTGCCTTTTTTTTTTTTTTTGAGAACATAAAATATATGTACATATAGGATAGTGTCATTGTAGTATAATATGCATGTCGTGTGAGTAAGCATGATCAGAGAGTAGCCTTGATCGAATGCATGTCGTGTGAATAAGCATTATCGGAGAGTAGCCTTGATCGAATGCATGTCGTGTAAATAAGCATTATCGGAGAGTAGCCCCAATCGAATACATGTTGTCTGAGTAAACATTATCAGAGAGTAGTCCTGATCTAATACATGCCGTGTAAGTAAGCATTATCGGAGAGTAGCCTTGATCGAATGTATGTCGAGTCGTCTGAGTAAGCATTATCGAAGAGTAGCCCCGATCGAATGCATGTCGTGTGACTAAGCATTATCGGAGAGTAGCCTCGATCGAATGTATGTCGAGTCGTCTGAGTAAGCATTATCGAAGAGTAGCCCCGATCGAATGCATGTCGTGTGACTAAGCATTATCGGAGAGTAGCCCCGATCGAATGCATGTCTTGTGAGTAAGCATTATCGGAGAGTAGCCCCGATCAAATGCATGTCGTGTCGTGTGAGTAAGTATTATCGGAGAGTAGCCCCAATCGAATACATGTCCGTGTGTGTAGGCGTATATCAAATAAATAAATGTTATCTATCCTCTTTAAAAAAAAAAAAAACTGTCACTATATTCGCAAATTCGATATAAAATAATAACATAGTTATTGAATAGATCTGGTACATACCCACTTCTGAAATATAAAGAAACTCCAATTCTTGAACACTGACTTTATTTCCACTTGGTCATATAAAATATATTACAACTAACAATTAACTATTTGTACTATAATTACGGGCAGTAACTTTGACTAAACGTCTTTACTTCACTTCTGCTAACGATAGAATGAATAAAAATAATGTCCCGCCTCAAAAGCCGTCCTCGTCCCCACCCATTACTTGTCAAACCGAAAACAGTCACTTCAACCGGAAGTTGAGGTGAAACACTTTACAAAACTGGTTGCTTTAAACGGAAGTTGAGGTGAAACACTTTACAAAACTGATTAACAAAAGGTACTCATATTAAAAATCAACATGAATTAATAATATATGTTTTTCAAAGAAATCATTACAATATATTTTAACAAGAATCATTACAAATATATATAACTTGTATCCCCAGGGAAACAAAATAAATTAGGTGTCCAAAATTAATCATATTTTCGTGTGTTTCGGAGTTTTTATCATTTAAGTAAGGAACTAGTTAGCAGAGCAAAATATAGTGAAAACTGTTGTGACCTTTCTATTTCGAATAAACAATATAAGTGAAATAAGATACCCTGTAGTGTCGGCTCAACTTGACACAAATATTTTTCTACCCGCACATCGTAAAAAGCAACTTAGGCTTTTGATTTGAGTTTTTTGAAGTCGTTTACTAGATACTGTATCATCCTTTTAATACCACTATCATTTACTTAACATATTTTCTCTACTCAACTTCAAAAAGTGGCTGAGGAAATTTTAACTCTTAAGCACTGGTTACCACTTCTTTTATAATTTACTAATTAAGAATATGTTTGTATGAAATATATAAATGAAAGTTTATATAGGACAAATATTTCCTTCGTTAAATCTAATTCAAATGCTAAATAGATATACCACACCAGCGGGAAACCTGTTTATTCAGTAAGCTGTAAGAAAAACAGCGTAGATTTTTTTAGGAAAGAAAAAGTAAAGTTATAAATACATTTGTTACTCTGAATTGCCGCACGTACATCACTACTACTGTACCAAAACAGACCACACTTGTTTTGTCTAACCCATCGCAATAAACTTTGACTAAATAGGATTATATAACAAATACAACTGTCCATTTTAAACAAAACTACCTGTATTAATACGTCGTCAGTGTGTAAGCAATAGTGTAAATGCTTAATTTGTCTACAGAATATAAATCACATAAAATTGGTCCCAGTGTTTTGGCGTGTAGTGTGGGCTCAAAATAGCACTACCCCAATTCTTTCCAGGGGTGATCGTAAGAGGCGACTAAGGGTGTGGGGGTTTTTTAAGTGATTTTTGGGTGATGCGGTGGGAGACCCATCACCAGAAACATTTATTTTACAATCTTTTCCCCACATATCTTCCAAAAGTCTTAGATGTAATTTACAGAAAAATCTGTTTTATGTCAAAAAATACCTGTATTTTTTAATTGACTTCAAAAAAAGAAGTGTTCTCAATTCGACCGTATAGTTTTCTTCCGGCGTTAGTTGTACGTTTTCAACTTACAAAAATATAAAATAAATATTTAAATGTTATATTAGAGCAAAGACAGGATTATATAACAGAAAAATATTAGAATTGGTTGCCTCGAGAGTTCAATAGATATTATCTATATTATATTGTAAGTATACATATTGTTTAAATACATAGACCATTTGTTTTTCAAGATTAAAATACAATAGGTTAAATATGGACGCAATAATTTAAGTTGTTTTCCTTAATTTAATTGTGTTGAAACCAAATTTCATGTTTTAAACCGAGTGTCATGATGACTTGTGAATAGTTTTAATGGTAAGGTAAAGATAAATATAATGTGTATTCGTACAAAGCGACGATAGGCCTGCCCCCTGTCACGTGAGTACACTGTCTTAGCAAAACGTGGGTACCTTCTCTGGACACCAGATGGCGCTGCCATGTGAATGCAGAAGTATTGGTACCTCTGCCAACCCCTTCGGGGATAAACGGCGTGAACGTTTATGTTACGTTTATGTTATGTAAAGATAAATAACAGATGTTTTAAAATAAAAACATATTATATTGTGTAAATGGTGTGTCTCTTATTTGCTATATTTATTTACAGTATTTTTCGCAAAATCACTTCAATCTACAACCTTCGTGCAAATAATTTTCAAATTTATACGCTGTCTCTTAACTAAATTAATATCTATATAGGCATATTGACTAAAAGTCAATCTAAATAAAACACAAATAATTATAATTAGACTTAGTTTTGAAATTTCCGAATTTGTAAAAATTTGGAGGTAGAAGACGCTGACACCCGTAAGAACAAGGAAAGACATATTTCGCAACAGTGGTTACTTGGCACCATAGCTGCGTTGGCAGAGCAACCGAGGTGTAGACCAATGCCAGCTGAAATTTTTCTTCCGTTAATTGATTAGTAGAGATAATTATAGTTGGTAGGTGTCGTATTGTTTAAGATCGGTTGTAAGTCACTACAGCCTATATTATGTGATGAAAGATCCATTTTCTCTAGCTATGTAACCTTGGACTTATGACAGCACTTTATCGTGGGTGTCACAGTTAGTGATGGCAGGGCGGAAGATACATTCGCATCAGCGGGCTCCATTAGGAGACTGATTATTATTTTGCTACTGCTACCAAAACTACGTAAGCCTATCTGCTTCCAATCATTGTCGATTATACTGATACCTGTTAACTTGATATCGCTGAAAGCAACTAAATGAACCTGAGCGTTAAATGAAACTTGTACATTAAGTTCATTTATAGGATTGCACAAATTTGATCCGGTCTCTGCTTACCGCATCAGACTTAATTGGCATCTCATTCGTCGCCACAGGAACGCACATACTCTGTCTTTTCTTTATTCTATCTTTTTTAATCCTGCCACCCCCTCCTATCTAAAAGAGCGTTTCATGTTTAGCGTGCAGTTTACCTACACATACACTAATAGGCTTGTCCGGATGCGCATAATTTGCATACAAATATATACAGCGTGTTAGTTTGACGGCGATTGTTACTTCAATATTAATTCGTATATTAAAGTTTAATGCTTAATATCCACCATATGAAATAAACAAAAAGATTAAAACCGCTTTAGCAGAAAAACTTACTTTCTCCATCAGATGGAAAACTGTGGTTATCTACACTAGCCTAGCGCACACACTCCTACCCGTATAATGTCTCACCCACACACAGAGAACAGCGGGTGCGTCATGTGACCATCTAGTCTTGCGCACACTTGCTCGTGACCGTATAAACCGCACTATGACAGCAATGCAAAATTTTTTTGAATTTCGCGGCTATGTTTAATTTTTCTTTGAACTTATCGCCGCGCCTGGTGAGGCTGTGGTCTTAGTCGCCTCGTATTTCAATCCAGTATTAAATATGGGGTAGTGTAATTCAAACATTTTCAAGTAAAAAGATTGATGGATGTAAACAAAGCTAGAGAGGTTTGCCAGGATCGTACGAAGTGGCGATCGATAGTCTCTACCTACCCCAATGGGAACTAATGGCGTGAGAATATGTATGTAAAAAATCTATCTCTATTAATTAACACCGACGATTATAACAAAACTGTCGTCCTAAATAATCAGCTACCGCTATTTTTGTTTTACTTTACATCTCTGCCTCCCCAAAGGGTAGTAACGGCGTGAGTATGTATGTAATGTATGTACTTCATGAGCGTAAGATAATAAAGTTAAAAACAAATAGAGAACCTCGAAACGATGCATTTACGTGGCATAAAATAAAGTGCGCAAGAGATACCTATTCATTCATTAACCGACATCGAAATTGGAGGAGTTCTTGGTGTTTACTAAATTCTCTCGGGGCTAAAGGGCTCTAAACGGGTGTATCTGTACTCTATCACAGTTAACTAAAGAATACGAATAAAAATAACTCACCCCGTTTTGATTGGCAGTGGCAGATCCGGGCTATCACCTTTATTTGCGCAAAACGCAGAACATTTTGAGAATTAACATTATAAAACACCAACACTGAACTTTGCTGGTTCGTGTACGCCATATTTACTCAACACAATCACAACACAAGATACTAAAACTGAACTCACACTCCGAAAATTAATGCGAAAAATCAAAGTGACATCCAATCATAAGCGACACAAACACAATGAGCTACAAACAACTAACTTAGTACTAATACTGTTCCTTTGATAAAATGCCGACAAGCCCGCCCGACTTGATACGTATGCAGATTTTGAATTTCGCGGCGATCGATGTTTACGAATTATGAATTTTTCTCTGAACATACTGCCGCATTCCAACGCAGTATTAACTATGGGGTAGTGTTATTCAAATTTATCACGTCAAATAATAACATGTAAAAAATAAGAAGATATTAGAAGCTAAGTTCGATTGATTACTTTACTGGCCTTGATTTGATTTGGCCGCCGGTTAAGGGTCACGGCGGGTCGCAGCTGTCAGCTGAGTTGCCCGCCTTGTCATCGCGTTTCACGCACACATTGAGCGTGTTGGTGTCAATAGTACTACTTTCTTAATGCAAATTTTAACAAAATTTTTAAAAAAATAAGTGTGTTTTTTTTCAACGAATTCTGCCTCTATACGTGATAATTAATCATACTTTTCATTGAAAACAGTCGTTACAATTACACCCTGTATAAGTTATGAGGGTTCAAAAAAACGACGAAGCGCTTCGAGAAAAGGTAGGTAGTGCCCGTGCGCTTCGCTTGGCTCGTCTTGGCGGGGGCACAGTAGTAGATGCGTGCCTGATTTAACAAATTATGCTGTGTAGTGTCGGCTTATAATACCACTACCCCATTTCTTCCGGTGGGTGTAAGTAAGAAGCGACTAAGGGTATTGGGGCTTTTAAGGGATTTTTGGGCGATGCGGTTGGAGACCCATCACCAACAAACTTTATTTTACCATCTTTTTCCCCACTCAATTTTCCAAAAGTGGCTGAGGAATTTCTAATTCCTTAGCTCTGGCTACCCCTTCAAGGGATTTATAGCCGTGAGTATATGTATGTATGATTAAACAAAACAATTTCCATCTCAACTGTAAAGTGATATCATGTATTTATGTGTATATTATAGACTAGCTGACCCGACAGTCTTCGTACTGTCGCAAAATTTAGTCTGAACTGAAGTATTTATAACAAAGAAAATAAGAAATCAAACCGCGGTGTAGAAAGCAACTACTCGCGCCATCTAGTATACAATATATACTTTAGTAGCGATTTGGTTTGGAATGTTTCTATTCATCCCACATTGCTAAACTTAGCGTGTCTATTCACCCTATCGCGCTAAAAGGTTATGGTCTTTTGATGCTCCTGTGGGAACCCTTTCAAAATCCGGGATAAATGATAGCCTATATTTTGGTCAGATAAATAACCTATATTCATGCCAAATTTGATCAAGATCGGTCCGGTAGAATTAACGTGATGACCGGACATACAGACAGAAAGACAGACAGACAGTTTTATTTCAAAAATATTACATTTGGCTTTTGTATCGAAAATAAAACACATTCCACCGTTTTTATAGACACTAATAAAGATACATTTTTTATTTATTTATTTATTTGGAAGACTTACAGCTAAATAATAACAATATAAGTAACAGTACATAACATCGATGCCAATTAAAAGACATGAAAAATATTATTCAGTTTTTTCAATAATCCATTAAGACAGCCGCTGTATAAGGTAACATTTCGAAGATTCGAATATCTTAAATCCGAATTTCAACATTCAGAAAACGGTTCACATAATTTACGTATCACAGATGCTTTATTTTCCACAACTTCATTAGTACATAAATACATTTTCTAGAAGTATCACTTCCCAGAAAAACTAAAACCAGTTTATTAAAATGAATTTTTTGCTTTTACCAACTATATCTTTTACAATAATCTCATTATTCCAAAGGTTTAAAAGACCGAATTAACTTTATCTATAGTCTTACAAATCGTAAATCTCTTTAACTAGATATTATTTATGTTAGAAAAATTGTATAAATAAAACGCGGATGCATGCCTGTTTGTATGTATACTTGCTTGCTTGTTTGCATGCTTGGTTACATGTCGGGGGGGTGCAGGGGGGCAGAGCCTCTCTGCTTGGGGGGGTCGGGGGGCGAAAGCCCCCTGCAGACAAAGAAAAGTTAGGTCACATTTAGTTAGGTTAGGTAAGGTTAGATCATGTATAAAACGAGCGAGCGTAGCGCAGCGGAGCGAGCACCTAAATGCCTGATGCATGCTTATATGCATACTTGCTTGCTTGCAGCTTGCTACATATAGAGGACGGGGGGCGGGGTATACTACTTACATAAAATATGCCTGCAAAATTATTCATAGCAGTAGGTATCATTCAATACATCTGTATTTCAAATGTATGGAAAATGATTTTTTGGAATAGTGATTATTCGGAAAAGCAGAATTAAGGTATATCTGGTTTTTGATTCTGTGGGAATCCGTTCTAGTGGTTTATCATAATGATAGTAAAGAAAAAAAAAGTCAATCGATAATCTGGAAAGTAAGAATATGTTATTTGAAATTTCGGTGAAACAATATTATGGCAATTAAAAAAAAGTCGATTAGTTTTCGGTAAAATAATATTCGGGTTTGAAAGTTTCGGATATACAGTATGTAACCGCTGTATAAGCATTAAGCTGTGTAGTGTCGGCTTAGAATAGCACCCCATTTCTTCCTGTAAGTGATTGCAAGAGGCGACTAAAGGTGGGTGCGCTTTCTCTTACATAACTTTTTAACTCCTATCGTCGGAGGTCCGAAAATATTTCAAATACCATTTAAAATCATAATGACCAGTCTTCATAAAAAATTCAAGTCATAAATATTAAAAATTATAATCATCGAAGTTCATAATATCACTAATTATACATTTTGTATTTAATAATATTTGTTTTAATATATTTGTTTATACTAATGACCGACACTCATAAATGTAATTTTGTCTAATATTTAAAAAAATATATAATTAAATGTGTTTTTATCTATATTTGCTTGCTTGTTTGAATGCTTGAAGCTTGGTTGCATGTGTGCGGGGTTCGTCCCCTGCTTGGGTGGGTCGCAGGCAAAGAATACAGGTCACATTTAGTTAGGTTAGATTATGTATAAAACGAGCGAGCGTAGCGCAGCGGAGCGAGCACCTTAAACTCATGATTCATGCCTATTTGCATGCATGCTTGCTTGTCTATCGTAGTAACAATATTATTAATTAAAATAATATGACCATTGAATGTTATGAAGAAAAAAAATCTTAAAAAAAATATAGTTTTAAAAAGATTTTTGGTTGTAACAGTATTAATTATGACCTATTAAAATGTATGAATAAAGAAAGTATGAAAAACCAAATTATGAAGAGTGATTATTATGAACACAAATCGTTAGTAAGACGACAAATATGATTTAGAATTTTATGTGAGCCAATATGGACCCACTAAAGGTATAGGGGTTTTTTAAGTGATTTTTGGGCGATGCGGTTGGAAACCCATCACCGAAAACCTTTACTTTGCCATCTTTTACCCCCTCAACTTCCAACATTGACCGAGGAATTTCTTATTCCGAAGTTCTGCCAACCCCTTGTATGGATTTATAGCCGTGAGTATATATGTGTATGTCCATTAAGTAATTTTAATTCTTAGATAAATGATGGGCGAGCACTTTTTAAATAGACGCACCATAATAGTCTGTTAAGATATAACACATAAATATACTCACGCAATTAGTTCTCATTTGGGTGGACAGGTTTATCTTTCGCCTTTTCGGTGACCCTGACAAAACTACTTAAGTAAGTTGAGGTAAAATTTAAGAAGCTTTGTTAAGTTACTCTGTTTTTATTTTTCACACATCTGATGTGTGCTTTTTATTTTAATTTTCTTAGAAAATGTGCTCAAAAAAGCAGGTGTCCGAAGTACGAAGAATAAAAGAGCATGTATGAAAAGATTGATGGATGTGAATGAAGCTAGAGAGGTTTGCCAGGATCGTACAAAGTGGCGATTGATGGTCTCTGCCTACCCCAATGGGAACTAACGGCGTGAGAATATGTATGTATGTATGATGCGTGCTTTTTCTAGCAAATTCTGTTTTTGGGTAAAATGGTCCTGCGAGGTACTGTCCAATATTACCATTTTACCAGTCTAAAATCGATATTTTTAAATAGCTAGCTATAATAAAATAATGTTACGTTGGTAAATGCACTTCATATAATTTCTATTGAATTAATATTAAAGCTGAAGTTTGCGCAAAGTTACCATTAATTTAATTACCGCTATCGTAATTGCAATTCGGGCGATTTTCTTAACTTTAACCACTTTAATTGTAGTTATTTATTCGCTAAAGAACATTAATAAAAACCGTAATAGTACAAAGGGGTAGAACACCCGCTTTGCATTATTAAAGATATGGATTTTAAAGTTGCCTTAGAATTAATTACTACTAGCGGAACGTTACAAAAATTGAGCCATTAATTACAGTTATTGCTTCCACATCGCACGCGACAGTTGGTCTGACTGCAAACCTAACCAAGTGACGATTGAACTAATGTAAAACTTAATTGTCATGATGAAAAAATTTTTAGAGACACTATTTTGCACTCTAGAAGATTCTCAAAATTCCCTTATGGGAATAAATGTGCATTTAATATTCAAACTTTGTCACCAAGAGGGCAGCATATTGCGGAGTATTTTTCCAGTAGTTTCGGGAACATTGTATATAATATTGGCAATATTACAATTTATACATTTATATCTACAGTTCGGTCATTGGCACGAGTCCGAAGATACTTTGTCTATTATTTGCAATTCACTATTAGTGATATCAAAGCAACTGCTATTTCTTTACTCCTTTCAGGAATGGAAACAATTGTTTTCTTTCATGCAGGATGTTGAAATAGGTGGCATTTATTACAAAAAAACTGATCCCGTAATATTAAAAATTTTGAAGGGTTACAAAGACCAGATGCGCCTGAATATATTTCTGTGGGCGTTGATGGCTGGAGGAGCGTTTGTGTTTTTCATACCGATGCCGATCCTGATGTACGCGCTGTCAGACGACACGAAGTTCCCGGACACCATCAGGATGTGGTTTCCATTCGACAGCACCCATGGCGTGGGATTTGCTGTCAATTTACTAGCTCAAATGTTCTTGTGCCTATATAGCGATTTTGGTATAGTATTTTATAATGCCCTCATACTTTCCATTATGCTATGGTTTTACGCTCAAATTGATATCTTAAGAATACAATGCTCTCAATTGGTTCACAACACAAGTAGTCAAAACTTAAGAGATAATGAAATAATCAAAAGGATAAGCTCTTGTCACAAATACCACCTAGCAATTCTGGAAAGTTGGCGGAGAGTGCAAAATCTAATAAAGTCCTCGATGTTCATAGTGTACACGGGCGGATCCTTACTTCTCTGTTTGGAAATCATAGACTTTGCACATGTAAGTTTTTTTATGTAAAATATTAATGTAGCATATTAATTACCCGGGTATGTCACTAATTGATAATGATTTCATTCAAACTGCGAGTGTTATATGATTGTTAATTAAATATTTGATCGTCATATAATTAGCACTCTCTAACCGAAAAAATATCTTAAAAAAAAGATAAATTACTTAAGATAAGGCAAAAGAAAAGCTCTAATGTATTTCTTTCAAAGTTTATAGGACATATAATGCCCGCTCCGTTCCCAAGTTTATAATAATTAGTTTAGTCATTGTGTAAGGCAAAGTTTTATCAATTTTACCATTCATAGTATTAATAGTATTATTACCCAAAAATTTTTTTTTCAGTTACCGAAGACTCCAGTAGTTTTGGGGAATTTTATGACTTACACTGGATTATCTGTTACTGAACTATTTTTGAATTCTTGGTTTGGCAACAAAGTTTTGGTTAAGGTAAGAGATACATCCATATGGAATACGTTTGGGGCACTCAACGACGTCCGTGACGGAGGTTGTGGGTTCGAAACCCGCTAATAGCAAAATTTGTGTGCTGAGCCCGATGTGTGCTGATAGTTATTTTGAAAATATATTTTATGTACAGAATTCACCTCTCTACAGATTTATTAAAAGTATAGATTAGTTATTTAACCCTCGATACGATTAAGCAGACAGGTAATATATAACATATCTACTTCTACAAATATTCTTAATAATAAAAAAACTTTATTTAGCCCCTCATAATGATACAATATTTTTTTCAAACAATTAACATATGCAATGAGAGCCAGATATAATTTCTGGGTCTTGAAAAAGATAATGATTTGAGTAGAACATTATTGTGTCGTCAATATATTATTAAATTTGTGAATGAAAAAAATCTATGAAAAACTTGAAAAAGCATTCCTGAATAGTGTAACTTTGAGATTGTGAAAGCGCTTTTATGAACAGTTTGGTATCTCTGAAAATAGGCCCTTGCAAACAAACAATAAGAGTTACAAACTTTGCATATATCATACATATACTCACGGCTACCTTTTGCCAGCGCAAACGTTACACAAAAATACTCCTTATAGCATGATTTAGTGTTCACGTGCAACGACGGCGCGATGGGTTATTTCATGTATTAGTTTCATGTTTCTATACCGATTTCTATGTTGTTGTTTGTTAAAAAGAATATGAGAGTTAATATCACAAACAGTGACTGCAACCTGTCAATGTGACGTTTAAACTTTACATGGTAGCTATCTAGCTATACCAACGAGGTTATCAACTCTGATATTCTTCTGAACCTAGGCTACTTACGTTGTTCAGAATAATGATGCGTAATTAGTAGCAATATCAAAAATGAAGAAAGCCAAAATAGACGAAACATAAGTTTCATCTGGAAACAATGGAACGTGGCTATCGCGAATGAAGTCACGGGTAGAGAACTAATAATATTGATATGGCAAGTCAATAATTGTTCAATCTATAAAAAGCTCACTTACTTAGCTCACAAACAACAACAAAAAAAAAACTTGTAACTTTTATCCCCCAACCCCATAAACTAGGTGATGGGAGTTTGTATGAGACCTGTGAATTTTAATTTTGACAGTAGAGGTCTAATCAGATCTTAAACTTGATGCCCCCAGACATATATACGTATAGGTACTCCTTGTTAAAAAAATAATGTTACAAACAACTTACAAATTTAAATGAAATCCCACCAAAAACATTTTCATGTGAAATGTTAGCAAGACGAGCTCATATGACTCGCACTGTCAAAAAGTTATCAGATCTCATGTAGAGCCAAGCTTCTAACACTACACGCCCTAACTCTACAAGGCCTAACTTCGCAAACTCTACACCTTAGTCAAAATATGTGGCTTGGCCGTTCGTTACTACAGGAACTATTGTATAACACAATAGTAATGAACAGTGAATTAATTTTTCACCTTACGCCAATGTGAATGTAGCGATATGGCCAAGCCACATATTTTAACTAAGGTGTAGATTAGCCATGTAGTGCCGGCTTAGAATGTCGCTACCCCTTTCTACCCACGGGTGTCGTAAGAGGCGACTAAGGGTATTGGGGTCTTTTATTGGATTTTTGGGCGATGCGATTGGAGACCCATCACCAAAAACCTTTATTTTTTACCATCTTTTTCCCTCTCAACTTCCAAAAGTGGCTGAGGAATTTATAATTCCTTAGCTCTGGCTACCCCTTCTAGGGAAATATAGCCGTGAGTATATGTATGTATGTGTAGATTTTGTGAAGTTAGACCTCGTAGAGTTGGGGCGTGTAGTGTTAGAAGCTTGGCTCTACATGAGATCTGATAACTTTTTGACAGTGCGAGTCATATGGGCTCGTGTTGCCAACATTTTACATAAAAATGAATTTGGTGGGATATTGTTTAAATAAAAATAACTTTGAAATATATATTTATCACCGATGTGTTCCATTTGTTAATTACAAGCTTACCAAAACTTATCGAGTGATCTGCATATGAGGTAAATAAATGCGAATAAAAATAGAGAATATAAGTATATAAGAAGTAAATTAGTATTAGTAACATTTATATATCTATGGAAAACCGACATAGAGCTATACGAATTCATCATTTTTAAGAGCCAATCGCTCGCTGCTGGTATGTGGGAGACACCATGGTGGCGTTTCAACTTGAAGGTACGGAAACACATCCTGATAATGATGTGCGGGCTGAACAAGGAGATCGTGTTCCAGGCCGGACTCACCACCAAGATGACCGTCGACACGTTTGTTGGAGTAAGTTTTTTTATCATTTTAAATGTGCTTCGTGTTATCACGGAGAACACACTTGGACCAAATTGAGAGTGTGTTCAAAAAGGCTGGCGTCAAAGAAGTATGAAGAATAAAAGAGCATGTATGAAAAGATTGATGGATGTAAACGAAGCTAGAGAGGTTTTTCAGGATCGTACGAAGTGGCGATCGATAGTCTCTGCCTACCCCAATGGGAATTAATGGCGTGAGTATATGTATGTATGTATGTTCGTGTTATCATTGTATCTATTCTCTAAGAGTTATTTATACAATGTTATTATTAAAGAAATCTAAGAATGCAGTTAAAATTTAATTTAAAACTGAAACAATGTCTCTTTTCAGTAGAATTTTGCCATCTGCAATATTTAAATGCAATTTACAAACATAAAGGTTCACGCCGAATATCCCCGAAGGGGTTGGCAGAGGTACGAATACTTCTGAACACCAGGTGACAAAGTCACGTGATGTTCAGAAGTACCCAAGTTTTGCTTGGACAGTGTACTCACGTGATAGGGGGCAGGCCTATCGCCGTTTTGTACGAATTCACTGTCACACGACTAAGTGCAACTCAGCCATGTGGGTTTCCTCACGGTGTTTTCCTTCACCGTTGACAACCATGATAAATTAACCACACATATGTCTTTAGAAAAGACAAATTGGTGTAGGCCCGACCCGGAATTTAAACACTAGTCGTTTGCACGATAACTGGTGTTCTACCCGTTGATCTATCACGTCTTACGTCATAGCAAACGCCCTGTATTTAGCTAATGTGTATGGTCATGTCATTAGAAGGCAAATACGGAGGACAGACATCTTGAGACCAAATTGATAACGTCGTGGATGAACGCCGGATGTGGGTGCAAGAAGATTGAATAATATAAAGCTAGTGTGTGTAAATAAATAGCTGGTGCTGACATATGCCGCTATCATTGTTTATTAACGTGTTTTTCTTTAATTCCAGATAATGAGATTGGCTTACAGTTTTTACGCTGTTTTAAATGTTTGAGTCAACACACTGAAGTCTACTTATAATATTTTTTCTTCAGTAATGAGCATGCAATATATTTCAGCATACCAATTAAGTCAAAGTGTGTCATATATTAACCCGCAAAGTTTTATTAAAACCGTTATCTTTCGCGATTTATTTGTTAAAATAATGCTTGCTATTTACTAAAATTTATTGTCATTATTAATTTTAGTGATAAGAAAGTTTAAATTAAGTGATATTGCTTTTAGTGACCGGACAGCGAATTTTGCTTTTGCTTTTATACTATTACTTCATAAAGTTCTGTAAATATTTCTTTTGTGATGTGAAATAGAAATAGAGTAGAAATACATTCTACTCTATTATTTTACACAATACTTTACTTACGAAAATCTATTTTAATATTAATTTATTGTAGTTCTTTTTATACGGTTAATGTTTTAATTTGATCTCAATTTTAATTTAATTTAAATTTTATATAATTTTTTGTTTATTTTCCTTTTTGATATTGTTTATATACGAACTTTCATTTAATTAAATTAATCAGGTTAAATTAATAAACCTGAATCAGGTTGCGGAGCAAGGTGTATGTCTTAAAGTTTTATGTTATAAATAGATTTAAGTTTTAGTTGTTATCAGTAGATTATAGTATAATTTTGTTATTTAGTTATTATTTCGTGTGTGTATAAATGTGAAACATGATCGAATGAGGTATATACCTGTAATGTTTATGTTTTTGTAAATAAATAAATTTACATCATTTTATTTTTAATCATTGTATAGTTCAACTTACTAGGTAATGCTGTGCATGCTGTTTTGGTACTGCATTTGAGCGAAACATTATGTCTTTTAGAAATTATAATATTATGATGTTGTACTGTGTGCATGCATAATAAATAAATAAATAAATATTACAAGACGATTTATTTGGTCTTATGTAATAAATTCCTGCTTTTTGATACCATCGTTTAAAGCAATGATACTTGTTAAGCCGCACTATCATAACATAGTGCTGCGCCTTTCCCAAAGGGTTGGTAAAGAATATAATTAAAAGGACTGTATTTTATAGGTGGCGACATCTGGTGTAAAAGTATGTACATTAAAACCATCAGAGGCATATTGATATGTTAAGTTAGATCTTACTATTGCTCAACAGATGTCGCTAGTAATTACGTAATAAAGAATATTCTCGATCAATGTAAAACAACCGTTAGGAACATTAGAACTTTCTGTTTCTTCCAGAACATTCGAATTAATAGAGTACCGTTTTAACGGTCGATTTGCTATGTATTCTAGAAGCTTCCGCTATTGTTGTACAGAGGGCACTTGTAATGCCCAATTATTCAAATGAACACAATTAATACAGAACTTGAAGAGAACACTAGCGTCTTTTATTCCCTCCTGAACACGGAACCTCCCGGACCCCTGGACGTCGGCACCTTACCAGCTCTACGAGTAATCAATACTATTGAACTGATAAATTCAAAATAGTTGAATGCCGAACTGCCTTTAATAACAAAAGTTAGAGAAGCTCCAATTGAAATAACAATCCCACCAAAAATATTTTCATGTAAAATGTTGCCACGACGAGCCTATATGTCTCGCACTGTCAAAAAGTTATCAGATCTCATGTAGAGCCAAGCTTCTAACGCTACATTCACATCGGCGTAAGGTGAAAAATTAATTCACTGTTCATTACTTTTGTGTTTTACAATAGTTCTCGTAGTAACGAACGGCCAAACCACATATTTTGAATAAGGTGTAACTAGTATTGTTATGGGAGTTCTGGCTCAAGCCCCTCCACCCTCGATCGTCACCCCTTTCTCGCCCCAAAGGAAGCCCGAACCTAAAAAAAAATGCCCCCCATTTGAGACGATTGCGCTGGGTTGCAGAGCTGTAGCTGTAACCGTTTCAGAGAACAGAATCCTTTCGAAAGCTCCTAGATGATTAGTAATCACCTCACTAATGACGCCTCGACTTCACCTCAAAAGTCATTGAATACGATGCCGATATCTTAATGACCTACCTGACGTCATTCATATTACTTTTCATTCATAACAAATCACTACGTTCATACATATATACATATACTCACGACATTACCGCCCTACATTGGGGTAGACAGAGATTATTTATTTAATATCCACTTGATGATAGATTGATGAGTTTTTTTAAGAAAATAAAAAGAAGCAAACGAACTATTCTTCTACTGTTGGTCGTGCCGCAAAAGACGGAGGGATGTCATATGTTTCGTCAAATCAAAATGATGCTGCGAATGCCACACATATGATTAAAACTGAAATTTTCGATCTTAAAAAGACAGCTAACATCGACCAACAAAATCTATGGCAATACGCTGACGTGCGGCTTAAGTATTACGTGGAAGCGACAAAAAATTCGAATCCAATCCTCCAAAGAGTTTGAGAAATTATAATACAGCATAACGAAGGAAATTTCAGAAATACCAAACGTTAAAAAATATCACTTTTCTAATAAACATTCTTAATATTTAAAACATGTGATAAAGATGTTCTTATTTTTATTTTTGGTTTTATTGATATTCTTAATAATTTATTCATATCAGAGAAGTTAAGAATGAAAACACAAAATAATTTAATAATTATTTTAATAATATTACACAATACAATTATTATTATTCATTAGAACTACATTAAACATTTTTTGTAGTAACAAATCATTTTTGAACATTACTACAAAATCTAATAATTTCATACCCCTTATATGTATCTATACTTATTATAAATCTGTAGAGAGGTCAATTCTGTACATGAAATATATTTTTAACCGACTTCAAAAAAAGGAGTGTTCTCAATTCGACCGTATATTTTTTTTTTTTTTTTTATGTATGTTCGCCGATTACTTTGCCATTTGTGAACCGATTTTGATTATTATTTTTTTGTTCGAAAGAAGATACTCCCGGATTGGTACCATGGTGAGGATGTCAGGGTCTGATGATGGGATCTTGGAGAAATCGAGGGGAACCCTGAAATTTTATAGGCAAATGTACCGCGTTTTACATATTTTATGAACAAGTATTGGCATTTGCTTCTGAAAATCATATTGTTATGCTGCTGAGCTGATGATGGAAGGTGTGGGTCCTTAATCACTAGGAGTTAGGAAACAGTTCTTTCACCATTCTATAAAGATTTATGCTTCTCTTCGTAGCTTTTATGAAGATAATACAGGTTCACTCAACATTTCTTTTGTTATGTTATTGTTACCGAGAAAGTACCATAAGACCAGGATCTGATGATGGCATCCCAGGAAATCGAGGGGACTGTCGAAACTCACAATCATGTCACAGTGTATTTGTTCAAAACGCCGATAGGCCTGCTCTGTATAACGTGAGAACGTGGGTCCAAGCAAAGCGTGGGTACTCTGAACAACAGGTGACAATGTCACGTGATATTCAGAAGTATTACTACCTCTGCTAACCCCTTCGGGGATATTCGGCGTGAACGTTTGAGTCTTTCTTGAGATGTAGAATTGTAGACCATCGCCTTTCGAGGGATTTCAAGAACAATGTAAAGTTACATATAGTTGAGCCTATTTAATATCGTATAATAATAGAAATACCGGAAATACGAAGAATAATAGGTACAGTAACTGTCGCACTGCCTAATACGAGAGGCATCTTTCCAGGTCTACCCATCTCTAAAACTCGTAAAATAAAATAACTTTTAACAAAAAGAAAACCGACTTCATAGCGGGAAAAACAAACGAAAATAAACAATCTAGTACTAAAAAGTACGAAATAAGGTTTTTAATTGAATAGATAGATAGATAGATAACTCGTTTATTTATGTTAACATAACACCACATACAATATGAAAAACAATACATAAAGTGAAAAAAAAACAATATTTTAAACTTAAAATTAGTGCTATGGTAACACAAACTAGGTCCTAACTCAGTGCTTGATATTGCCAAGTGGCAAAACACTGGTTTTCAGTTAAGACCTACACTACACTACACATAATTAATTAATATATAAACAAAATAATCTGTGTCTGCCACATTTGAAGTAAACAAAATTGAATAAATAGTAAAGGAACAGACAGTAAACTAAACAAATGCACAACAAAAAAATAATAATAAAAAACAATATCTTTTAAAATTATCTTTAAACATATTCGCTTAGTCTCAGAACATTAAATAATTAAAAGAACAAGAAAACATTATCAGCATTCACAAATTCTCAAGTAAAGGTTCACATGAGAAAACCAAGCAATACATTTATACATTAGTTATTTTTATTATTTTACTGGAAGTTTACTTGCACGTGTGAGAAAGTCTTTGAGATATTAATTTTTTGTTGATTCAGAAGGAGCGTTTTGTACTGTTTTTTGAAATTAAATTTATTTAATATTTCACGCATTGGTGGAGGAATATTATTCCAACACTTAGTTGCATTGTAACGAAAACTTCCAGTAAAAGCTACAGTACGATGATATATCAGTGATAAAGGTGGGAGCAGGCTACGAACACAATAGAAACTTCCAAATGATGAATACTTCAATTTGTTAAAAAGATATTCTGGGCATTTGAACTTCATTACATCAAACATTAATGAAGCCATATGTAAGCGCCTACGGGATTCCATGTTAAGTGTAGAAGAACTATTCAGGTAAGGTGAGATATGACAACGTGGCGGTATACTATGGGAAAATCTATAGCAAGCATTTTGGATTCGCTGAATCTGACGTTCTGACGTTGCTAAAAGACGTGGCCCGTACACAACATCCGCATAATTAAGTTTCGATAAAACCACAGCC